>PVHT021183615.1:1356088-1468525 GCA_004024745.2 Catagonus wagneri
TTTTACATATCCTAATAGATTCAAAATATTATCATTTCAACATGTAGTCAATACAAGAATTATTCACAAGATATTGCACATTCTTTTCAAATCTTCGCAATTCTGTGTTATTTTGTGCACATAGCCCATCTCAATTCAGACCAGCCTCGTTTCCAGGGCTCGGTGGCCACACGTAGCCATGGCCACTCCATGGGACAACAGCGTTCTACAAAGACAGTTGACAGCAAAGCATCACATTGCTACAGGCAATTAAAAGAATACTCAACAAACAAAAAAATTTGTCTTGTTCAAATGTACTAGTCCTTAATCACCTGGAACACTCAGATTTTTTTTTTTTTCAGGGCCGAACCTGCAGTACACAGAGGTTCCCAGGCTAAGAATCCAATCGGAGCTACAGCTGCTGACGACCTATGCCACAGCCACGCCAGATCCGAGCCATGTCTGCGACCTACACCACAGCTCATGGCAACACCGGATCCTTAACCCACTGAGCAAGGCCAAGGGTTAAACCCAAGTCCTCACGGATGCTAGTCGGGTTCGTTTCCACTGAGCCATGACAGGAATTCCAAAATCAAACTTTTTTCCCCAAAATCAAACGTTTTAAAGATGCCTTTACTGTCATGGGTGAAAGGGATCCAACTCCGCCCTAATTTGAAGATAAAAACAAAGATTTGAGGAAAGAAAAGTCTAATTCTGATGCTTTTCTGTAACATTTGCTGCCAGCAAGAAAGCACTACTTACGGATTCTTTTCTCACCAATTTTTTTTTTAAGTTCTCAAGGAAAAATAGAGAGGTTCCAATTGATTTTCGTAAGTTTTACTACAGTAAAACAAGACATGGAGCAAACATGTCAGCACACCAAACAGAGCTAATTCATTCCAGTACAACCTCCTCACAGAAGGCCAGCGCCTGCAAACAGATGTGCTGGCTAAATATTTCAGGTCAATCTCGGCACATTATTGAAAGTAACCTCCCATTCCTCCGAAGAGTCTGGCACGCAGCTTGCGATCTATGGCAAACAGCTCGGACACATGGAAAAGTGGAATTCACCGTCTCCCGATTTCCACCCTCCATCTATTTCCAAACCTTTGCATCCAAGTTGGTGGGGGGGGGGGGAGATGCCCGCACAGTCACACATACTCCATGGCAAGTATGAGCCACTAAAACACAAGATCAGGAAGCAATTTTAAACCCAGTTAACCGCAAATGTGTTTGGGGAACTTTCACCTTGCTTCTCATAAACTAAAAAGTGGACTTTGTGTTCCGTTTGATTTCTAATGACCAGTGCATTTAAACTATTAACATTGCATTTCCAACACGTGTTGTTTCAGAGCTAGCAGCTGGACTATTTATTTTGCTAGCTGGCGAAAGAATTAAATACAGAGTCTTTGAAAACATTTACAAGCTTTCCCTCTAACCTTCTGTGTACTTTCCAAATTAGGCTACTTTGATTTTTATTAGCCCAAGGTTTACACACTGCAATGCGAACACTGTTACCTTCAGGATCAATTGTTTTTAGCTCAGATGTGGTGTAAAAAACGGGTGAATACTCAGAGATGGGGAACGAACACTTGACTGGTTCACTCTGGATCAACAATTTTCCTTTGGGAGCCAAACAATATTCGGACCACACAGATATAGATGCAATCAAGGAAGCCACTTGCAAAAATAGCTCCAGTGCTTTACAAAACCACAGGCTCCCTCCCTTCTCCAGCTCCCGATGCTTTATAACCTCAGAGTCAGCATCCTCATGGAGGGCTCTGGGCTTTGCTCCTGAGATCTATCCCCTGACCACAGCATTGGGTCGCTGTTGGACCTGGTGTGAGCTTGGACCCCAGACTAGCCTGGGCTGGAATCTCGACTCCTTTGCTTATTAGCTACACTGTCTTAACCAAATCATTTAACCCGAGTCTTTGTTTCCGGCTCTGCAAAGTGGAAATGCTTTTGCAGAAATTATTCCTGCCTGGTCATTTGTCTCTGAGCACTCGCACTGAATAGATGCTCGATTTGTGATTCTAGATGGAGTCAAGGAACCTCCTTCAGAAAGCCTGGCCCACGATGTAATTCAAGGCACACTCGTTCCCTGAGTCAAACACACCCCGTTGGCTCTCCTGGCAGTGAAAAGACAAGTCAAGTGGAGTCCCTTCTCCTGAGAGTCACGCAGAGCACTTCTGGGGCTTGCAGATATTCAAATGAGGGGTCCATCCACAACAGGGACTTCAGTGGCTGCAGCGACTATCTCGGGGGCCCAAAGAAAGTTTCCAATGGGGGCAGTTTTACAGAGAAGATGACATTAGAACTGTGACTGTGTCCCTTAGCTGAGAAAGGCAGGAAGTGCATCACAGGCAGAGGGAACGTGAGCGGAGGCCGAGTGTGAAAAGGACTGGAGTCAGTATGTGGTCCCACAGACGAAGCCATCCAAGGGCCGAGGTTGGCTTTAGGGGGCCAGCCTCTTAAGGGTGCTGTTTTATCCTAACTGTGACAAGGAACCACTCGAGATGAAAGTAACACTCAGGAGTTCCCTGGTGGCCTACTGGTTAAAGGATCTGGTGTGGTCACTGCTGTGGCTTGGGTCACTGCCTGGCCTGGGAACTTCCATGTGTCAAGGGCAAGGCCAAAAAAGGAAAAAAAGAAAACACTCAGATGTATTTGTAAGAAGCTGGAGACAGGGCAACTTGCTGGGCCCCTGTCGCCGTTCTCAAAGGGAGAAGATGGCCTTAGATGAAGGCAGAGGTGGTACCGTTGGGAAGCAAGGCTGCAAGAGACAGTTTCAGAGGCCGAATGGACTAATTTTAGTGACTGGCTGCCAATGTCTAGCCTTGAAGATTAGCTGGATGGCGACACCAACGAGCGAGGCAGAGTGTGAGGAGCGGAACAGGCTTGTGGGGGAGGAACAGGAACTGCGTTTCAGACAAGCTGCATGGGAGGGAGCCCTCTCCGTGAAGATGCCGGGCGAGGCTGGAGACAGGGAGCTGGGGGAGAGAGATGGACAGGTGCTCAGCACCCAGACAGGGTGAAGCCACGGCCGCGGATGCGGGGATGGGATCAGCCAATCCTGATGAGAGAGGGACTGGAAAAGGGCTTGCAGAGTGGGAAAAACCATGGACAGGGCCCTGCAAAGGCTGCGATTTAGGCCACGCCTACCTGGATGCTGTCTGTTATTTTTTATGGATGTTGTGAAAACATAACCGGATCCCTAAGTAGATTAAAAACGTAAGGCTTTATACCCACTGCTTAGGCAGCACTGAGAACAGCAATGCATGTAAAAGACACGTGTGGAATTGAAAGAGAAGAAATTCACATGGAGTGGCGGCAACTTAGGGTTGGATTAAAGAGGCCTTTAATGTTGACCTAAGGAATTTCAGTGTCATCTGTCAGATAAGAAACCAAGCTCTGTGAGTACCGAAGTCATGCAACAAAAACAGTAGCTTTACAAGATTTACGAAGGAGTGGTATGTAGGGTGGAGGGAAGAGAGAGATTCTGCAGCAAAGAAACCCATCAGGAATTAACTGTGGGAACCGAGCCATGGGTCCTGGGGGAAAACTACAGCCAAAAGGGATATAATCCATCCAGTTAACTGAATGGAACAGCAATGCAGGGGCCCCAGAATGGTTTTCTTAAAACATCCCTTCATCGCTGACTTGCCAAAAAAAGAAGAGAACCATAACAAATCCAAGGACTGTGTGAAAGGTGAACAAGAAGGGGAAGAAGAGGCTGGGACAGCTCTTTAGTTGTAAAAGGAGAAACCGACCTGGTGTACAGAGAGAAGAGGAGGAGGGGTGGGTATCAAAAACGACTATGATTTTGAAAAATATCAATACACACTCGTGCACACACACAGCTGTTGAGGGTAAGACCACCAACACGCCTAGGACAGAATCTAGAGTCTTTGGGAGCATCAGCATAACCACCATGGTCAGAACGGCCACCATCAAACAGCCTAAAACACTAAGTGCTGGAGAAGGTGTGGAGAAAAGCGAACCCTCCTACACTATCAGTGGGAATGTAAACTGGTGCAACAACTATGGAGAACAGGATGGAGGCACCTTAAAAAACTAAATGTAGACCCACCATATCATCCAGCAATCCCATTCCAGAAAAACAAAATAATGTGAAAAGATGCACGCACCCCAGTATGCACTGCAGCACTATTTACAAGAGCCAAGACGTGAAAGGAACTCAATGTTCATTAGTAGATGAATGGATAAAGAAGTACGGCACATATATACAGTAGAATACTACTCAGTCATAAAACAGAACAAAACGCCAGCAACATGGATGCAACTAGAGATTATCACAGTACATGAAGTCAAGTCAGAAACAGACAAAAACCATATGATATCACTTATACATGGAATCTAAAATACGACACAGACGAACCTATCTACAAAACAGAAACAGACTCACAGACAGAGAAGAGCCTCGTGGTTGCCAGGCTGGGGAGGGAGTGGGATGGAGTGGGAGTTTGGGGTTAACAGATGCAAACTATTACATTTAGAATGGATGAGTAATGAAGTCCTACTGTACAGCACAGGGAACTATAGCCCATCTCTTGAGACAGACCATGATGGAAGACAATATAAGAAAAGGAGTACTTATATGTACGACTGGGTCACACTGCTGTATAGCAGAAACGGGCACAACATTGTAAATCAACTATGCTTCAATAAAATTTTAAAAACCAGTTATGGTGGCGATGAACTTAATACAGTGGATGGAGAAGAATTGTCTGAGAAGTCTGAGAGCTGAAAGATACCTGGCCTGCAGCTCCGAGGCTGAGCTCTGGGATTGGGGATACAGGCGGATTTGCGCAAGAAAAAGCGGCACTGTGTGTACGCTGCCTCCGGCCACCTGCTCCTCCCCCAGGTCAGCAAAAGGAAATGCACTCTCCGGGCAAGATATTGATTCCCATTTTTCAAGCGCTGACTCCTGGTTTGGATACAGAGCTGAGGTCAGAACTCGTGTGTCCTTTTCCAGCCAAACTGATTTCAGGACAGGCGAGCGAGCACAGAACACTCTTCCGTGCAATAAATATACGAAAATACTTCACCTCCCTAGGGGCATTAGGAAGCATAAATCATGTCTCTAAAGGCCCGTGACAAGCTGAAATGAAAAGCGTTCAAAGTTGAAGAACACAACGAGGCCGCCAAGACAGCCCTGGCTGGAATTTTGGGCAGATAGTCGTACTGTTAACGTAATGAGTTTTATGGTCTTGAAGGCAGTCGTCAATAGTTCGATATCAAGTTGCTTCAATACTCCACAGCTTGAGCATCGGTCTAAACGTGCTACAGACGCCAACATTTATCGGCTGGCTCAAAATGCCTAGTTTCTTTCCTTTTTCTTTTTTAAAGTACTTCTTAGAGGAGCCATTAACACAAGGATTCACTCGTCAGGGCCTCAAATGACTTGCAGATGGGAGATCCAACTGCAGGCATGGATTCATTCATAAGGTATTAGAGGTCTCAAGGGAGGGGAGGATGTGGGGAGACACGGGCCCAAGCGCAGAGTAATAAGAAAGACAGGGATTGCCTCTCAATTGCTTCCTAAGTGTACGAAGAAAATGGCCCCGCGTCTGACAACGTCAGCCTATTCAGTGCACACTAGGGCGGACTCGAGTCAGATTAAGCACAAATCATAAAAGTCACAGCAGAAGATTTGCCCTCCGTGAGTTTATTTAACGTCAGGGCCTTGGCCGTTTGTTACTCCTGTTCTCCCAGGAAACTAGCTGTTGTGCCACTTTAAGAGATGAATCCTGCATCGCGGGTCTAGAAGCAGCTCGGGTCCGGCTTCCCAATTCCGCATTCTCTATCTTTTGACTGTCAATCAAAGTCAGAAGAGATCTCAATCGCCACTTTCCGACTTGGGCCAAGTCCAGCCACAGGCCCAACCTAGGAATCTTCTCTCATTTTCTTATTTTCTTATCTCTGGGCTGCACCTGAGGCGTATGGAAGTTCCTGGGCTGGGGGTCAAACTGGACCTGCAGCTGCCGTCCTGCACCACAGCCACGCCAGATCCAAGCTGCATCTGTGACCTATGCCACGGCTTGCGGCGACGTGGGGTCCTTGACCCACTGAGCGAGGCCGAGGATCAAACCTGCGTCCTTATGGACACTGGTTGGGTCCTTAACCCTCTGAGCCACACTGGCAACTCCAAGAATCTCCCAAATTCTCCCATCTTCCTATGTGCTTGCAGACACTGCAGTGATCCGGTGACGACCTTTCATAATTAGTGACCCCTCAAGTAAAAACCAAAGCTGGTACCCACGGGTCCTAGCCTTTAGCCTCTAAAGCCAAGTAAAATAAGCCTATTTCTACTTTAAAAAGTTGCCAACTCCTTTACATCACACTTTTTCTTCCACCTTCCTTCAATACCCGGGCCCCTGGCAGATCTAACTGGGATCCAGGGACCAGTAGTCTTGGCATCCTCTGGAAGCCTGTCAGAGATGCAGACTCTCAGACCCCACCCTAGACTTCCTGACTCAGAATCTGAATTTTAACAAGATATCCCAGGCAATCCATGTGTTAAGGTTTGGGAAATGCTGCCTTAGCCCAGGAGCTGGTCAACATTTTCTGCACGGGGCCAGATGGTAAATATTTTCGGCTTTGCAGGCCATACGTCTCTGTCGGAACTACTCAACTCTGCTGCTACAGCGTGAAAGCGACCACAGACCATGTGTCAGCAAACAAGGCAGGCTGTATTCAAAAAAACCTTCTGAGACAACCGAAATCTGAATTTCACATCATTTTCACGTGTCACAAAATCGGATTCTGCTCTTGGGTCTTTACAACCATTTGAAAAAATAAAAACTTCTATTCTGCACGGAAATGGGGAGTGGGCCGTAGTTTGGAAGCCCTGCTCTGTGCCCTGGGGCTCCACGCGGACATTATTTGCCAGTTCACCTGGGCTTGGTCCCCAACTCTAGGTAACGTACTTCAGTTCCTTCATGTGGCCAAGTGTAATTGAATCAAATACAACGAGTTTTCCAAGTACCCTACTCTACGGCACTGGGCACTCTGTCCAATCTCTTGGGATAGAACATGATGGGGGAATGATGTGAGAAAACGTATATATCCGTGTGACTGGGTCACTCTACTGTACAGCAGAAATGGCACAACACTGTAAACCAACTATAATTTTTAAAAAGAAAAAAAAAACCCACACAGTAGAGCAAGACTGTAATTTCTTTGGATTTTAACATGGTATTTCTGTGAATGCAAATCTGATGCTTAATCCAGCACTTACTTCAACACAGCAGGATAAAACACAGCCGGATGATAAAGGCTTTTATAATTCTGCAGGTTGCTTTTTTTTTTTTTTCTGGTCGTGCCCATGGCATGCACAAGTTCCCGGGGCCAGGGATCGAACCAGTGCCATAGCAGGGATCTGAGCCACAGCAACAATGCTGACTCCTTAACCTGCTGAGCCATGATGGAACTCCAAACACAACACAATAGTAGCACAGCAGCATACAACATGGCCGGACCATCAAGGCTCTTAATATTTTGCAAAATGCACCTTTAGCCGTATCATATCCACACTGGAATAACCGATGGTTACTATCACTGCTATACTTTCCTCTATGTAAATTCTGCAATTTTTATCAGGAAAGCACCATATTCTTTCTGACGGGCTGAGAGCGAGCTCTGGAGCTGGAATGTAGGGTGGTAAAGTACCATTTAAAAAATCCTTACCATTGTGTTGTGATGAGCATTGTACAACTATAAATGTAATCAAACTCATTTTAAAAAATAAAAAATCCTTACCAAAATGTTCCCAAGTGTCCATGGAAAATAAAAAGACACCTGGCAAAGGGCAGTCTGTTATTAAGTTCCACCACACATGGGTTTTCTCCAGCCGTGGTGGGGATGGCTAAGGGAAAGCTAGAGGCTAAGTATGACGACGACATAAACTAGCCCATGTCCAGAAGCCTGGAAAAAAACCTCACTAGGAAAGAGACAGAGGGAGGGACCTTGGCAAGAAAAGAGGTGTGAGTTACTTTCACAGTCTAAAGGCTTCCAACTTAAGTTGCTCTTTAGAGCCTATATGGGGTAACGCTGAATTAGTTGATTTTAAAGGTATTTTGCATTTTAGGGCCACACGCATGGCATATGGAGGTTCCCAGGTCAGGAGTCCAATCGGAGCTGCAACCGCTGGCCTACACCACAGCCACAGCAATGTGGGGTCCGAGCCACATCTGCAACCTACACCACAGTTCACGGCAACGCTGGACCCTTAACCCACTGAGCAGGGCCAAGGATTGAACCCATGTCCTCCTGGATACTAGCTGGGTTCGTTACTCATGAGCCATGACCGAACTCCAAGATATTTTCCAACTCTGAAACGTGCAGACTGGACACTGGTACCGTTACTTACCTAGTTATTTGGGCTCAGAGGCTGGGAGTCATCTCTCATTCACCCCCAGCCCTTAGACTTCCTTTCGATCGGATCCATCATCGAAGCCTGCAGATTCCTCCTTTTTTTCTCAAATGTACCCTTCTTTCCATTCTTACCCCCACCACCCTGGTCAACGTGTCACCCCAAACTTACTCCACCTGTCTCCCAGTGACCACCGGCGTCCACAATATTTCACGTCGCTGACCAATTACATCCACAACCAGCCTCCTCGCCGGAACTGTTACTGGTTTCTCATCCATCTTCAGTAGTTTCCCATCCTTAGAAGACCCTACACCCTGGTGCTCTCCCGTCTTCCCAAAGCCACGAGCTGCCCCTCCCTCACGCCACAATGACTGGCCCCCCGGTCTCCAGCACCCACGGCGGATTTCATTCCCGCACGTCAACCCTTCTCATTTGCTTTCCTCACCTCCAAGCTGGCTCAACACTCCCGCCTTTGGCCAAACAGCAAGTGTCAAGATGTACTCGAATAATTAACAGTCCCGACTATGCCAAGGCCGATGCTCATAGGGGTACAAGAGACGAGAGCAGATTAAAGTGACAGAAGACCACAGGCATTTCATCACAGTATATCTGACCTTGATATGTCACCTTCTGCTTTTCCTCAAACCTCTGTGACCGCTGTTCCACACCACCTTCCAAAAGGTAACAGTGGTCACCCGAACCCGGCGCTCGGCTCTGTGCTCAGTGCCACGGCTTTGATCACCACCTGCACTCTGACCTCCAGGTGTGAATTTTTGAGTTCATACTTTCCCCTTGAGCACCAGACTCAAAAGCAGCATACGCTTTCTGACGTGCCCAACTTCTGAGGGTAACTCAAGCACCCTGGAACTCAAGGTCTTCTCATTCTACCCCCGCCCCCCGAAACGTCCTCTTCCTTTGCGCCCTGGATCTGAATAAGTGGTATCGGCCTCTATGCTGCTGCACAAGCCAGAAGTCCCTACTGATTTGTTTTTATTTTGCCTTTTTTTTTTTTTTGAAGTGGGGAGCAGGTTTGGCTGCACCCATGACATGTGAAAGTTCCAGGGCTAGGGATCAAACCTGTGCCTCAGGAGCAACCAGAGTCACAGCCGTGACAGTGCCAGGTCCTTAACCTGTTGACCCACCAGGGAACTCCAGCCCTACTGATTGTATCTCCTCTCACCATCAGACCACTCCTGTCCACCTCTCCCCCAACCCTAATCCCCGCAGGCTAGCCCAGCCATCACCTCATGATTCAACCACTGCAACCATCCCGTGACTGCTTTCCCTTCGTTTAATCCTGACTGTCTACAGCCTGCCATCCCTGCCACCCTGAAGTCATCTTTCCTTTATGCAAATGTGATTGGTCCTCCTGGAACGAGAGAGGGGACAGGAAGTCCTGGTGGGGGGAGGGATGCACCGGCTCCGAGGGGGAGGGCAGGCGGCAGCGGCCGAGTATTTGCAGCTCAGATCCCCGAGGTCATGGGAGCGCTCCTCTTGGGATTCACCAAAACATTTAAAGATAGGACTGAGATTGGGACAGCCAAGTTCGTGGAGCCTCGGTGGGCATTAAAGTCCATGTAAATGCATTTATACTCACAAGCTGTTGAAACTGGGAGATGTTCTGGTTACATCCGCGTACTTCTTTAGAAAATTCCACCCATGCAAGAACCATGGGGACTACGGTGAGTCGCTTAGATGTTTGCTAAGATACTAACAATCGGAGCAGTTCCCACTGAAGAGGACAATCAGGCCCCTCTGTAATCCTGGTACATGACCTTCCCGGGCAGGCTCAGGGGGCTGGGAGGGTCACGTGTCCAATCACGAGGGCAACACTACTCTCCTTATGAGTTGGGAGTGTTTGTGTTTGAACAGTGAAGTCAACTACTGAAAGCAGCTGCAGAGTTTTCGTCCCTTTTCTCTTTGCCAAGAGAACTAAAGGCCGATGCACTCATCGCTCAAGTGCACACTGGACACCTACTACGTGCACGAGGCGAGCGCAGGGATGGATCACCCAGGGTTTCTACACTAAAGGGACCTGAAATCCCACAACATGGTACAGTCGCTTTGGTTTCCTGTGTAATGTGATTCTGGAAGGTACCACTAAGCTCATCTAAAAGACCTGCTACCTAAACCAGAAATCCCATCTATGGCTCAAGGAGACTGGCTCAGCGGGACAGCAATTTAAGGTCAAAGTCCTTCTAGACTTTCCTTCTTCCTAGAGCCCCCCTCCTCTGGCCACACCCACAGCATACGTAAATTTCTGTGCCAAGGATCAAATCCACTCCTCAGCAGTAACCTAAGCAACCGCAGAGACAACGCTAGATCCTTAAACTGCCTTGCCACAACGGGAACTACCCCTTTACCTTATTTTTTTTTGTCTTTTTGCCTTTTCTATGGCCGCAGTCACGGCATATGGAGGTTCCCAGGCTAGGGGTCTAATTGGAACTGTAGCTGCCGGCCTTCGCCACAGCCACAGCAATGCGGGATCCGAGCCGTGTCTGCAACCTACACCACAGCTCACGGAAACGCCAGGTCCTTAACCCACTGAGAGAGGCCAGGGATCTAACCTGCAACCTCATGGTTCCAAGTCAGGTTCGCAACCCCTGAGCCACGACAGGAACTCCCCACTTACCTTACTCAGACTAGCTCCTCCTTGGGTCTGGAGCTCCCTACTCCCTATGGAGAAATGAGGTGCCCCACCCATCCTGACCCAGCTGCAAGGAAATTCCCACTGCTTCTTTATACTTCTGTACTGCCAAGGGATTCCGTTTATCCAGCGGGCTGACATGATGATCAACAAGAAGGTACAACAATGTGTTTCTAAATCTCCTCCGAATGACAGACAGCTCTTCTGACGCTTGTTTGAAGTCTTCCAAGGCATTTTCCCCATCCCCAGGTAATTTCTTCACTCTTGTTATCACTCACTCACTACCACCTTCCCCAAATAGACCATAGCATCTTATAGCCAGCTGACCCCAAAAGATCTTCCCAACACTTCTGCTCTCACCCATGGGCCTCACCCCATTCTTCGTTCCCATAACCTTTGACACACCTCTGTCACTTCTCCAGTTCTACCAGCTCGAAGCCCTTCTGCTCCGCCATGGTTTCTGAGCTACAAGGGCCCCCCGTCTGCCCATGTGAACTTTAAAAAAGGACTCAACAGTTCACAACCACCACCGCACACTGTGTGCTTGCAGCAGCACTCAGGCAGAGCCATTATTTCCAGCCTAAACCTGGTCAGTCCACCTTGATTAATAATCATAATAAACCTCGACTGCAAGTCGTGCAGCAGTTTTCACAGCATTATCACAAGGCTGGCTTCACCTGGAACACGGGGGAGGCATAATCAAAACCTTCAACCCCAGGATCTCCTTAGACTGAAGTGAGAAATCTCCAGAGGTAATAGAACCAACACCATGAGTGCATCATCTTGCCAAGAGAAAAACAAAGACACTGACTGCATTTGCGTGCGAACACACACACACACAGATTCTTTTTTCAGGGCAACTTCTTGACCTCTGCAAGCAATTTCCTTGGGATACTGGCTGTGGATATTTGCATGGACTGGTCAATCGCTGGCTCTGTGAAGGGAGACAGGCTTTTTGCCTTCACCCCCGAAAAGAATGGAAACAGACTCTTTCTTTCAAAAGTTGGCAGAGGTGGGTGGCAGAGGGGTCCAGCTCATTTGTAGAGGCAAACATGCTGCCATCCAACACAGATTGATCACCAGCTGGGAAGCAAGTCCTTCTGCTGTAGGTTCACAAAAACATTGGCTCTGTGCTGCTCTGCTGACCGTTGGCCACAGACTGACGTGGAGTTCTTTGAGCGGAGAAGCCGGCTACGGACGACAACTAAGCAGGTCGCGAGTGCATTATTCATGCACTCCCTGCCTGAAAAAATACAAGAGTCCCACCTTTCTGACCTGAGTTTGGAGACTCCTTAGGGACCGAGTTTGCTTTGCAACTTGGAAGGCTGCTTGTGGCTTTCCAGAGCAACACAAAAAATGAACACCCATCGGCACTTTCCAACAAAATGCCAAAATCCACAAAGAGGAAGGACCAAGGGGACTTTTTTTTTCCTTTTTCCCACTGCGAGTGAGAAAGAAGAGACATGATATTTCATGTCACTGCTGGAGAGTTTGTTTTGCAAAAACAAATTAAGCTTGTTACACCCTTCGTAGCGAGACGGTCCGGGGTCTCGGAGAAAGAATGGCTCGTTGCTAGGACTCCTTTAGGATGCGGAAGAGAGTCCAAGCCCCCACATGAAGAGCTCTGAAACACCGTGCATGTAGGCAAGGCATCTTTACTTAAACTTGGTACTCAAATGACAAACTGGAAAGAGAGATCAGCCTGCTCATGTGTTTTACTTTGTGTGAGTCTGATTCCAATAAAAGACATTCTAACCAAAGACAGCAGCACAGGAAAACACTATCATTACACGAGTAGGAACTACCTTGTTCTCCTGGGTCCCCGAAGCCTAGAAGAACACCTGCCATGTCCTCAATCCTCTCTCTGCATCTGCCGACTGACTATTCACTGGGCACCAACTTTGCCGACACCTCTACTTGTTCACAGAAGGTTCACTGACAAAGTTCCATCAGCCATTTCCCCACAAATTTCAAAAACCCACCTCAAGGAAGCAACCCCAACACGACCACTACCGTTTCTCCTATTACCACTTGGTGCACCACTGCAGCTACAAAATTAAAGCTGATTATAAAGACGACATTGAGCCCAAAAGCTAGGGATGGGGAGGTGGCAAACTACCGTTTTCCTTTTCAGGGGAATGCTGCATGGGTTTTCCTCTCTACAAAGATAGGAAGGAATGAAAATGTAGCCGTTCATGGCAGGGAGAAGCAACAGCTTTTTGGCAGTAGTACAAAGCCAGGAAATTTAGCAGTTTCCAGAGAGCTGCATACGCTTTTCAGTGAAAAGGTTTGTGATAGCACTTCCTAATGAAATGCCAAAATCCACACTGAGAATAACCGAGTAGCCATTTTTTTTTCCATTTTCCCACCTAGAGCAAGAGGGAAGATGCATGATGTTTCATGTTGCCGCCAAAGAGTTTGTTTTGTAACAATATATGAAGGGAGACAGCGTGTTACACCACCTGTGCTATGCTATTTGTTAGCATTTTAATAGGTAATTAATCTTGATTTGATCGGCTTTAAGATTTTTATTTTCTGGCACATATGCTCAAGCTATTATGTTATAAATCTCGGACATTTCAGCAAATGTCATCCTGATTGTTCCCTACTGCATAGAACACTACCAGTGAAATATTCAAGGTCAGGAACTTGGATTCTTTACCCACCGTATTCAGGAAAACCAATTTATTGTTCTGTCTCGTCAAGAGGGGCCGTTTCTTGGAGGCCTCGATCACATTGGCAGTCAATCTAGAAAACTTATAATTACTTTTAGGCAATGGGGGTTTGGTAAGTGCATTAATCTGTCTCCGTGAATTTAAACACACACCGTACCGCTATTACCATGATCAAATTCAGAGTTGAACATTTTATATTACGTTTCAGCAATGAAGTGTGTGCTCGGTATGTCTGAGCGGTCTATCAAAGCTTCTGACATAAATCAAGAGGACACCCTCCGCGACGGGGGTAAAAATCTGCAGCGGGTCTTGAGGTGTCTGTAAAGCAGCCTTCGATGCGGAGTGGTCCTGGCCGGGCCAGTTCATTTTCTGAGCGATGCATTGATTAAATTACTACATAAAGATGTTTCACGCAGCATCAAATTTCTATGAATCACTATTTAAAGGGAACTCGGTTTAAGCACTTTCTAGAGTGTAAAAATACAGCTGAATCTGCCCACTTGCTAAAAGTTACTCGCACCCCCCTCCCCAAAAAAAACAACACGCGGGCAAAAACCCAGTCAGTCCTGGACGCACACAGAGTGAACCATTTGAGGCATCCTGCGTGTGTTCCTGGCTAAAGCGAAAGGAGGAGGTTTTCTGCCGCCTTGTTTCAGCTCTCACACCATCAACAAGCATCTGCGTCCTAGTCTATCTAGTGACTCGCTCTCCATATTTTTTGTGCTTTTTTGTTGGTGATTTTGTTGGTTTGGAATGACCCCCCCACCCCACCCCCAAAGTCTAGGCTGTGATGCGCCCCTTATGGGGAAAATGCATGTGTTAGACTAGCTTTGTTCAGGCTCATCGACAAAATATATTAAATGACATGTCTTCAAACATCAACACGCTCAAGACGAGACTGCATATTGATCAGCTGAGAACACTGGAGACCAGAGGCATCTGGGAGCCTTAGCTGGTATTTCCCCCTGGGCAATCGTTCCGTATTCATTATCTGGTGAGTTCAGAGGTGCCTTTGCAAGACCACAAGCACCGTAAATAATGAGACGGGACTCAATTATTGTTGTAAATGGCCTCAGTGCAAAATGTGCACTCCTCAGAGAAAGAGATTTTGCTTTTGAAGCATAAGTGCTCTACATTATAAAAAGCTATTAAGAAAACTGACTTTTAAAGAGATAGCAAAAACGGTTGAAATTTTTGTACAGTGACAATACCAAGCGCTGGAAAGAATGAGGTGCAAATGAAATTCTCATACGCTGCAGGGTGGGGATGCAAATGGTACCATCACTTTGGAAGACAGTTTGTCAGCCTCTCTGAAAACTAAACATACGCTTATCATACACACCAGAACGCCTATTCCTAGGTATTTACACAGGAGAAGTTGAAACATTTATTCCCACGAAGACCTAAATGCAAACGTTGGCGGCAGTTTGGCTCCAAGTTGCCAAATCAAGCCAATGTCCTTCAACTGGTCAATGAAGAAACAAAACATGCACTCATAGCAGCACTATTTCCAAGAGCCAAGACATGGCCACTGACAGATGAGTGGATAAACCAGATATGGTATATACATACAATGGAACATTACTCGGCCATAAAAAAGAATGAAACAGTGCCATCAGCAGCAATGGATGGACCTAGAGATTATCATACTAAGTCACACAAAGACAAATATCGGATGGTATTACCTATATGTGCAATCTAAAAAAAAAATGATACAAATGACCCTGTTTACAAAACACACACACAGAAAACAAGTTTGTGGCTAAAAAAGGGGAAAAGAGGAGGGGAGGGATAAATTAGGAGTTTGGGATTAACGGACATAACTACTATAAATAAAATAGCCCACAAGGACCTATTGTAGAGCACAGAGAACTATATTCGATATCTCATAATAACCTATAAAGGGAAAAAAATCTAAAAAAGATTATGTATACACTATATACATACACACATATCTGTATGTGTAACTGAATCGCTTTGCTGTATACCTGAAACTAACACAAAGTTTTAACAGAAATAAACAAAAATTTTCAAGAAAGAAATACATTGTGATACAGTGATACAATGCAACATTCTTTAGGAGTAAAAAGGAACAAACTACTGATAGAAGCAACAGCATGGACGAAGCTGAAATGCCTTTATGCTCAGTGCAAGTAGCCACATAACAGCAGCTGCATACTCCACGATTCCACTTTGTATGTCATTTTGGAAAAGGCAATACTATAAAGGCAGAAAACACATTAGTGATGCCCACAGGCTGCGATGAAGGGAAGAACTGACCCCAAGAGGCACAAGAGAACATTCCGGGGTGATGGACCCAAACCATGTCATGACTGCACATGTTTACCAAAACTCAAGGAACTGTCACCCCTAAAGGACAAAATTTACTATACGGAAATTACTGCTCAATAGACCTAACACACACAAAAAGGTAACAAAAGGCAGTAATGCTTTAACATCAGATAGTCTTTCAAAGTCTTCTCTCATTTTTACCAGTGCTCACAGGCATCACATACATGGAAGACTTTTTTTTTTTTTAAACCAGATGCATTTTGCCACTCCAACCAAAGACCAGCATGACGGTTTGGCAAGGTAAGACCTGTTCCTTAGCCTCAAACCAGCATCTCTTTTCAGCGTGTACAGCAACACTTCTCATGAAACAGTTTTATTTCTTGGTGGTCTCCTCAGGACTCTGTACGCGTATCTGTTCCTAACCGCCGACAGAGGAATTGCAGCCGACACCCTGAAACAAGGCCTCTTGATGGCCTTCTTCCACGCTAGGAACCTTCTCCCAGCATCCAACAACAAAATGAATGTTTGCAAAGAAGCGGGTGCGTACAGGGCCCGGAGCTCAGCACAGAGGCCACAGCAAAGAATCAGAGAACCCGCCTTCCTCGCTTCCTCGATCTTAAAGCCACGCGGACCTGGATCCTTCAAAACCTCTGGCCTGAGTTCAATTTCAGAAATCTCTCCTTTGTTTACACCATCTCTCCCAGCGTTCATCTTCTCAATTACTCACTCTGCCCAGATCTAATTCTCACTGTCATCCCCCTAATTTCTTAAAGTTTCACTCAAAGTAGTCTGGGTGGATGCAGCTTAAATCCACCTCCTTGTGGCGTAAAAAAAAACAGAGTCCCACAGGCAAGGTCATCTCATCTGTTCGTCTCACACTTTGTCACGAAGTCTGCTTGTCCCTGGAGATAGACAGTCCTGGTCTGAGAACTTACACAAGGTATCATGTCAACGCTTGATGGAATCTTCCCAGCTAAGCGCTAATTCCCTTTGGGTACAATGGTTTTCATAATTTTTCTAAATAAAATGGTGCCTCTGACACAGAGCTGGCTCCTACTCCAGTTCATGGTTTCGAGTGGCTTGCAGAGCTTAAAATATTACATACTTTGTGTCAGGTGAAAGTAACAAAAATCCCTATTCCAAGAGTTATGATTTAGTTCCCACAATACTTCTGTCCAAATTACTTTTAGAATTGAATAAACAAACCCATCTCTAAGTTCTCCTTTCAGTGAAAAATGAGTATTTAAGGAGGAATGGAAAAACACTCGAGGTGTTGGGTTTTTCCCCCCAAACGAGCACTGACTTTTGATTACTTCATAAGAAACAAACGCATAATATAAATACACAAATATATTCACACCCCGACATGTCCACGCACAGCCCTGGGATTCTTAGAAAACTGAACACAAGTTTCCCTGCTTAGAAAATCTGAGTCTGACAGTGTGCTTCCTTTTCGCTTCTTTGGTTTGGTTCAAGCTGTATCTGATGTATGCTTTCTTCTTAACCCAATTAAGTCAACTTAATGATCTACCTTGAAAATACAGAAGCATTTACCGCAAAGCTGTCTTGATGTTAAGAGGCATTAGTTGTTCTCTTGGGGTCAGAAGATAAATAAGCAACTACAAGATGTATCCCGATGGCAATTTCATCATTACTATGATCCGGCTGGTATGTGACTCAAATTCTCGTTACTCAGTAGTGACTAGAACATAATCTGGTCTCTTTGGTGTTTTAGTCTAAGTATTTTAATTTGTTTTTACCCCAGACATTCCCGTACCTGAGAGCCTCTTGGTGGAGGCTTTGTCTTGCCTAGAAATACCTGAAACGATTAGCTCTATTTTCCCTTCTTTCAAACACAAGAGTGCCTGTGGGCAAGAAAACTGATGCTGGAGAAAGGTGGAGTAAGAGGGGAAAAAAATTCTCTTCAATCTTGAATGGAATTCAGGTACCAAATACAGAAGAAAAAAATTCTGGACTCAACTAGAAGTTAAACAAATGTTTCCTTTTTTTGCGGGGGGAGGGGGGGAATGTCTTTTTTTTAGGGCCATAAGCACGGCATACAGAATCAAACTGGAGCTACAGCCCAGCCTATATCACAGCAGATCCGAGCCATGGATAACGTCAAGGTTAAAATCCACTTGGGAACTCTCAGATCCCCATGTTTCTGAGTGTGATGGGCTGGACCTTATTTCTAGGGCCCAAGGGGGCTAGAAACTGGGCTGAAGCCCCAAAGGTTAATTTCCTAAGCCCTGAAGCTCACTGATACCGACTCATAGCTCATCCAACCCACTATAAAATTTGAGGAAAACCAAGAAAGGTAAGTATTAACCAGCTTATCTGCCACAGCTGTAGTAAAAATATGTTGACTCCATGGAGAAAAATACTGTTGTTTACCCTGAGGCTGCGACGGTCACACGGATGGTGAAAAACACACACGTTCGGATCTGAATCACACAGGAAGGAAGATAGGCACTGTGCAGAGCCTTCAAACAGCCCTTTCTAACTCCTACTGCTTGCCTTTCTAATAAAATATTCTGACTTCCGGTCCCCAGTGCTGCCTTTGCCCCTGGAATATAAATCCTGGAGGAGGCTGGGGGACGGGGGCAGAGGAACACATTCCAGTTTTACCTGTGTACCCAGCACTCAGCACAGTGAGACCCAGGGTGCTGGATAGGTTTGCTGAGTTGACAAATAAACTGTGCCAGAGTTTCCCGTCGTGGCACAGCGGAAATGAATCCAACTACAAACCGTGCGGTTGTTGGTTCGATCCCTGGCCTCGCTCCGTGGGTTAAGGATCCAGCATTGCCGTGACCTGTGGTGTAGGTCGCAGATGCAGCTCGGATCTGATGTGTCTGTGGCGTAGGCTGGTGGCTATAGCTCTGATTCTATTCCTAGCCTGGGAACCTCCACATGCCGCAGGAGCAGTCCTAAAAAGCCCAAATAAATAAGTAAATCAATAAAGATGCAGTGGAGGAGTCTGAATGAGACGGTTTCATAAAATTTTTTAATTAAAAAAAAATTTTTTTTTGTCTTTTTGCCTTATCTAGGGCCGCACCCGTGGCATATGGAGGTTCTCAGGCTAGGGGTCTAACAGGAGCTGTAGCCGCCAGCCTTCGCCACAGCCATAGCAACGCGGGATCCGAGCCGCGTCTGCAACCTACACCACAGCTCACGGCAATGCTGGATCCTTAACCCACTGAGCAAGGCCAAGGATCGAACCCGCAATCTCATGGTTCCTAGTCAGATTCGTTAACCGCTGAGCCATGACGGGAACTAAAATTAATGTGGAAAAGGCTATATTGCTAGATATGCTTCCAAGTTACTTTAAATATATGTAATCAAATTTTTAAGGAGACAATTACTTCAACTACAGCCCTAAAAGTGTGTGTGTGTGTGTGTGTGTGTGTGTGTGTGTGTGTGTATACATATATATATTCTTTATTCCAAGTTGGGCAACAAATTTGGTGGGCGGGTGGGGTTTCTCCTTGGAAATATAGCAATTACTTATATTCGGGTATGCGTGTTTACCAGCATAGACAAGTGATAGCGAAAGCCCTGGGGGAATGCCAGAGAAGGCAGAGCAAGGGACGCAATGCCTGCATGCTGGAAAGGAAAAAAATCACAAACGGAAGAACTGCCATGTACTAAGTCATCGAGACAGTAGTTGGAGGGAAAAAAAGACGATTTTGACGGTGGTCTCAGGCAAGGCAGAACCCCAAGCGGACAAGAACCCAGACGCTGCAGTAACGCTTTCCAGATGGCACATTTCACCAGGGCTGCAAAGCGGGCTAGCTCTCCACACACTGTCTTTTACCCAAGACTCTCTTAAAATTATGCACACAACTTTACAGCCTGCAACTCGAAGGCAAAGTCCGTGAGCAGTGAGTCTAATTACAGCGCTGACCACTTCTCACATGAAAAGCCTGTACCAAGAATCCTGGGCGGTGCCCAGCCCCGTCCTCCCCTCTGGCACTTACGGGCACCATTTACTGTCCCCAGAGCACCGTCCCCACCGCCCTAACAAGCCAGCTGTGGTTCACAAGGATCTGGATGCTGGGAAGGATGTTCCATGTTTTGACATTAAACACGCAACCTTTAGAGGTTCGCCACGCAGGCAGGGCTGGATGCCATCATACAAGCTCTGTTTTTCCATGGACGTGAGATTTATCTACTTTGGGAAAAACAGTTCTCTGGTGGAAGGGGAGGGGGAGGCAGTGAGACTGAGCATGTTTATCCGGCGGGGGGGATGAGGCAAGTACAGAGGGCAGTGGGTTTCAGGATGCTGAGCAGAGATTACAACACTAATTCGAAACCCAGAAGTGGTGGAGAAAGGGCCTGGAAACCGACCGAAATAGCATTTGATCTTTGGCCTCTCTGATCTTAAAACCGGGCTGAGCCTCCAGCTGAGTTCACGGGGGCCACTGAACAGCTGTCCGATGATAACCGCTTTCGTAGTTGTCAGCAGCGTGCGGCTGAAGCCAGGACCGGGGCTGTTCCCACTCTGCGGAGATGGAAAAAGAGTCTAGGTTTTCCTTCATTTCTGCCTCTGCTGGAGCGGTCCTAAATTAGGAAGTCATCTGGATTTGTAAAAATAATCACTTCTTGGCATGTGCGCTGGGTCTGTTGAAATGTTATTTCGGAAAAGAGAATGCGGATGCCTGGAGGTCACAATAGGAAATGAATCTGGCAATTTGAAAGTGCACCTGCTGAAGTTCCAGGCCATCCCAGCAATGAAATAATTTATCCATCCTTCCAAATATCTTTTGTGTCTTTTATTTAAAAAAAAAAAAAAGAGTTCTAAGTTATTACACTTAGTATGAATCAGAAAACAGCCTCGCTTCTTTAGATGTGGATTCTGGGGCTTTTCTCCAACATTTCCTCACAATTCAACAAATGCTCATTTCGAGCCTATTCTGCAAAGCTTGTATATGTCAAGCTGGACAGCTCAGGCAGCAAGAAGCAGACAATCAGACTCGACTGGATTAAAGAACACAGAAACTTGTCTCCTGTGATGAGAAATTCAAGAGCCAGCTGTCCAGAGTTAGCTGGTTGGAGGTTCAGCAAAGTTCTGAAGGAACCAGGTTCTTTCCACCTCTGTATTAAGTTTCCCATCTCTGCTCTAACAAATTACTGCAGACTTGGTGCCTTAGAGCAACACAAACTTATCTTATAGATCTGGAGGCCAGAAGTCAGACCTGGGTCTCACTGGGTTAAAAATCAACGTGTTGGAGTTTCCGTCGTGGCTCAGCGGTTAACGAGCCCAACTAGTATCCATGAGGACGCAGGTTCGATCCCTGGCCTCGCTCAGTGGGTTAAGGACCTGGTGTTGCCATGAACTGTGTGTGTAGGTCGCAGACGCAGCTCGGATCCCGCGTGGCTGTGGTGTAGGCCGGCGGCTACAGCTCCAATTTGACTCCTAGCCTGGGAACCTCCATATGCGGCAAGTGCAGCCCTAAAAAAAAATAAAAAAAAAAATTCAACGTGTCAGCAGGGCTGCAGTCCTTTCTGGAGCTCCAGTGAAGAGCCTGTTTGCTGGTTGCTGACTTCTAGACGCTGCCTGCATCCTTGGCTTGTGGTCCCTTCCATCCTCACTCAGACCCAGCAGTGGCTGGGGAAGCCCTCCTCACATCACCCTGCTCTGACACAGGCCCGCCTGCCTCCTCCTGCTTTTCTTTTTTAACAGTGAATTTTATTACATTTGTAGGTGTACAACAATCATCATGCCTCTTTCCACTTTTAAGGACCCCCTGGAATTACAACGGGCCCATACAGATCATCCAAAATGATCTCATTTCTGAGCCCCTTTTTCTGTGTCAAGAAACAGAGTCATGGGTTTCAGGGGCCAGCACGTGGATCTATGAGGCCATTACTCAGCCCGCCATAATCTCAGCCAGGGCTTTGACCTCAAGCTGGTTCCTCTGAGAGTCACCCGATGATTATTAAAGTAGTTCCAAGTGTCATATCTAGACGCACCTTGCAGAGGAAGAAAAAGCCAAGCTGAATCTCTCTTGTGCCTTCCGTAGAAGGGAGAGAACCTCCGCCAGAGGCCCTAGAAGTGCTTCTCCTTCGTGTCTGTCTGAGACGGGTCACCTGCCCATTATCCACCCAACTTCAGACAAGGAGAATGGCTCATGGTCACTGACGCAGACTGATGGCTTGGGGTGGCCGTCAGAGCCGGCCATCGCATTCACTACAGTGCAGCCAATGCCAAGAAGGACGTATTTACGGACTACCTAACACCTGACGGTCCAGTACCTCGCTGGACGATTGCTTCATCTCACCTCAACCCTGTAAGGCAGGCATCAGGTCCACCTCACCAAGAAAAATGACGCTCGGCTGCAATTTTACGGTTTCTTCCAGTTAAAGCTATTTCTGTTTGTATTATTTTCTGCAGAGATGTGGCGATGTGGTCTCTTAAGGACAGCAGAGCTGAGCTGAAACCTGCTGCTGTCTACCCTAGAACACCCTTCGATACTGTGACAGGGTCATCAAAAGCCATCACGACTTTGAGCAGCTCACCTGGTGAGCTCGCTGGGAAACAGACCTCAAGTCCCAACTTCAAGTCTGTCCTCATGTCCCTGCTCCTCAGAGGCTGTCAGTAAGCCAGCCTCTCCAACGCAGAGCGAGCCTACCTTCGAGGCTGCTTAGGGGGCATCCCTCTCAGACGAAGACAATGGCCTATGATGAAATGAGGCTCAGCCCAGCACCGGAAGTCTGAACCCTACAGCTCGCAAGACAGAAACCATACCAGCTATTTTAACAGAAAGAATGCAGCACAGACAACAGTTAGCAAGCGAGAAAGTTGTGAACTCGGTACCTGAAAGGGTGAAAACACAACTCTAAGGTGTCATGGAGGTAGCACCGGCCGCAAAAGGAACATGTTAAGATTATTAAAAGCAGGGATCTAGAGGTGGGCTCCATGGAAATGGAACTCCAAGTCAGAGGAGGTGCCGCCCAGCTGGTGCCGAAGTCTGGGGAGCACTCGAAGAAGCCGAGAGAGACTGCCACTGCTGGAAAACAGCCACCTGCAGGTGGCTGCGGAGCACAGCTGGGGGGACTCCAGCAGAGAGGAAGTAAAAGGCAGGCGCCCACCGCTCCATGTCCTCCAACCTTGTCCAACCCCGCATTGTCCTTGCAGCCCTCCCTGCCGGAGGCCGGAATAGGAAGCTGGCTGGCAGGGCAGAGCGTGGCTCGCAGGGCGCCAGCCCCAGCATCGCCACCCAGGGCGCGGAGGGTGTGTTCAGAGCTTAAGAGAAAATGGCTTACAAAGAGCACAGCAAGCGGCTCTCATGTGATGCCAGTGGCAAAACCCCTTCTTCTGTAGTTGAGCAATAAGTCTCTGGGAAAGTTGAAGAAAATAGGTAGCAGAAGACAATGTTACTTATCTTGTTTTAAAAAAAAGCAGTGTTCAGGGGAGTTCCCATCAGGGCTCAGTGGTTAACGAACCCAACTAGTATCCATAAGGATGCAGGTTCAATCCCTGGCCCCACACAGTGGGTTGAGGATCCAGCATTGCTGTGAGCTGTGGGATGGGTCGCAGACGTGGCTCTGATCCCGTGTGGCTGTGGCTGTGCTGTTACAGCCACAGGAATGCCAGATCGGAGCCAGATCTGTGACCACAGGCCACGGGAACACTGGATCCTTAACCCACTTAGCCAGGCCAAGGCTTGAACCTGCAACCTCATGGATACTATCTGGTTCTTTATTGCTGAGCCACAATAGGAACTCCGTAATTATTTTTAAAACAACTAATCCTTCCAACAAAAATGAGAGTTCCATGAGAGTCAAACTGCGTATTTCCCACCACGTACACAGCTTCTGAAATAAAAAGTTATCTTCCCTGGAGTTCCCGCCGTGGCTCAGTGGTTAACGAATCCGACTAGGAACCATAAGGTTGTAGGTTCGATCCCTGGCCTCGCTCAGTGGGTTAAGGATCCGGCGTTGCCGTGAGCTGTGGTGTAGGTCGCAGACGCGGCTCGGATCCCGCATTGCTGTGGCTGTGGTGTAGGCCGGCGGCTACAGCTCCAATTAGACCGCTAGCCTGGGAACCTCCATATGCCGTGGGTGAGGCCCTAGATAAGGTAAAAAAAAAAAAAAAAAAAAAAAAAAAAAAAAAAAAAAAAGGTTATCTTCCCTGACCGATCTGAACGATGGACCCACCTAAATGACAAACTATACATAGACTTTCACCCTGGGAAGTGTAGAGACAAAGCAGGCCAGTGCGGAGAGGGCAACCAGAGACGGGGGAGGGTGGTGAGGGGCTGTGTGTCAGAATCTTCTGGAGCCTTTTCGGAGGGCACACACCCTCTGCCTCCCATCACCCTCGACTCAGGCTCACCCCCCTTAGGAAATTATTAACACGTCACTCCTTTGGGGGCAAAGACAGAGACAGAAGCCAACAGAAGGTGAGGACGAGAAAGCCTTACCATCCCAGTCAGGTGGCCTCACAATGTGCCCACAGAAGGGCCAGCTGTCCAGACCCAAACTCAAGGAGCGGGTGTGACCGTACAGCGTCAGCGACGTGCTGGTGGGGTGGCACAGGGCGGGGGCCTCGGGAGCAACCGGGCCCCGTGACCAGCTCCAGCGCAGGAGGAGCACAGAGCCGGCCCAGGGCTTAGGCCCTCACAGGAGCGGCTTAGTGAGGGCCACCAGCCCCGCAGCTTCATCACGGTTGGAAGCAAAACCACGCTAGAGACCAGTGGTAACTCAACTGAGGACAAAACCGCATGCCAACCCCGAGTTCTTTTCCCTTTCAAGGATTTCCACCAGGAAAAAAACCAAAACCAAACAAAAAGACCCCCGTGGAATGATGAAACGGACAACCAAACCTTGCGGGGCCATCACTGGGGACACCGTTCCCTCTGATAAGGTCAGTCCACACCAGGAGCGACCGTTCGGGGCACCTTCTCGATTCCTCTCCACTGGAGCAACAGGAGCAGAGTCAGAGGAGGAGCTGGACAAAGGCACCCGCCGAGGGGCCGGGTCCCACGCCCCGGGCACCAGAAGATGGGGACCCGGAACCCAGGCCACAGCATACCAAGTCCAAGGAAGAGGCAGCCACTCAACCTGGGCCCTCAAGGTAGACGAGGTGGGACCTTCCAGGCCTTGCGCGCAGAGGGAAAGGCATCTCAGAGAGGAGTGACATCAGGGACTCCCCACTGCAGGGCACACCCCTGTGCCCCGCTGGTCTAAGGGCACAGAGCCTGGGGGGGTGCGGGCACTGCCATCTACTGCTGCATTCGGTTCCCTCAGTGGCAGTTCTCTCATCTGAAATGGGACGAGCACTAAACCCAGTCCTTTACTGAGTCCAGGAAGAACGGTTCCTAGAACAGCAGGCACCCAAGACACAGTGACAATGATATGTTTTCTCTACTACCCAACTGTAACGACATCACCACCATCTCTTTCGTTACGAGACTTTTTTGTATTCGGTTCTTTTCTCCAAATCAAAGTAATTTTAACTCTCCCAAGTTACCTACTTTATTTATCAGAGGACTGAAATACTCTGCTTTGAGATCGTTATCCTACAGGCTCTGTGGCTTTCTTAAGCCCGATTCTTAAAAATGAGCAGCTGCAAGAGGCAATTATCAAAAAGAGCAGAAAATCTTTCTGCAGCAACGAAGCCGATCCTATAAATAGAACGGTGTGCCGAGGGATTTAAATCATGATCCGCAATTATGATCTTTCAATTATGACATGCAGTTATTTTAGGAACACAAGGCCAATGTTTACACTGATAATTCGGTTGCTCGGTGTCACCCCTAAAGCAATTCTCAAACTTAGCTGCCTGCCTGACACTGAGCAGGCTGGCTAAGTGACAGCTGAACAACCTTCCCTTGAGAGTAACAGAGCAAAACAAGGTGGAAAGAAAAACACCTTCATGTGAAACTCAACCGTGCTCGCTGTTCTCCGGCACTCCCTCAGTACAATACCGAGAGTTTGGCTCTAGGTGTTGAACAATCTCAAGTGCACTTCTTCGTGTCAAGTGCACAGAGAGTCACAAGTGGGCACAGAGTCAAAGTTCAAAACCAGCGAGGTGGCCGGACACAGGGTCTGGGGACGGAAACTCAGTGCCCACTGATGCCGAGCGCAGCCTCTTAAATACACACACTCGGTCACGCCTTTGCAAGTCATGGGCTTTAATGTATTCTCCACCACGAAGCTCTTCAGAATCAGCCTTGTCCCCTATGTCCCCCAATTTTCTCTCTCCTTTCTCACCAGAACACTTCCTCAGTAATAGGCAGGGGATTATTTCTTCTGGTCTTTTTTTTTTTTCAACTGTAGAAATGTCAGGCGTGTTATTTTCAAAGTGATTTAAACAGCGGTGGTGTTATAACGAAACAGAAAGAACAAAGATGCTAAAGTATTAATCATCCCGCTCGGCTGTCCGCCGGGAGCGGCTGAAAACAGCAACCTTCACTGTCTCCGGGCCGCGTGTCTCTGTGGCCGCCTGCGCGGCTCGCAAACACTCCCTTTCCTGCACATATGGTGTGATCTCGGGAAGGAATTTGCCTCACTGAACCCTGACTTGGCCAATCAAAACCAGAAGGTTCCAAGATCAGTGACTAATACCGGGGCCGAACCATGCGTGGTGAAAAGGAAAATTCTGTGCGCTGGAGAAATTTATACCCTGAGAGCAGCCGTATCACAGGTGTGCGGGGTCACCTGCAGAAACTGAACTTTCAAGGAGGCGAGTTCAAACATTTCTTCAGGCAGCACGCCTGTCATCACAGGGAATGAAAAACGGAACAGTGCTCGCGGGGCATCTGAGCGCGGCGGGGCCAACAAGGGCCGCCCTTGACCCGGGACTTCAGCTTGGGGCCGTCGCGGGGCTGAGCGGGATCCTGTTTAGTTTAATCCTCACAGCCCATCGGGTAGGCGTTACCATCCCCGCTCCGTATATGGGGGGCGGGGCTTGGAAAGATTAAGAAGATTGTTCTTGGTTCCACAGCTGGAAAATGGGGGGGTGGGCAGGGGAGTCCCCTCTCCAATTGCAAAGCTTTTGTTCTTAACCACGGTTCTTTTTTTTTTTGTCTTTTTGCCTTTTCTAGGGCCGCACCCGCGACATATGGAGGTTCCCAGGCTAGAGGTCTAACAGCCACAGCAATGCAGGATCCGAGCCACGTCTACAACCTACACCACAGCTCACGGCAACACTGGATCCTTAACCCACTGAGCGAGGCCAGGGATCAAACCTGCAACCTCATGGTTCCTAGCTGGATTCGTTAACCACTGAGCCACAACAGGAACGCCACGGTTCTCTTTAATATTCTTTCCCCCTTTCTTATGCCCCAATGTTCCACAAAGGCAGGGGGGAAACCTGGGCAAACAAACTTGGGCCATCTATGTAGACCTAACAATTTTCAGATACTTAAATATTAAAACCTGACTAGGTGGGGGTTGTACAAGATGGTCTCGGAAAATACGAAGGGAGCACCTATTTCCACAGGACGGATGAAACACATGCACCACCGTGGGCAGTAATTCGGTGCCATCCCCGAGACTAAAGACATGCTGGCCACGGAGAAGGACCGACAGCGACCTCCCAACGGAGAGATGGGAATAAGCTCGAAGAGACATTTGCTGGATCTTCCAAACTCTAAGCGAGACAATGAACACTCGAGAAGGGTGTTAAAGATTCCCAGCCAGTTTCATCCTGAAAAGGGATCAGGATTAAATCCCCATACTTGTTTCCCATGACAGTGACATCAACCAGTGTCCCACCTCCCCCTGCCCGACAGAGTGAGGGGGACAGCGGGGTGGCCCCAGTGGCTCCGTGAGAACCCACAGAATCTCAATTCGACAAACCTTCACTGACCACCTGCGAAGCACGAGGCACCGTGCTGACAGTCACAAGGGACAGCTCTGAGTGCTGATGACACGCCGGGCAGTGCGCCCGTCACCTGTTTTATCCCATTTAACCCTCCCCAAACCCTGTGGGGGTGGGCACTAAGTTTGCCTGCTTTAAAAACAAGCTGACAGAGAGGTTAATTTGCCCGAGTTGCACACTGAATCCGTCACTAAGGCCACACTGCAGGCTCTGCGGGGCGCAACCCGCACCGGCCCTGCCAGATGCTACCATCACGCAACGATAGACACAGGTTCTGCTCCCTTCTGCTTCCCTGAAACGCAGAACACCCCTCCCCTGAGAAGGGGAAAAGCTGGGGTGCTCACCCATCTCTGGGGGGGTCCAGGGCGTGGGAAGGCTCCGGAAGCGCCCCAGGCTGCAGAGCCCAGGGCTCACCTGCTCTGACCCTTGCAGCCGTCCCAGCCACGGTCATCGCCACTCCCTGCAACTTTGCCCGGAGTTAACTCAGAACAGGGCCTGAGCTGATGTGAGAGCAAGAAAAGCACCTCCTGGAAAGAGTGGTTACTTTGTTCTGTCGTAAAAGGCAGAGCTAGCATACAAGCTCATTTCCAGAGAAAACCATCTTATTTCTCACAGAACTGACAGAATGGGGTTTTTTTACATGGTCTCTGTCCCCACTTAGAAATATGCCTGTTTCATCTTTCCTCTAATTATTTAGTTCATGGTGAGAAATACCCATGAAGTGCGAAATTTTTAAAAGAATAAAACTATAAAGTCTGGAACTGGTTTCCTTTTCTTTTCTTTAAATAAAAAAGGTATGACGCTGCTGGTTAACAGGACACTGGTGCACAGAAAACAAGGCACGTAATTATTACTACTGGGCTGGGTTTTTTACTCTGGTTTCCCAAGTTCCTAAAGAGAACCTTTCCTATCTGCTGATAGATTCCTGTTATTTTTGAACAAGCTGTTAACTGAGTAGCTGTTTTTCAAGACGAAGGCCCTAAAAGACACAGCTCCCGTAATGATACGCATTTAACTAGACAAAGGGAGGAGTCCCCGTTGTGGCTCAGTGGTTAACAAATCCAACTAGGAACGATGAGGTTGCAGGTTTAATCCCTGGCCTAGCTCAGTGGGTTAAGGATCCGGCGTTGCCGTGAGCTGTGGCAGACGCGGCTCGGATCGCGCATTGCTGTGGCTGTGGTGTAGGCCAGCGGCCACAGCTCCTGTTAGACCCGACAAAGCTATGGTTAGAAACAGGCTAGAAGCAATAAGCTGGGTTAGTTCCAAAGATTTAAGAACATCTTTTGAAAACGTTGGGTACAGGTCCCATCATTTCCAGACACTCGCATTCTAGTTCCCTCGTGTCCCATTTGACCCATGATTTCTTACTCTACAGACCCTAACAATTTCAGATGCTTAAAACTGATCCAGTGCGGGGGGTGCGGACCCAACAGAGATTTACCAGCTGGGCCCTCCTTCAAGGAAGGACCCGGTACCCCAGCCACGAGGAGTGCTTTCAGCAGATGGCCTTTGGTCATCGGCAAAGGCACGGAGCTGTGCTTGCCCAAAGTCACGTTCTCTCCAGGGCGTCCACACCCAGTGGCTCATCAAGTTGAGGGTCTCAAGGCCCAGCCGTGTGAGTTCAACCTGTCGGGCCATTTTGGCTCCAAAGCCTTCCGTGGGGTTTGGCTGACGCTGCCTTCGAGCTCGACTTCTCCCTCTGCCCATCCCGCTTCCACGGCCTCCTCCCGCAGGTGTCGGTGACACAGGTACAACCTAATAAACCGCCCGCACGCTCAGCTCCCTCCTGAGTCTGCTCCCAACCCGAGACTCGGTGCCTCTGTGGATAAGAAACGGATATTCAATTTTCAAGCAGGGCGGCACAAGTTAAGAGAGGCGGCAAGGAAAAAAAAAAAAGCTTTCATAATCATGGTACTTTCCCTCCTCTCTACAACCTGCACTCTATGGGCCTTTAAAACACAACCTAGGAGTTCCCTGGTGGCTCAGCGGGTTAAGGATGTGGCGTTGTCACCACTGCGGTGCAGATTCGATCCCTGGCTCAGGAACTTACGCTGTCAAAGAAATTAAAATAATAAAAAAATAAACTCAACCTAGAAAAAGACTGAGAGGCTCCTTCTGGGCTGGTCTTTGCATCATTTCAGTCAGACAACTGAAGGACAAGAGAATTCCCTGTGAGCCAAGCCGAGGCACCCGTCTGCCCGCAAATTCCCCCGAGCAGGTGAGCACAAGTGCCACCCGGCACATGATGAATTGTGAGCTCCTGGTCCATTAGACGTAGTCCCATGCAGATCCGAGTCTAAGTCTGCATGTGTCTCCGTCTCTCATGTACACACACACACACACACACACAGATGCTCAGGGTTTTGTTCTCTTCCTTCACGTGGAAAACTGAGGCCTGACTGCAGTGGGGTCAGGTTACACGCCACTAAGTCATCTAAAATGAAAAACCAATACCGTCACCTCATTCATTTCCATGCCAACCACGACTTCAAGCCCAAGCTCTCTGTGAGCCCCCCAGAAACACCGCTCTCACAGTAACAACCACTTCCCACCTCCCGGACTTTCTGCCCATTTCCGGCAAGAAGGAGCACAAGTGAAAGTATTATTTTTAAAACCAAGCAAAACCAGAGTGGCTGCTCGAATGCTCTCCGACTGGATGACGACATCAGACAGTCAACGCGCTCGGGCCTTCCTCCGGACCCCACGCCCCGCCCAGCGTACAAGCAGGGCCTCAAAGGAGCCTACCCAAATGTCCCCGAGGGCACGGAGACACCCAGGGGTCTCCGGTTCACTTATTCGTGGGTAGCCAGTACTTCCTACTGAAACACACTCACGGGCTGCTTGTTAATGTTTCAGTACACCATATAAAAACAATTTTTTTAAAGCTGTGTCTGTGGATTTCAAACAAACCAGTTGATGTAACTACTGGACGATAACCCAGTTCCTAAACTACTGGTCAAATGGTTACAAAAACTGTAATAACAACAAAAACAGAAGAAAAGGTTTTTATCGCTGCCTTCACAATGTTTTCTCTGAGATTCTCCCTTCCCAGGGAGACCGTCCGGATGGAAAGACAACATCGCCCCCCCCCCCCGTGCCGGCCCCGCTACCTCCGTGCTCCGGGGCTCCTTTAAGGATCCTGAACCACCCGAGAGCAGCGCTCAGCACTTGGTTCTAATCAGACCACTTCCTTCCTGCTGCTTTGGTTTTTATGACCCACGTTCTCCAACCCTTTTCACCACCCCAGATGCTGAACCACTTCCACTTTGAAAAGTGCACGTCCTCTGCGACTCCCGAGGAGAGGCCAAGCCCAGCGGAAGGTCTTCGATGATGGCGCCGGCGGCCCCCACGCGCTCCGAGGGGACCGAGGAGCCAGGCTGGGTCCCGACGGCTTCCGCCTCCTCCCGGGACCCCCTTCCCTTCCCTTCTGAAGAGCGCACGTCTTCTCGCCTCCGGGTCTCAGCACCCTCACTCTCCCACAGACCCTCCCATCACAGAGGAGCCGAGCCGCAGGACGAGAGATCCGCGCTGGAGAGGCCTTGGCCCGGGAGAGTCAAGGTCCCCGGCCCGAGTGCTTTTCCTGGAAAGGCGCTTACAAGGTGGGCTGGTGTCTGGGAGCTTCTGGGGAAGGCGCCCACGGCTCGCTGCTCCTCGACTGCATGAAAGGTAGGGTTTATGCGGAACGCCTGCTTTCCTTCTGGAGTTTGGAAATGTGCCAGGCAGAGGGCGCCTACGTGATCAAGTCCCTCTGAAAAGTCCTGGGCCTCATAGGTGTTGTCACAATAGCGGTTGGGGGCTGTACGCACATCTGGCGTGACTCTGGCCACTGGAAGAGGCCCCCTGGACTTCACCCCTGCCTCTTCTCTCTGATTCTGCTTTGTGCTCTCACTGAAATCACTCCTAATAACCATGAGTATAACTAGAGTCATATCTTCTTATTCATGGTGCGTGTGTTCTATAGTCACTGTGAACACTGAATTCGCAAATATGCAATTGCTGTTCCTAAAAGAAATGTATATGCGTGTCAATGTCCACACACACACACATATAAACGCCACGGATTATTTCTGAAACCCTAAAAACAACTCATCCTGGTAGAATCTGCCTCTTTTTCACAAGAGGAGGTCCAGAAGTGTTAAGGACTTTGCCTGAGGCTGTCCCCCTGTCCAACAGGCCCGGGAGCTGGAGTCCCCATTCTTTGGCCACCTCTGCAGGTGAGTGAAAATAAAACGGCAGCCTCTCGCCTTGCTTGACCTTGGCTTGAAATGCGCTTTTCGCGTAACTCAAAATGTCCATCTCTTTACAGGCGAATTGCAAAACCACTGTGAGTACTGAGGGGTATACGGAAATGCCAGTCGGTGGCCAAGTGGCTGCTGGATCCTGGGAGTCCTTCTAGCAAAGCACCCAACCTGGGGGTGGTTTTGGAGACCCCCCAACGTTACCTCCAAGGAGAGCTCCCGACTGTGCCTTCCCGCAAAGGCACCGAGGAAGATGAACAGCATCCTCCCGGGTCAAAGTGGAGGAAGGCAGTGCTCCGGGCTGACCTGCGGCTGCAGCTGCTCTGACCCTCCCACTGAGCTTCCCTTCGGTCTCTCATTCTGGCTTCCCCGTCCTCCGTTCTCCACTCCAGCTGCTGCAGCTGGCCTGACAACCTCCCTCTTGGAAGCCAGCTAGGAACGCTGGTGAAGCCCAGGGGAAGGAAGCCTGGCGGGCCGGGCCAGCTGTCCGAGGTTCTGAGGATAAATGATCTTTTCCCTGACGACTGTTTCCACAGCTTTCCCTTTGGAAAACCCTCTCTCTCATCAGATGACGTCCCAGACTGGCTTTGGGGCCACGGTAAAGATCGAGATACCGGCCTAGAAGGGGTCGAGGGGGTTCCAGGCTGAGGGAGTCCTTGTGACCAAAGGACTCAAAGGACCAAAACCCCACTCAGCTCACCTGCTGAGGGCCAGGTGGCGGCGAGGCCAGACGGTAAACACCACGCATGTGTCTGAGGATCTTTTCTGCAGAGCCAGCAAATTCAAGGTCTGGGCTCTTCACGCAGCGCAAGGTTTAATCGATCTCTCCTGTATGACGAGGCCTCGAAAATCACTCTTGAGCAATGAGGTTCGGGGAGCGGCTGGACTGGTGCAGACCTGGGTGTGTTAGGAGGTTGATGTGCCTGGAGGGGGCACCCCCACCCCAAGACCCTGCCCTCTGGACCCCCCTTCCACCAGCCTTCCTGAGTTGTGCCCTCCGTAACAAAAGCCCACATTTTAAGTGGAACGTTTTCCTGAGTCCATTGAGCAAATTAGGGAATCCTGAAGTGGGGGTGGGGGTGGCGGTGGGGGGCTCATGGGAACGTGGCAGTCGCTGCTGACGGAGCTTCAGGATCCTCAGACTTCTGGCTAGAACCGGAAGTGAGGGCAGTCCTGCGGTCTGACATTAATGCCACATCAACAGTGTCCAAGGGCAATGCAATGGCTGGATGCCCAGTTGGTGCTGGACAATTGGTGGAATGACATACTTGCTCTCATGAGCTTGCTCACTCCCTCTCTCGCCCACTAGCCCCTTTACCATAAACCAGCCCCTGCCTAGAGGTGAATAATGAACATTCTGAAAAATAACTGATTTCTACATTCAGCGAGTCCTTAATACCCTAAGTTCCAGGAAAAGTATCACCTTCCTCCAAATCTCTAGTTATCTTTAGGCGAAGTCGTCTGTAAACACGTCAGATGTTAACGTGGGTGTATTCCCCAAATGGTAGCAGCCCTAGAAAACAACCTGCACAGCCTCGATTAAAAACTCGTTTAACTGAAGCTTCCAGAACACCAGCTGCTTCAGGACAATGATTTCTATGGATACTGAGACCTCGTTAAAAAATATAAAAGAGAGGCTCTGAGCTCAGGACAGTAGAGCAAGTATACATGGCTGCCCCCTTCCTTCCCAAGAGCACAATGAAAGGCCAGTAAAGTCTTCGTGGAAAGAATAAATCCATGGTGGCCCTGAAAACACGAAGGAACACTATCAATGAGTAAGTCATCTGAAAGGTTTTCTTTATATATATATAAAAAAAAAAAAGATAGTTGGGACCTGTATTGACAAACCAAAACTGAAAAGAAAGAGAAAAAAAATTGTAACTTGAAATACATGATCAGAGCTACAGATAGGAGCTCTTTCTTCCTGGTAGAACCCTGGAGAAGCTCCAAGCTTGGAGTCAATGGCCATTGGGAGCCAAAGAATGGCCTACAGAGAAGAGGCTGGCAGGCAGGAGGCAGGGCGTCCGCGCGGAAAGCCGTCTAGAGAACAGCTGAGCGCCTGGCCCTCGCACCGGCTCAGTGCGGACTGGAGTCGGCAGCACCGGCTCCCAGCTGGAGGCCCCGGAACGGCTCTCTCCAGAGGAAGGTCTGCCTGGGGACGGCTTGGAGCAAATGGGTCCAAGAAGAGCCTCTAGGGCAGACCCAGAGGTGCAAAGAAACACAAGCTATAAAAAGATGTCACCCCGAGATTAAAGTTCGCCTTCCCTTCATGATTCTGGGGGGAGGGTTGCAGCCAGGGGTCCTGAGTCTGCAGTGTCCTCTTCTACCCCAACCACACAACCCTAAGAGGAAAGCTGCCCGCCAGTGCACCCTGCCCGTCCAAACAGACTCCATCCAAGAAAATAACTTAGGGGGTAAAGTAAACCCAGTGAAATACCAGGAAAGCCTATGTCTGGCACCTACACTGGTCAACATGGTCCTTGACTCATGGACCCGCCTTCAAGTGCCAAGATTGGGGCAGGGCGGGGGGAGGGGGGGCTTCAATAACATTTATTTTCTCACAATCCTGGAGGCTAGAAGTGTGAGATTAAGGTGCTGGCAGAATTGCTTTCTTCTGAGGCCCCTCTCCTTGACCTGGAGACGGCCGCCTTCTTGCTATGCTCTCACACGGTCTTCCCTCTGTGTCTAAGTCCTAATTTCCACTTTTCTCTCTTTTTTTTTTTTTTTAACAGCCTCGCCTGCAGCATATGGAGGTTCCCAGACTTGGGGGTCAGATCAGAGCTGCAGCTGCCAGCCTACACCACGGCCACGCCAGATCCGAGCCGTATCTGTAACCCACACCTGGTGTAGCTTGCGGCGATGCCGGATCCTTAACCCACTGAGCAAGGCCAGGGATGGAACCCGCATCCTCAGACACTATGTTGGGTTCTTAACCTGCTGAGCCACAGTGGAATTCCCAATTTCCTCTTCTTATAAGGACACCAGCCACACTGGATTAGGGCTCAACCTACTGACTTCATTTTCCACTTAGTCATTTCCTTAAAGACCTTATTTTCAAGTAAAATCACATTCTGAGGTTCTGTGAGACAGGACCTCAACCTACGAGTTTTGAGAGGACAGAACTCAGCCTTTAAAAGCGTTAGAAAGAAACCGAGATGAACAAACCAAAACCTACCCAGAACACAGCAACACTGGGAGGAGAAGGAAAATGCCAAGTTCTAACTAGTACCACTCAAAGGTTTGAGAAGTTTTACAATTTTAAAAACTTACATCTGTGGGGTAGGAGTGGGGAGCAACTGTGAGCACGAGCTTACTGTTGTTTAAAAGCACAGTTCTCAAAATTAAAAAAAAAAAATCAATTAAAAGAGCTAAGTAATAGAATGCATACAACAACATAACAGCAATCAGTAAAACATGCTGGTATATCTAAATCAAATACTGACTGCAGGGGGAAAAAAAAGAGGGCTTCAGTTTAAAACAACATGAAAGAGGAGGCGTTTGAAGGAAAGGTTAAGAATTCTAAACTTGATTTATTCGGAGATATTTATTTGCTTTAGACTTTGTTAGAAAAATGTAAACTGAAGTGTACATGTTAAAACTGTAAGAGTGGCTGTGGCCCAAGGTGGGTGGCCCAGCTGAGCCACTCGTCCTTGGGTGGGGGAAGTACACTTTCCCATAAAACTGTCATTTCTCAGCTCCCGGCTTTGTACGAAGAGCCCACTTTCTGGCCCTCCCAACATACACGGGGACCACAGCCTCAACTCCCGTCTCTGCGTAGGTGTTAAAACCCTAGCCCCCGAGTACAGAGCTGCACAAGCGCCACAGGGCTTCCATCCCACTCACCGCTGTGGGTTACCGCCTTCCTTTGTTCCTGACCCCCGGGGAGCTCTCTTTCCTGCTTTCAAGCTCAGCTGTGAAGAAGAAATCCATTTTTTAAAATGTTTAGGAGCTCCCTGGTGGCCTAGGGGTTAAGGATCCAGTGTTGTCATTGCTGTGGCACGGGTTCAATCAAGTTCTGAAATTGAAACTGTGATTAAAAAACTTCCGACAAACAAAAGTCCAGGGCCAGATGGCTTCACAGGCGAATTCTATCAAACGTTTAGAGAAGAGCTAACACCTATCCTTCTGAAACTATTCCAAAAAACTGCAGAGGAAGGGACACTCCCAAACTCATTCTATGAGGCCGCCATCACCCTGATACCAAAATCAAAGATACCACAAAAAAAGAAAATTACAGGCCAATTTCACTGATGAACACAGATGCAAAACTCCTCAACAAAATACTAGCCAACTGAATCGAACAATACAATAAAAGGATTGTACATCACGATCAAGTGCGATTTACTCCAGGGATGCAAGAATTCTTCAATATCCACAAATCAATCAGTGTGATACACCACGTTAACAAACTGAAGAATAAAAACCATATGATCCTCTCCATAGATGAAGAAAAAGCCTTTGACAAAATCCAACACCCATTTCTGATAAAAACCCTTCAGAAAGTGGCCACAGCGGGAACCTACCTCAACATAATAAAGGCCATCTATGACAAACCCAGAGCTAACATCATTATCAATGGTGAAAAGCTGAAAGAATGCCCACTGAGATCAGGAACAAGACAGGGATGTCCACTCTTGTCACTACTATTCAAAATAGTTTTGGAAGTCCTAGCCACAGCAATCAGTGAGCTCCAAGAAATAAAAGGAATCCAAATCAGAAAGGAAAAAGTAAAACTATCACTGTTTGCAAATGACATGATACTATACACCTAGAGAATCCTCAAGACTCTACCAGAGCTCATCAGTGAATCTGGCAAAGTCGCAGGATACAAAATTAATACAGAGAAATCAACTGCATTTCTATATACTGACAATGAAAGATCAGAAAGAGAAATCCGGGAAGAAATCCCATTTACCATCACATCAAAAAGAATCCAATACTTAGGAATAAACCTACCTAAAGAGACAAAAGACCTGTACTCTGAAAACTATCAGACACCGATGAAAGAAATCAAGGATGACATGAACAGATGGAAAGACATATCGTGCTCTTGGATTGAAAGAGTCAATATTATCAAAATGACTATACTACCCAAGGCAATCTACAGATTCAATGCAATTCCTATCAAATTACCAAGGACATTTTTCACAGAACTAGAACAAAATATTTTAAAGTTTGTTTAGAAGCACAAAAGACCCAGAATAGCCAAAGACATCCTGAAAAAGAAAAACGGAGCTGGAGGACCCAGGCTCCCGGACTTCAGACTACTACAAAGCTACAGTCATCCAAACCGTATGGTACTGGCACAAAGACAGAAATATAGATCAGTGCAACAGGATAGAAAGCCCAGAATTAAACCCATGCACCTACAGACAACTAATCTATGACAAAGGAGGCAAGAATATACAATGCAGAAAAGACAGCCTGTTCAATATGTGGTGCTGGGAAAACTGGACAGCCACATGTAAAAAAAAAAAATGAAATTAGAACACTTCCTAACACCATGCACAAAAATAAACTCAAAATGGATTAAAGACCTAGATATAAGACCAGATACTCTTAGAGGAAAACATAGGCCAAACGCTCTCCAACATAAATGACAGCAACATCTTCTCAGATCCACCTGTTAGAGTAATGACAATAAAAAGAAAAATAAACAAATGGGACTTCATTAAACTTAAAAGTTTCTGTACAGCAAAGGAAACCCTAAACAAAATGAAAAGACAACCCACAGAATGGGAGAAAATATTTGCAAAGGAATCGACTGACATGGGATTAATCTCCACAATTTACAAACACCTCCTACAGCTCAATACCAAAATAACAACCCCATCAAAAAATGGGCAGAAGATCTAAACAGACAATTCTCCGAAGAAGACATACAGATGGCCAAAAAAAAAAACACATGAAAAAATGTCCAACATCACTCATTATTAAAGAAATGCACATCAAAACCACTATGAGGTACCACCTTACACCAGCCAGAATGGCCATCACCAAAAAGTCTACTAACAATAAGTGCTAGAGAGGATGTGGAGAAAAACGATACCTATTACACTGTTGGTGGGAATGCAAATTGGTGCAACCTCTGTGGAAGACAGTATGGAGATTCCTTAGGAAACTAAAAATACAATTTCCATTTGATCCAGCAATCCCACTCCTGGGCATCTATCCAGAGAAAACCATGACTCGAAAAGATACATGCACTCCTGTGTTCATTGCAGCACTCTATACAATAGCCAAGACATGGAAACAAAAAAGACTGCTTCACCAAAACACCCTCACATTTCACCAGGACAAGACTACATTCTGTTATCATCTGTCCATCGACAGATGACTGGATTAAGAAGATGCGATATATACATACAATGGAATACTACTCAGCCATAAAAAAGAACAAAATAATGCCATTTGCAGCAACATGGATGGAACGAGAGACTCTCATACTAAGTGAAGTAAGTCAGGAAGAGAAAGACAAATACCATATGATATCACGTATCTGGAATTTAACACACGGCACAAATGAACCTTTCCACGGCAAAAAAGTCATGGGCATGGAGAACAGACCTGTGGTTGCCGAGGGGGAAGCGGACGGGGTGGGAGGGACTGGGAATTTGGGGTTAACAGATGCAAACTGTTGCCTTTGGAATGGATAAGCAATGGGATCCTGCTGTGCAGCACTGGGAACTATGTCTGGTCACTTGGAGTGGAGCATGATAATGTGAGAAAAAAGAATGTGTACATGTACGTGTGACTGGGTCACCTTGCTGTGCAGTAGAAAATTGACAGAACACCGTAAATCAGCTATAACGGAAAAAAATCATTATTAATAAAACTGGTCGATTAAAAAAGAGACAAAGAAAAAAAATAAAATAAAAAAATCGTTATCAGAGTGCCCAACAGTTTGAGAGGTTTCCAGCAGAGGCTGACGGGTACCAGAACAACTTCCTTCTGCGGAGCCTGCTTCCAAGAACGTTCCTCAAGAGGTAAGAGAGCTACAGACACGTGAAGGATTCAGTCAACACTGTCCAGCTTAAGAGTGGTTAACCTGAATTCACTGACAGCTGAGACAAGGACAATCGTCGCTTTTAGTTTCCCGTGGCTGTTCTAACATACGATCACCAACTTAAAACGATGCAGTCACTCCCCTAGAGTTTTGGATCCGAAGTCCGCAACCCAGGTGTCCCTGCAGAGGCTCTAGGAGAGAGATTCACTCCCTGGCCTTTTCTAGTAGCTTCCAGAGCTGCCATTCCGGCTTCCGTGGGCCCCTGGCCCCTTTATCTGTGAAGCCAGTACCGGAGCCTCTGGCTTCAGTCACCCCCTTGCCGCCTTCCTGTCAAATCACTCTTGCCTCCCTTTGATGAGCACACCTGTGATTACGTTTCGGCCTAAGCACAAAATCCAGGAAGGACTCTCCACCTCACTAGCATACCTGCAAAGCCGCGTCGGTCATAAAAGGTAACATCGGATTCCAGAGATCGGGACGTGGGTTATCGCTGGAGCCTGTTACACAACCAGATCTTTAACCCACTGAGCCAGGCCAGGGATTGAACCCTCATCCTCATGGATACTGATCAGGTTCTTAATCCACTGTGCCACAATGGGAACTCCAATCCCGTTATTTTTTTCTTTTTTTTTAATTTTATGGAAGTATCGTTGACTTAAAATGTGTGTTAGTTTCAGGTAGACAACAAAGTCAATCAGTTATACATATATCCATTCTGTTTCAGATTATTATTATTTTTCGGCTGCATCCAGAGCATGTGGAAGTTCCCGGGCCAGGGATCAAACCGGCACAGTCACGACCTGTGCCACAGCTGTGGCAATCAATGCCTGATCCTTAACCCACTGTGCCACAAGGGAACGTCTCCTTTTCAGGTTCTTTTCCCACGAAGGTTATTACAGAGGATCAAGCCGCGTGCCCTGTGCTGTCCAGCTGGTCCCAGGGACTTACTTACTGTACACACAGTGGTGTACATATGTTAATCCCCAAGTCCTAATTTATCCCCCCATCACGCTCCCCCTTTTATAACCTTAAGTTCGTTTTTGAAATCTTTCAGTTTGTTTCAAAAGTAAGTTCTTTTGGATTATTTATCAGGTTCCACATCTAAATGCCATCAGATGACATTTGTCTTCCTCCGTCTGGCTGACTTCACCTAGTCTCGAGGGCTCCTTTCAAAAGGCCCATGCTTTTCAGCACGAATTTTATGGGATTTTTCAGTAAAACCGTCCCACGACTTCACTCTGGAGCAGCCTCCTGGGCGGCCCGACAGGAGCCCTTTGGGCCCAGCCATTCCTACGGCTCACGGTGACCGGCGGTCCCGTGGTGACCGCCTCGGTCGGGCCCTCCGTCCCCTCTCCTGCCAGCCCCCAACCCGCCACCAGCTCCCAGCCCCCACTAGACAGTCAGGTCACCCATCACGGGCAGTTTCTCTCTGAGCTGCCAGTCCTCTGCCTCATTAGGCCTGGCGACTGGCTTGGCAGCAGGGTAATTACTGGGATGGCCAGGCCCGTTTTAACTCAGAGAGGACTGAAGACTGAATTCCTCAACTGATGATAATTCGACCCTTCAGCGTTGTGGTTATGTTCTCAGGACCGTGTATTTTGTTAGTAAGGTTTTGATGCTTGACTCCTAAATGGCCTGGCAGGCCCCTTTATCCTACCCTATTGTTTTTCTCGCTTAGTGACGACCACAGGAGCAATTCAGCAGGTCGATAAACCAAATAGAGATGTCTACACCCCAAGTGGCGACCCTCTCCAAGGTCACTGGGGACACACACGGGTCACCAGAAAAATCCATAGGGGCCTGCCCTCCCCCCCACTCTCAACACCTCTAGATATAACAGCCTTGTTGACTCGGACAAAAGGAATAAAGGCTGATTACAGTCCTTGCAGGGTTATAATTTTTTTTACCCTCGGAGAGCCTCTCCATTCCTATGACAGAAAATGGCTGACTCTGCCCTCTTTCTGAGCAGCAAATGCGCACATCCGCAAACCACCATCATAGCTGCAATCTCCCTGGGAGGCCACCGCAGAGAAAAGCCTAGCTTATTCTGGCAACACGTGTCTAAATACACATGGATGCATCCGGGCCTGGGACGGACACGAGGACCCGGGAGGCACGGAGCACAGGCGGTGAAGGGGGGGGGGGTCAGAGGTGGGGCAGGAAGCGCCAGTCTGTGCCGCCCCGAGGGCCACTTGTAACCACATGACTGCTGCATCTGTCACGTGAAAGGCGAAAAGTATAGCGCTCTAGACACTCTCGGCACACACTGCAAGCAACGGCACTGGTTCTCCAACTTGGCAGCACATTAAAGTCGCCTGGGGAGTTTTACAAACTACTGATGTGTGGGGCTCACCCTGGAGATTCTGATCGTCTGGCATAAAGTAGCAGAAGAGCCCCAAGAGACGTAGCTCCCGGGACCTGGAGATACGCTGGGTTACATGACCAGAGAGCATTTGGGGTGTGGATGGATTAAGGCTGCTAGGTCAGTGGACCTTAAATAGGACAACTGTTCTGGAACATCCGGATGGGCCCAAGGTAATCACCGAGGTCCTCACAAGTGGAAGAGGGAGGCCGAAGTTGGAGGTCAGGGAGACGCAATGTGAGAAGGACTTTATCCCCCACTGCCGGCACTGAGCATGCAGGAGGGGCCACAAGCCAAGGAGGGCAGGCAGCCAGCAGACCTGGACAAGGTGGGAGCTTCCTTCCCCCCACCCCGGAGCCTCCCGGAAGGAACTCAGCCCTGCCAGTACCTGCTCTTGGCCCAGCGAGACTCATGTTGGACGACTCACCTATGGAGTTTTCTTTTTTTTTTTGCTTTGTCTTTTCTTTTTTTTTTTTTTAAGGGCCACACTTGTAGCATATGCAAGTTCCCAGGCTAGGGACCGAATCGGAGCAGCAGCTGCTGGCCTGCACCACAGCCATGCAGGATCCGAGCCGTGTCTGCAACCTACACCACAGCTCACAGCAACGCCGGAGCCTTAGCCCACTGAGCAAGGCCGTGGATCGAATCTGCGTCCTCATGGATACTGGTCGGGTTTGTTACCATGGAGCCACAATGGGAACTTTTTGTTTGTTTGTTTAAATACAATGGCCGATCCCACAGCGCATGGAAGTTCCTGGCCAGGGACTGAGTATGATCCACGGCTACAGCCACATGGGATCCTTTAACCCACTGCCCCGGGCTGGGGATCGAACCTGCACCTCCACAGCGACCGGAACTGCTACAGTTGGATTCTTAACCCACTGCACCACAGCAGGAACTCCTTATCACTACAATTTTAAGATAAGGAGTTTGTGTTGTTTGAAGCCACTAAGTTTGTGGTACTGTGTTACATCACCAAATAGCAAACCAACTCAGGGATGGCCCGGGCTTTGGAGGTTTAGAAAGTTCCTTGGGGTGACTAACGGGCAGCAAGGTATGAAAACTACTGAATGAGAGGAGAGACAAGATAAGGCCATGCGAGTATGATGTGTAGGCAAGAAAAACACGTGGTGCTTTCACCCAGGAAGTCCTTGACATGGGCGAACGGGGTTACCAGCCTTCTCCGAGCATATCACAGGACGGGTGTGCTCAGTCTTCCTAGTCTGACCCACCCTAAAGGCTAAGTTGCCTTGGGATAAATGATACTCACGACAGCCTGACTTCCCATAGAACGGATTTTCTTACGAATATTGTTTTTCAAGGAAGGAACAGGCCAATAACCGAGCTGGACGAAATATACGAATAGGCCCGCCCTCATCAGCACATCAGGGCAGGACTGAACCGTCCTCCTCCCTGTGTGTAAACCGTCTAAAGCCAGTGTTAGGAGTGGAAGCTAGAAGGTTCCCCCATGTGCTTTGGTGATCTATTTATGATGGTAGATGGATGGAACTTCTTTATTCACGTATGACAGATGAATGGGAGAGTCCTGTGGCAACAGATGAACTCACTTTTCACAGAGATCAAGAAAAGAGGGACCTGAACAATCTGATGGGCACAGCGCCCCCTTCAGGGCAAGCAACTGCCCACTCTCAGGGCTCCAGTGCTCTCTCATTCGGGGTAATTGTTCTCGAAGCCGTTCCATCGGGAGCCTCCACGATTCTATGACCAAACTTTAGAACCTTTTACTTTTCTCTGCCTATTTTGTTTCCGTTCGAGAGGAAGCTGGGTAGCAGCAAAAGCAGCCACAGGAGAATCAGAAGGCCTGAATTGCAATTTCAGTTCTGTCCCTTACAGGTGAGGTGATGGGGGGTGTGGTCCCTCAGCCACTCTGGGCTTCATCTCCGACCAAGAGCGGTAACGGTGCCTTCACAACGTTGTGCACTGATGCAACAGACTCCAAGGTGTAGCGCACAGGCAGCGTCTTCGATTAACACCAGTCTCGCTGAAACTCAACTCTTCCCATGCACCTGCCCATCGCCTCTGAGCTGACGCTTCTCCCATCTCCCCACTCGGTCCTGACTTCTCACCAAGCTCCAGTACCTTGTCTCCCACTGTCCACTTGGCCCTGTGACTTGGATCTAATAGGACATGTCCAACCTGGACTCAGGATCTCTAACTCACAAGCCAGGGACCTCCCCGCAATTTCTCTGACCAGGTCCACGCAGTCAAGGCGCCATCAGTCCTCCGCCTCCATGCTCTCTTCCCCATGCCTACCGCCACATCCTCCGTTCACGCTCCCGTCCCGCACACACCGCAACTTTCCGGGAGGCTCAGGACTTAAAGCCGTCTCTCCCAAGCCATTCTGCCTGTGGCTTTGCAAATCAATCCTTCTCTAGCCAGACTTATCACATCAAGCCCTGGACAAAAAAGCTTCACGTATGCTTTTGCCTTGCAGTCTTGTATAGAAGGGGAGGCCAACTCCCCCAGGTGTGCAAAGGACACAGTCCCCAGTCTTGGGGAGCCTCGCCCCTGCCTCCGCATACAAAGCACTGAGACGTTTCACCACATGACTGCATGAGGCGCACTCGTGAGATAAATAGATCATAAGACAAAGTATTTTTAAAAAACAGCTACAGAAAATTGGAAATTTTCATCGAATTTCTTTACCTAGTGTTTAGTAACTACTATCTAAACCTGCCACAGACCTCTTTCGAGTGCACTGAACTAATAATCCATTGAAGTCAAACTACAGTATGTGTTTGGTAACGTTAAAATCATTTAACAAATACTCAAGCCGTGAGCATTTACACTAAATGGCAAATCCGGTCAAACTCAGATGTGTCCTTACCGTTCTGTTCGTCCAGTTCATTCCCAATTTCCTGCCCCATTTGTTTCTGGCGACTTATGATGGAGGAAAGGGCATCCAGGCCTGCATCCTGTTCTAAAAAGGAAAAAAGGACCATTAACTCAAAACCAAAGGAAAATGGACCCAGGCATGCAACACAATTCAATATATGATCCAAGTGACATTTTAAATCAGTCAGGAAAAGAGAGACAAAATAGTAAACATCAGAAAATAAACACCTACACCTCAGACCTTAAACTAAAATGATTTCCAGATGAAATTTTAAAAAGTAAAGAGATCTGACTACATAACCATTTAAAGTTTCTGATCTTTAATATATAAAGAACATGTACAAATCAATAGATTTCCTATTCCAGCTTTTTAAATGGGCAAAGGATAAAGACAGGAAATGAAAAAATGAAGGAAAACAAAAGCTCTGACATCACTATTTTTTTTAAATAGCAACAAAAAAGGCAGTAATGAGGTTTCTTCCTCACTTTCAGATTTGTAAGGATTAAGAAGCATGCTAACATTCAGGGTTCAGTAAAATGAGAAGAAACTCCTAAACACTAAGTCACAGAAGGATAGTTTTTTTTTAATGATTTTTATTTTTTCCATTATAGCTGGTTTACAGTGTGCTGTCAATTTTCTACTGTACGTCAAGGTGACCCAGTCACACATACATGTATACGTTCTTTTTTCTCACATTAACATACAAAAGGATAGTTAATACATCTTACTAGACAGCAAATTGTGCCTCTCAATTCTCTGTCTAGGATTGCACACAAGAAAACGTGGATGGTGTGCAATGACATATATACAAGGCTATTCCTTGAAATACTGCTTCTTGTGCTGCTTAGTAATTTACTTCCTCTTAGCTCCAAGGTCACGCGTTCGTGCCCGCTCTGTGGTGGGGGTGGGGTGTCGCCAAAGGTGTTCCATCTCAGCAGGAGAATGAGTGACCGCACCTTCTACCTTCAATTTCTGTCTCCTTCTTGCTGGCGAATCCCTCATTTACCCTAACGCCCCGTTAGAGTTAATATTCTGTACATTCAACTTTCTGTGTTCCGATTTCTTTCTCCTGATTGGACTCACACCAACACATTTATAACAGAGAAAGACTGGAAGCTACCTAAAGCCCGAACAGAAGGATTTCTTTAAAGACAGGGTATAGCCATATAGTAAACACGCTATGGCCATGAAAAACGATATTGATATAGAAATATTTTGACTACAGAAAAAGCTCATGAGGAGTACCCGCTATGGCACAGTGGGTTAAGAATCTGACTGCAGGTGCTCATGTTGTGGCTCACTCAGCAGGTTATGAACTCAACTTGGTGTCCGTGAGGACGCAGCTGCAATCCCTGGCCTCATTCAGTGGGTTAAGGATCCAGTGTTGCCACAAGCAAGCTATGGTGTAGGTCACAGACGCAGCTTGGACTTGGCATTGCCACTGCTGCAGCGTAGCCCAGTAGCTGCAGCTCTGATTCAGCCCCTAACCCAGGAACCTGCTATGGCTCAAGTCTCTGCAGAGGCATGGTTTCAAGCCCCGGCCTGGTGCAGGAGGTTAGCGGCTGGCACTGCGGCAGCTGTGACCTCGGATTCAATCCCTGGCCCAGAACTTCCATATGCTGCAGGTGTGGCCATTAAATAAAGACAATTTTTTTTAAAAAGAGTTCATGATTTGTAAGAAAAAAAAGAATTTATAGAACATATAGTAAAATAGCATTTTTGTTTTTAAATGATGTGTTATTTTTCTAGATTTTGCAAGTGTAAAAGAGAAAAGAACTCAAGTGACTCAAGATCCTTTCTTTAACGTTTTTCTGGCGATTCTTGGTGGCCTAGCAGTTAAGGATTCAACACTGTTATTGCTGTGACTCCAGTTCGATCCCTGGCCTGGGAACTTCCATGGCCTGGGAACTTCCACATGCCACAGGAACAGCCAAAAAAACTTTGGTAATTTTTTTTTTTTTAACTAGGCAGTTTCCATCTCTTTGTAAGTATGGTTTTCCTTTGCTTCCAGGTGCATTGGAAAGAACATTCCGAGGCTGGGTCTAATGACTTTCTTCCAAGCACTCTGCCAGAGGAGGGTAACATGCCATTTGTGGCTTCGCTTGTTGATGGTTTTTTTTTTTAATGTCTATTTCACATGAAGGCCTATCTGTGAAAGCAGTAAGCACAAAGGTCTTCTTGCCCAAGATCATGTTAACATTTCCTTATATATTTTTTCCTAGTCTTTTCATGGAATTAAGCCATTAAACTTAACTTGTTAATTCATATGGAATTTATTTAAACTAATGGTGTGTGGTAAGGACCCCTTAGTAACATTTTTTGACACTACATGCTTTTGCAACTTATACAAATGACCTGCCGTCTCGAGGGATCATTCCAAGGGACCGTTTTATGGCAAAATCACTTTATAATGAGATCCTTTCGGTCTTTGGTAACAACCTTTTGGATGGCCTCCAAGAAAAATCTATCATCAACTTAGTGCTGCTATAGGATAACCGATGTTACAGTAAAATACCAAATGCATCCCCCCAATAATCTATACGTAACACTCAAGGTCAAGTGTCAATGTGGGTTAAAAGGTCAAACAATACAACAAGAGCCAAAGGGTCCTCCATGGTTTTTGACTACGGAAGAAAAGTTGTTCGACCCCCTGTATTGCTTTACCTAGCAGAGACGTAGATTATGAATGAAAAATACCTACATTCCACTCTTTTCACTTAACCTTGACTCATTATCGGACTGAACTACCTAAAGGTTATCTTGCTAATGTGAAACAGCGAGAAGGATAAAAATTCTGCTCTACTCAAATCCTTTCCATGAGAATTTAGCACCCTCCCTTCCCCCCGCCAGGGTCGCACCCGCAGCATATGGAGGTTCCCAGGCTAGGGGTCTAACAGGAGCTGTAGCCGCCAGCCTACGCCACAGCCACAGCAACACGGGATCCGAGCCGCGAATGCAACCTACACCACAGATCACGGCAATGCCGGATCCTTAACCCACTGGGTGAGGCCAGGGATCGAACCCGCAACCTCATGGTTCCTAGTCGGATTCGTTAAAAACTGAGCCACGACGGGAACTCCTTTAGCGCCTTTTCACTACCTTTAAACACTACCATAAAATTTCATCCGTAAGTCAAAGACACAGAAGGTCCAGATAACAGAGAGGCTGTGTGCAGGATGAATATCATACTGATGACCTGATTTTCTGCAAGTCGAAGCAGCATTTCCGAGAGGGGGCAGTATGGTCATTTTAGAGACCGTGAACACATGAAATAAAATGCTTCTACTTGCAAAAAAAATCAGCAATTATCAACACCCATGCCAAAGTCATCCAGAACCATGCGAGTTTACTGGGACGTCATAACGACGGCTCATTACTATAATCTGCGCTCTGCCCTACTGATTACCCACGTCATTACGATGTTACCCCAGATCCTTTGCAACATACCACATGCTGTCAATCATTCTTCAATTCTACAACAGTGTTAACCTTTAAAAATGGATGACCATCGTGCTCCAGAGAGTAACGGCCCCCTCGAGACGTCCACATCCCAATCCTGGGAGTCTGTGACTCGGCAAACCCAACTTTGCAGATGTGATTAAGGTTAAGGAATCCGAGAGGGAGATCATCCTGGATTACCCAGGTAGGCCCAACGTCATCACTTGAGTCCTTAAAAACAGATTCTCTCCCAGCTGTGGTCAGAGGGAGCTATGAAGACGGACAGAGAGAGGCAACCTGCTGGCCTTGAAGATGAAGAAGACACCCATGAGCCAAGGGATCTGACCAGCCTATAAAAGCTGGACAAGGCCAGGGACTAAAATCTCCTCTGAAGCCTCACCTTGATCTTAGCCCAGTAAAACATTCATTGAACTTCTGACCTACAAAACTGTATGATGATAAGTCCCCCCACAACCAGGGCCGCACCCACAGCATATAGAGGTTCCTAGGCTAGGAGTCGAATCACATCTGCAACTGCTGACCTGCATCACAGCCAGATTGTCGACCCACTGAGCGAGGGCAGGGATTGAACCTGCATCCTCACAGATACTAGCTGGTTTTGTTTCCGATGTGCCACAAAGCAAACTCTTAAATTCGTGTTTTGAGTCCCCAAGTCTGTGCTAACTTATCTCAGCAGCAACAGCAACTGAACACAATCATTTCTTTTTTGAAAATCCCTTCAGAGCAGTTAGGTGTCTGAATACTTCCTATCTAAAGACATTCAGAAGAAACATCTTCTAAGTAAATACGCTGTAACTGTGGGAGGACGATCTGGTGGCTGTAAATGAAAAATAAAGGGACAGTCATCATAACGTATTCTTGCCAAAAATAACCAACTTGATGCTGATCAAGCCATCAATCTAACTACCAATTTACAGAAAACATGTGGGACAGAGGAATATGTTGAACAGTGTCTAGAGATACAAATAGCAAGTCTAGTTGGTGGGAGAGTACAGGGCCAAGGACCTTGTTTCTTCAACAAAGAAACTGTACACATCAATAAGAGCTGGCCAAGGTAGCCATCTATTCAACAAACTTACGGGACGTATCAACTAATCGCAATGTACAGACCATATTCAGATCCTGAATTGAACGAGCCAAAAAAAAAAAAAAAAAAAAGCAAACCCTCATGGGACAATCAGGGCAATCTGACCACCGACTGGACATCTGATTATTGTTAACTTATTAAGGATGATGATAGCATTGTGGTTTTTTTTGTTTTTTGGGGGTTTTTTTTTGGCTTTTTCTCCTTTACAGCCGCACCTGCAGCATATGGAAGTTACCAGGCTAGGGGTCGAATCAGCGTTGTAGCTGCCGGCCTTCACCACAGCAGACACACCAGATTCAAGCTACATCTGCAACCTGCACCGTGGCTTGCTACAACGCTGAATCTTAACCCACTGAGTGAGGTCAGGGATTGAACCCACATCCTACAGAGACTATGTTGGGTTCTTAACCCGTTGAGCAACAACAAGGAACTCCCTGCTATTTATTTTTTAAAAACAGTCCTTATCCTTTACAGACTTTAGAGATATATTCTGGAATAGTCACCAATGAAATGGTATAATATCTAGTATTTGTTTCAACAATAATCCAGGAGGTGGGTAGGTGGGGAGACACAGATCAAAGATGGACTCTGAGTTGCTAATTGCTGCGACAAAGGATGAGCAGGATGGAACCGTCCTCTTTCCCCACCTTCACATCCTTGCAACTGCCAACAGCAACCAGTCACGAATGTTTTAACAAGTCAGTAAAACCAAGGGACGTGCCTAAGAACTGGACCCTCAGGCCCCTGACAGAGCACATGACAAGAGCCTCAGGGGTTGGGGCTGTGTCTTCTTTTCCTATGTTTTCACCCCAGGTCTGAACCTGAATGACGGTCCAGAGCAAGAACCTAACAGGTTTAAACCCAACAGTGACTCCAGAGGGCCCTCTAGGTTTCTAGAAGTCTCTGCTATATACTTATACATATCTGGGCTCCCAGTCCCCAGGAGGTAGCCCTCGGAGCTGAGGAAGCAGAAAAAAGCAGCTGATGCCCAGAGAGAAGCAATGGAAATTCCCCCACGTGACACACAGGAGCTCTCCCTGGAGAAGGGGAAGGAAGGAACGAATGAGGAAAGGCTGAGGTCAAGCCGGCTAAAGTTAATCACCACACTGGAGAGACTCAGAGCAAGTTCTAAGAACAGATGTTTTTCAGCTTTGGGTGGAGGAATCCTGGTCGAGGGGGCAGCTCCAAGAAAGGGTATTTTCAAAGAGAGTGGTTGCTGGAGTCACGACCTGCAGGGCCCAAAGATGTGCTGCCAAGATTGTACCTGGGTCCGAGGCAGCCTGGCCGGCCCCCTCCCCCACTGCTGCTTCAATGAAAGTAGTTATAGAGACCTGAGAACATGGAAACCCAGAGCTAACGCACGGCTTTCTGCTAGAACCCAGAAAGAAAGTCTATAGCCTATGATCAGAAAACAAAGAGCTCATCAAGACGCCGCAGTCCCAGAGGCCTCCTGGGAAAAGGCGGACGAGACACTTTCTCCAAGGCTCATATCCGCCACCCAATTCAGAGACAGGGGTCTGCACGGACCCAAAAGGCACCATGCTTTGGTTTTCCCCCTCAGGGGTTTTGGAGGTGATCCAGCTATTGTCATCACCTCACCCCTCTACTCCCACATGGCCATTTGCGCCTCAAATTATGGCCTAAGTAGCAGAGAAGTGGAGGCTGGCCGGCTACACTGGGGCCGAGCTCCCAGGCGAGCAGCGGCAGACTTTCACTGCCTCCAGCCTAAGCTCAACCAGCAGACCGTTATTTGAAGGTGTTTTTCCAAGCTTTTTCTAAGAGTCGATGCAAGTACGGAAAGGCTAACAGATTCCATAAGGAAAAGGAAGCTAGAAATGACCCTTCGTGGGTCTGCATTTTTTTTTTTTTTTTGCCCAGCACAGGGCCTGGCCACGAGGCAGAGCCACAGCAGTGTCGGCACAGGACCAAGGTGCCCGAGGCGGGGCCGAGACCCAGGAGGGTTTCAGGAAAAGATGACTTCCACGTTTGTGTTTATCCTCGAAAAAAACGACCTTCTGGGAAAGCCAGGGCACGTGGGGTGGGGAGAGTGCTTCAAAACACAAAGAGTCAAAAAAACATCCTGACCTGTAAGGGGGGCCACGACTCTCCTCCATTCCTTCACACCCCGCCCCCCGCCCCATCCCCAGCCCCCAAAGGCCAGCCAGCTTCCAAAGGTCGCGCCTCGGGAAGGATGCTCTTGGTTTCGGAGGCTCCACGCAAACCCTGCACATGACTGCCTCTCGTGCCCGGCCCACAGCCATCTCTGAATGGGACACCTTCTCGGTGGCGGGGCTGCTTTTCCCGACCGACCACAACTTCTCCTGGCAAATGCAACCATGCCAGAAAGTCCATCAGCACTAGCTGGCCAAGGGATTCCTTTAGCAATCATGAATTCTGGAGAATAAGGCACAGCAAGTAAATGGAGGGGCTACGGGTAAGGCTGTGCTGTGCTGCGTTTCTCCGCTTTGCTTCAGATACGGTGACGCGTGAAAGATGGAGAACTGAAGATCTAGGGCGAGTTCCCGCCATGGCTCAGTGGGCTCCGAACCCGACACTGTCTCTGTGAGGATGTGGGTTCCATCCCGGGCCGCACTCAGTGGGTTAAGGATCCGGCGTTGCCACCAACTGTGGTGTGGGTTGCAGCTGCAGCTCCGATTTGACCCCTAGCCTCAGAACTTCCATGTGCTGCAGGTGTGGCTGTAAACAGAAAAGGGGGAAAAAACAAAGAGGGGGAGAGAGAGATGGGAGACACAGTGTTTCCTAGATAATTTCACTGTGAAAAGGGAGTTTCAAACGGAGTTAGACTTCTGTGTGTCTGGCCAAGACGGACTGACAAGGACCAGATTTACTTCTGGCCTTGCAAACAACTGGCAAACAAAAAAACACAAAACCACAGGCAAAATACACAAAACAACAGTTTCAAGATGTGGACGTCAGGAAATGAAGGACAGTGATCCCTGAGAGCTGGGAAACAAATGCGATGAGCTCTCTGCCCCAGATCTCGCCTTGAGAGCTCCCAGGCCATGGCGTGGGGAAGGGGGATCCCAGGCGGAGCCCAGCGGTCTCCCCGAATTGACAAGAACAGGTCAGGGTGGCTAGAACACGCAGGGTACAGCACCAGAGCGCCGCACAGAGAGCACACCGGAGATCTGCACGGGGTCCGTCTTAAGACTTCAGCCAGGTGTTGATCAGGGCAGGTCCGTGAGGAAACGAACCCGAGACTGGGAGAAGAACCACCCGAGAGGGTTAGAAAGAAATCATCCTCTGAGGGCCAAGAAGATGGGCACAGGTCCTGTTCCCACCAACCACGTCACCTCATAATTCACGAGGCATCAGATGGAGTAACGCAGAATCGTTCTGGCTCAGAAATGAGTGGAATTACCTCTAGACTGGAGTCGGCTGACATTTCCTATAAAGGGCCAGAGAGCAAACGTTTTAAGGTTCATGAGGTCTCCAGAGCAGCTACACAACCATGCTGTTGTCACAGGAAGGCATCCATAACTAATCCACAAATTAATGAGCAATGGTTGTGTTCCTATAAAACCTGATTTATGGACACTCAACTTAGAATGTAATACAGTTTTCACAAGTCATGAGATACTCTTCTTTCAACTATTTTCAACCATTCAAAAATGGAAAAGCCATTTTGAGCTTGCAGAACATCACAAAAGCAGGTGGTGGGCCACATGTAGCCCATGTGTCACAGTTTGCTGACCTTTGCTCTAAAACAAACACTACTCTGGTCCACCTAACAAAGCAAGACTCAAATAAGTACCCCAGAAAAAAAATTTTTCAAGAATATTTTTTAAAAGACAAAAATACCCAGGACCAAAGAAAAACATCTGTCTTTCAAATGACTATTTCCTTCATAAGATTAGACACAAGACGAGGATGTCTGCTCTCATCATGCCTACATTGTACTGGAGGTTGTAGCAAGTGTAACAAAGCAAGAAAGAAAAATAAATGGCACCCAGATTGAAATAAACAAACACAGTTACACCGGAAGACAGACTGTGAGACTGGCTCAAAAAACAAGAGTCAACTGCATGTTGTCTAGAAGAAGTTCACTTTACAGAAATATATAGATTACAAGTAAATAAATAAAGACAAACCATACTAACCATCATCAAAAGACAGCAGGAGTTGCTCTATTAATTACAGACAGAGCAGACTTCAAAGCCAAGTAAAGTTATCAGGAGATCAATCATAAATTGAAGTTATAAAAGGGTCAATTGTCCAACAGCACAACAATCCTTAATGTGTATGTACCTAACAACAGAGGATCAAACTACGTGAGGCAAAAAAAAAAAAAGATGATACAACTGGAAAGAGAAGTAGATAAATCCACTATGATAGACTGTCAATGCTCCTGTGTCAGAAATGAACAGATCCAGCAGGCACAAACTCATACCACTGCCAATCAACTGGACACGATGGACATCTACAGGAAATTCTATCCAACAACAGGATACGTTTGCTCAAGCTCAGATGGAACATTTACCAAGATGGACCACATTCCGGGCCATACGACATACCTTAATAAACTCAAAAGAACAGAAATTAAACCATGTCCGCTCTCAGGATACAATGGAATTGAACTAGCAATCAGCAACAGAAAGACAGCTGGGAAAACCCTAAATACGTAGACACTAAATGACATACTTCTAAATAAGACATGATCAAAGAAGTCAAGAGAACTTCAAAAATATTTTGAACTAAAGGAAAACGAAAACACAACTTAGCAAAATTTATGGGATACAGCAAAAGCAGTGCACTGAGCATTTTCAGCATCGAATGCATGTATTAGAGAAGAAGAGCTAAGATCAATAGTCTAAGTCTCCACTTCAGGAAACCAGACAAATAAGAGCAAATTAAATCCAAAATAAGCAGACGAAATAAAAATTAGAGCACAAATCACTGACACTGAAAACAGGAAATCAACTGAGAAAAATCAATGAAACCAAAGCTTGTTCTTTGAAAAAAAAAAATTCAATGAAGTTGTTAAGCCTCTAACCAGGCTAACTATGAAAAAGAGGACACAAATGACGAATATCAGAAATGAAAAAGTGGACATCACTACAGATCTCATGGGCATTAAAAATAAAGGAAATTGGAGTTCCTGTCATGGCACAGCGGAAACGAATCCAACTAGGAAACATGAGGCTGGGGATTCGATCCCTGGCGTCACTCAGTGGGTTGAGGATCCCGTGTTGCCATCAGCTGTGGTGTAGGTCACAGACGTAGTTTGGATCTGGCGTTGCTGTGGCTCTGGCATAGGCTGGCAGCTACAGCTGCGATTAGACCCCTAGCCTGGGAACCTCCATATGCCACGGGTGTGGCCCTGAAAGGACAAAAGACCAAAAAAAAAAAAAAAAAGCAAATACTATGAACTTTATGCTAACTAATCGGATAACTTAGATGACCAATGCCATGAAAGACACATGCTGCAAAAATTCACACAAGAATGAAGAGACAAACCACATGGTCCTCTATTAAAAAAATTCTTTAAAATTTCCCAAACAGAAAACACCAGGTCCAGTAGGTTCACTGATGAATTCTACCATTTAAGGAAGAAATTATACCAATTTCTCTCAAAGAACAGAAGCAGAGAAAACATTTGCTAACTCATTCTATGGGGTCAGCATTATCCTAATCCCAAAACCAGACAAAGACATTCCAAGAAAACTACAGACCCAAACCATTGATGAACACAGATGGAAAAATCCTCCAAGAAAAATTAGCAAACAGAATCCAACAATGTATAATAAAAAAAAATTACATACCATAACAAAAGGAGATTTATGTCAGGTATGCAAGCCTGGGTCAACATTCAAAAATCAACTAATGTAATTAGTCACATCTACAGGCTAAACAAGAAAAACAGCACGATTATATCGCCAGATGCAAGAAACGTATTTAATGTCCATTTATGGTAAAAAACCAGTAAATGAAGAATAGAGAAGAAGTTCCTCAACTTGATAAAAGCTATCTACAAAAACTCCACTGCTAACGTCATACTTAATGGTGTGAAACTCAAAGCTTTCCCACTAAGGTTAGGTACCAGGCAAAGACATCCCTTCCCAGCATTCCTTTCCAACATTGTAATGAAAGTTCTAGCTAACACAATCCAACAAGATTAAGAAAAGGCATACAGATTGGCAAGAAAGTAGACTTTGCAGATGACATGATTATCTATGTAGAAAATCCAAAAGAACTGGCAAAAAAAAAAAAACCCAAAACACTCCTGGAACTAACAAGCGAGTATAGCAAGGTTTCAGTAAACAAAGGTGATATACAAAAGTTCATCTCTTCCCTGTATACCAGAAATGAATGGGTAGAATTTGAAATGCAAAACAATTACCATTTACGTTAGCACCTCCAAAAATGAAATACTTAAGTAAAAAATCTAACAAAATATGTAAGAGATCTAAATGAAAAGAACTACAAAACAGATGAATGGAATCAAAGAAGAACTGAATCAGTCAAGAGCTATCCCATGTTCATGGATAAAAAGATTCGGTATTGCCAAGAGACGGTTCTTACAAATTTGATCTACAGATTCAATACAATTTTGATCAAAACCTCAGGAAGTTATTTTGTGGATATCAACAAAACTGACTCTAAAATTTACAAGCAGAGGCAAAAGGCCCAGGACAGCCTATACCACACTGAAGGAGAACAAAGAAGACTGACATGACATTACTCAACTTCAAGGTTTTGCTGTAAAGCTATAGTCATGCAGACAGTGTGGTACTGGTGAAGGAACAGACAAACAGATCAACAGAACAGGAAGAGAGAGCCCAGAAATAAATCATCATCAATACAAGCAATGCTATCTGACAAAGCAGCAAAGAAAATGTAATGACATAAAGACAGTCTTTCAACAAATGGTGCTAGAACAAGAAGATATTCACACGCAAAAACTTTCAATCTAGGTACTACACCCTTCACAAAAATTAACAAAAGACCTCTCCAGGGCACCAGCAGATACAACCAAGGGTTACACAAAAGGGCCATTCCCCCACCCCTCCCCGCCCCGTGCCTTCCGCTTAGTCTCGGGAGTCAATCAAAAGGCTCAGGTGTACATGGGGAAAATCCAAAAAGGAAAGTCCATCAGAGGAGGAGACTGCAGAGTAAGGAGGCAGCCCACCTCCCCGGATGTCAGAGTGAGCTGGGCCTGGCCTCACCCCGGAGAGCCGTACACACAGACTATCCCAAGTCCTGCTCAGTAGGCAGCCCTCTCCCGGAAGGTGGGGTTACAGATAGATAAGTGAGCCAGGGTGGTTTCTGAGCCACTCTCATCACCACCAGCTCCTCAGCATCACTAGCCAGAAAAGGTTTATGCTGGAGCACAGCAGGTGCCAGTCCTAGCTTGGCAATGGGCTTGTTGACTCCTGGGATGCAGAGGGCCAAGTGTCCACACTGGCTGTCTACACTGCCCACAGCACCCAGCTGACATGTCTTACTCACTGAAGAATTCAATAAAGGTTTGCCGAACCATGACGAATGAATGAATGAATGAATGGGGCCTTTCTGAACAGCTTCCTCAAACAACTCAGAAGCCTAGTTTCTTATAAAACTAAGCATTTTTACCATGTGATCCAGAAATGAAACCAAAGAAATGGAGACTTATGTGCACACAGATGTTAACAGCAGCTTTTTCGTAACTGCCAAAACGTGGCAACAGGAGTTCCCATCCTGGCTCAGTGGAAACAACTAGCAACCATGAGGAACGCACGTTAGATCCCTGGCCTTGCTCAGTGGGTTAAGGATCCAGTGTGGCTGTGAGCTGTGGTGTAGGTCACAGACACAGCTCAGATCCCGCGTTGCTGTGGCTGTGGTGTAGGCCGGCAGCTGTAGCTCCAATTACACCCCCAGCCTGGGAACTTCCGTATGCCTCGAGTGCGGCTCTAAAAAGCAAAATAAAAAAAATTAAAATTTTTTTTTTTTTTTTACAAAGAGAGGTGAGGTTAAAACTGTTGGAGTCTCACAGAAAACAGACTTGTGGTTGCCAGGGGGGGGAGGGGAGGGGAGGGATGGTTGGGAGTGTGGGGTCAGCAGATGCAAATTACCATATAAGACTGGATAAACAAGGTCTTACTGTATAGCACAGGAAACTGTATTCAATAATATGAAAAAGAATATGTAACTGAATCACTTCGCTCTACAGCAGAAATTAACACAACACTGAAATTATACTTCAATACATTTTTAAAAGGAAAATACTGGGAGCAATGATTATGTTTATGATTTTGACTATCGCAATGGTTTCACAGGTGTATACATTATGTCAAAACTTACTGAAGCTCCCGTTGTGGCTCGGTGGAATCTAACCTGACTACTAATAACCATGAGGACGCAGGTTCAATCCCTGGCCTCACTCAGTGGGTTAAGGATCTGGCATTGCCATGAGCTGTGGTGTGGGTGGCAGATGCGGCTCTGATCTGGCATGGCTGTGGCATAGGCCAGCTGCTACAGCTCTGATTCAACTCCTAGAGTCTGTTGGCGCGCCCATAAAAAAAAAAAAACTTTGAGTCATTTATATATGTGCTATTTTTTTTTTGTCTTTTTGCCTTTTTTTTTTTATGTGGAGCCACACCCGCGGCATATGGAGGTTCCCAGGCTAGGGGTCTAATAGGAGCTGTAGCTGTCAGCCTTCGCCACAGCCACAGCAACACTGGATCCTAGTTGTGTCTGCTACCTACACCACAGCTCACGGCAACGCCGGATCCTTAACCCACTGAGCAAGACCAGGGATCAAACTCGCAACCTCATGGTTCTTAGTCGGATTCGTTAACCACTGAGCCACAAAGGGAACTCCTATACATGTGCTATTTTGTGATGTCAACAATGCCTCCATAAAGTTGTTTAAAAAGCAGAATTAGAATATTTGTAACGCTGACACAAAAAAGGTCTGCGACACATATTAAGTAAAAAGAAATAGCTGTACAAAGGAAGCCGTAAACAAAAGGAAAAGACAACCATAGAGTGAAGAGCCAACAAGGGATTCATCTCCTAAGTACATCAACAACTCATGCAGCTCGATATGAAAAAAAAACAAAGGACCCAATCAAAAACAGGAAGAAGATCTAAACAGACATTTCTCCCAAGACAACACATAGATAGCCAAAAAACACACAAAAACAGTCTCAACACCACTAATTAGAAAAATGAAAATCTACACCACAACGAGGTACCTCACCTTGTAGCAGTCAGAACGGCCAGCACCAAAAAGTCTACAAACAAACGCTGGTGAGGGTGTGAAGAACACGGAACCTCCTACGGTGCCGGTGGGATGTAAATTCGTACAACCACTGCAGAGCGGGGTCCGCGGGGCCCGCAAAAAGCTAAAAACAGAACTACCACAGGAGTCAGGAATCCCACTCCTGAGCACGTATCTGCAGAAAACCGTTATTCAAAAAGATACGTGCACCCCACTGTTCACTGCACCACTATTTACAATAGCCAAGCCATGGAGGCGACCTGCGTGTCCTCCTACGGAGGACTAGGTAGGTAAATGCAGTGTATCATGTATCACACACGCACACATTGGAGTATTATTCGGACACTGAAAAACAATGAAACAATGCTACTTGCAGCAACACGGATGGACCCAGAGATTATCATACTAAGAGAAAGACAAACATCATACGTTATCAGTTACATGTGGAATCCAAAACAAAAAAAAAATGATATGTATGAACTTAAACAGACTTCAGAAACAAAATTCTGGTTACCAAGGGACAAGGTGGGGTGGGGGGAAGGACTGGGGGTTTGAGATTGGCATGTGCACACTGCTGTATATGGAACGGATGGTCAACAGGCACCTGCTGTAAAGACGGGGAACCCTTCTCGATATTCTCTAATAACCTATATGGGCAAAGAATCTGACCAAAAATGGATACGTATATAACTCACTTTGCTGTACAGCAGAAATTATGACAACATTGTGAATCAACTCTACTTCAATAAAACTTTAAAAAAACTGGAATTACCTACCTCATGATCCCATTTGTGGAAAACATGTGTGTGTTTAGACTGAATACACAGTATGCATGTGTATATACAGAAAAAAAGCCTGAGAAAATATATATTGTTATCTGTTTACAGCTTGAGATTGGAGAAACAAAATAGCTAACTTTTCATCGTATATATCCCTATACTGTTGCAGCTTTGTATAACCATCACACGTCACTTCTGAAATTATCAAATAGAAGAAATCGGCAGGTTTCAAAGCCATGGGCGAGATGAACTGGAAGGCAAAAGCCAAACTGACTCATTTTAATATGTGAAAACCGGGGATAGTCTTTTTTTGGAGACCGATCCCCAATCATGGGGAAAAAGAAGTAGGCACGTGCCTCGGAGTCACCTGAGCCGACCCCGGGTGGGCTCCCCACTCCTGCGAACTGCCTGGAGGGACGACAGCGCCTGTCCAGCCCTCAGGTACCCTCAGGCACAAAATCACCACTAACTCTAAAAGAGCAACAGTTTTCCCTCTGATCTTCGATGCATGAAGGAGCCATCCAAGGCAATGGTCAATACCGGACAGGGTTTCTCAGCCCATGCTCTTGAGGTATTCCGTACCTTGGATAATCTGCTGCTGCTGTTGCCGGATTTCATCAAAACCCAAGCCTCTGGTCTCCTCCGGCTCCTCGAAGAGCCAAGGGTTAGGTACTGTGCGCTTGGCCCCTCCCGTCATCAGGCTGGACCTAAGAACAAGATTAAATGTGTTAATGTGACTCGAAAAACAGAGCTCCGCTGCAAATCACTCCCACAAAGCACAGAGGTGGCCAGCCCTGCCTGCTTTGAAAATTTAATTCGACCACAATTTATTGCACCCTTAGTTTATGCCAGCAACTGTGTTCAGTGCTGGAAGAGATACGAGGATGAATAAGGCACAGGCCTGGCCCCCGGGAGAATTACAGCCTGTTAAGGAGACCGCAGCAGCGCATAATACTCTTACTAATCCTCCAACATACGTTTGAGTCAATGATCATAAATGAGGGTCTTAAATTACAGAAACACGAGGCCAAGTGGAAGTGGCCTTTCTATGAGGACAAAGCTCGTCTCACAGGCTACGTGGCACCAAAGGCAGAGACATTACTCCTCAAGAAGACAATATTGCAACTACAGGTTATAGCATTTAAAAATGACCATTTCTTATTAGAGGTATTTGGTTGCTTATAGATAGAAACATACGCAGGGTTTCAACACCAATTTTCTGAATATAATGTAGCACTTGTAACAAATTCCCAGGTATCCATCTTCAGCTTTAGTCCCTCTTGTAATCCACACGCCTCTATTGCACCAGACATACTGGGCTCCCTGCTGGCTGAGGAACACAGAACACACACTTCGAGCCACGGGTCCCTCTTTATAGGATCCTTCTCGTCCCGGTGTCTCCTCTCCCGTCTCCACCTGCCCACATTCCGCCCAAGGTGTAAGGACCGTCTTGTTGATAAAAACCATCTCCAGACACTCCCTCCCAGACAGGAACAGTCATTCACTTTACAGTATGTTTCACTGGATTCATTTTAAAAACGATGGTCAAAGTATGGAGGTTCTTTAAAAAAAAAAAAAAAAACTAAAATCGGAGCTACCATAGGTCACTACAATCCCACGCCTGAGTGTGTATCTGGAGAAAATCGTAATTCAGAGAGATACGTGCACCCCAATGTTCACTGCAGCCCCGACTTACAAAGGCCAAGACATGGAAGCAACTTAAATGTCCATCAACAGATAAATGGGTAAAGATGTGGTATATATACATAACAGAATACTACTCAGCCATAAAAAAGAACAAAATAATGCCATTTGTAGTAACATTGATGGACGCAGAGTTTACCACCCTAAGTCAAGTAAGCTAGACAGAGAAAGACAAACATATAACTTATATGTGGAATCTAAAAAAAAAAAAAAAAAAAGATACGAATGAACTTATTTCCAGAACAGCAAGAGACATGTAGAAAACAAACTTACGGTTACCAAAAGGAAAGGGGGGGATAAATTATGAGGTTGATATTAAAAGGTGTACACTACTACATATAAAATAAACAAGGACAAAGGGAACTCTATTCAGTATTTTATAATAACCTTTATGGGAAAAGAATCTGAAAAATATATACGCAGACACGTGTATAGCTGAATCACTGCTTATATTGTAAATCAACTTCAATTCAAGTTATAAAAACAGTGATAGTGATGACGCTGGTGACCTGACAGCAGCTGCAATAACACTTAATACTGAACAGGAAGCAAGCATCTCTGTGCGCAAGCCAGCTCCAGACAATTTATACATATTCATGCACATCTCCATTTTTAGGTAGTTCTTCTAGCCCTTTCCATCTCTTTCATATTTTCTTAGCAAAAGCAAAAATAAATACAAGGAATGGTAAACTACAATGCAGTCTGTCAAAGTAAAAATTATCCTCTAATGCCTTCTTTCTGGACTAATTCCAAATTTCTGGTTAAGTTCCTCAAAGCTGAAGCATCATTATCCTCCTGACCCCCCTTACCTCCCCCTCCCCCCAATTCCCTTTGGTGTCTACACTTTGCTGGTGTCTCCGATCTACTGGGAAAATCAATGATGGATATGCCTTTACTAATAAGAGCAGGTAAGATCACAGGTGCCACTGTGGGCAAGACTTGATTTTTTTGCTTTTTAGGGCTGCACCCAGGTCATATGGAAGTTCCCAGACTAGGGGTCAAATCTGAACTGTAGCTGCTGGCCCACGCCACAGACACACGGGATCTGAGCCACGTCTGTGACCTGCACCACGGCTCACGGCAACCCGGGCCCCCGACCCATTAAGCGAGGCCAGAGATTGAACCCGCATCCTCATGCATGCATACTAGTTGGATTTATTTCTGCTGAACCACAACGGGAACTCCCAAGACTTAATTTTCTTTTCATTAGGTTATAAAACCTAATATTTGGAATGATGCCTATTCTTACTACTGTCCTAGGTAAGAAGGAAAATACGAAAAAAAAACAACACTTAAGATGTAAACTTCTCGAAAGCAGGAATTACAAGTTGAAAAGAGAAACTAACCCTTTGTGAAGGAATTCTTAACTGAAATGAGAGCAGCAACATGGATGGACCTAGGGATTATCATACTAAGAAAGCCAAAGGCAAATCATCTAATATAAATTATATGCGGAATCTAATAAAATGACGCCAAAGAACTTATTTCTCAAACAGCAACAAACTCACAGATTTTGAAACCAAATTTAAGGTTACCACAGGGGAAACCACAGTGGCGGGGGAGGGGTAAATTAGGAGGAGGGGCATACCGTGTACCCACTGCTATAGATGAAACAGCTAACTAGCAAGGACCTGCTCAGAGCACAGGGCCATCTACTCAATGTTCTGTGATCACCTATATGGGGGAAAAGAATGGACAGACGTGTAACTGACTCACTTTACTCGAACTTTATTCCAGTCAAGTGATTCACTCGTACTGATTCACTTTATCCGTACGCCTCAAACGAATACGACATTGTACATCAACTGTACGCCCGTATGAGTCTACAGAAATTAAGAAATTAAAATAAGAGAGCAGCCAGCTTTGTCTTCCTGGGCAATGCCAACAACCTCTTCGGCCCTGGTTTTCTCACCCATCCAACAACGCAAACACGTAAACCAATGGTTTTCAACGTTCACTCTGGCCCCACAACGTTGGGACACGATGCCCTCGGGGGGGTTGGCAGGTGAGGGGGCAGGGCAGACTCACCTTCGCGGGAGAGGCAGGTATTCTTTGCAACCCTGTACAAGCTGAATTCGATGATCTTTAAGACCCTCGAAAGGCTTAACGAAAGCTTTTCCCAATAAGGACTAAGTTCCATAAATAGGAAGTGAGGGAAAAAAAGGACCATCTCCCCACAAAACCCACTCCCCTGTCCCCCAGTCTTCCCAGTTTCAGTTCAGGTCCACCACTCAGCCACCGGCTCAGGACAAACCCCCTTGGAATCAATCGACCTGGACTCTCTCTTCCATGCCCCACAGCATCTGGTCCAGCAGCGAAGCCTTCAAAACAGACCCACGGTCTGACCATCTCGCGTCTGTTCTACTGCTCCCGCCCCGGCACTCCTTCCACCCGCTCCGGCTCCCACCCTCCACAAGCTACTCCCCCACGACTGCTGTGAAAATGTTTCCTCCGCTCAAACCTTTCAGCGTCTTCCCAACACCCTGAGCATAAAACACATCTTTACTGTACCTCACGAGGCACACTAGCCTCCTTGCTGTTTCCAGAACACACTGAGCGCCTTCCTGCCTCAGGACCTTTGCACCTGCCACCTCCCGGCCATGGCTGAGGATCTCAACCCCAGACGGGCACAGGCACTTGCTCCCTTGCTCATCCTACTCTGTTCAAATGCCATCTCCTCGGAGTCGCTGCCCTCCTCAGCTGCTCTCTCCAAAACGGCATCCTTCGGAGTTCCCACTGTGATGCTGTGAGTTAAGGATCTGGCATTGCCACAGCCATGGCGTGGGTTGCAGCTGCGGCTCAGATTCAGCCCCTGGACTAGGAACTTCCACATGCTGCTGGTGCAACCACATATTTAATAATAATTACCCTTCCCTGTAACTTCTGAGCTCTCCTCCTGCTTATCCCACCCTATTTTCAACAACCAGCTACTGTGTGTTACACGTTTATTTTCTGTCTCCCACTCTAGACCGTAAGCTCCACAAGGGCGGGGACTGTCTTATTCATCATTCTATCCTCGACGCCTGGCAGAGTAGCCACTGGAAAAAAAAAAGTTGAATGAGTTAATTTATTCAGCAAAACCCACAGCTGAATGAAAGAAATTAGTAAGAAAAGCAGTGAGGAAGCCGCTGTCTAGCACAGTGCCGCTGTGTGCTGTCGTTTCAAAGGCATTTCACAAACATGACCTCATGTGAGTCGGGCACAAGCCCGTGTGTAAGTCAGAGCAGGTGTGACTGACAGGAATATCAAGGTAGGAGAGACATCAAGTGACCTTCCCGAAGTCAGTCATGGACTTAGTGGCAGAGCTCAAGGTTCAACCCACGTCTTCTGAGTCTTAACTCAAGGCCTGTCCTTTCCACCCTCTCAGAGGAGGTTTCCTACAGTAAGGAGACTCCGGACAGCCGTGAAGAATGGGTGAGGTCCTGCTCCATCAGGGAAGATGGAAAGACATCACCAGACGGGATAAAAACGTGAGCCATGGAGTTCCCGTTGTGGCTCAGCAGTAACAAACCCAACTAGTAACCATGAGGACATGGGTTCAATCCCTGGCCTCTGCTCAGTGGGTGAAGGCTCCCGTGTTGCCCTGAGCTGTGGCCTAGGTCACAGGTGCGGTTCAGATCTGGCGTTGCTGTGGCGTAGGCCTGAGACTTGGGCTCCGAATTGACCTCTAGCCTGGGAACTTCCAAATGTGGCCCTAAAAAAGACAAAATAAAAATTTCAAACAATGGTTTGTAAATTCTTTGTGTTTCTTAGAATATTGAATTTTTTGTCGTATAATTGACTGACAATACTATCTGGTTGTTCTTGGGTAGACTGTCCCAGAAGGAACAATTAGGACAAATCGCCTGACAGTGATGAACAAAACCTCGGATACCCTAATTATTCCGTCTTTTTCGAGCATTTGTTAAGAAAAGCGTACTTCAATCTTAAACTGATGATAATTACACGTACATTGTGAACTTCAATCAATCACTTGGTCGATCAATCAGAACAGACTGTGCTCACCCGCTCTACCCCAGGCCCTCGGGGTTCGCCCTTCAGCCCCTGCAACTCCCCCCCACTCTCCCCACAGTTAGTTCCTTCTCCGGGGTTTTGCAGGGATCTCTTCCTCCAGCCACCCTTGAAATACTGGTGTCTCTCAGGGTCAGTTTTTATCTGGCCCTCTCTTATGGACATCTTTTCTTCTCATTGCACTGTCTCTCCCGGGCCATTTTTATCTGGTTTCAGGCTAAAAACACGTGCTAGTAGTGCTTAGACCCTTTTCATGCCCCATCAAAAACCGAAACAGACCATGCTCTCTGAGTCATCACGGGGGTGGATTTTTTTTTTTTTTATTACTATTAAAGGATAGTTGATTTACAGTGTTGTGACAATTGCTACTATACAGCCCTAGGGACCCAGTCTCCCTCCCTCCCTCTCTCTCTCTCTCACACACACACACACACACACAGTTTCTCGTTCTATCTTGCATCGTGTTCTGCCCCAAGAGACTGGAGGTAGTTCCCCGTGCTGTACAGCCGGACCTCACTGCTTATCCATTCTAAGTGGAATGGTTTGCAGCTAGCAACCCCAAACTCATCTGGGGGCTCTCCACCGTAGCAAGGCACTATCAGAATCGGGGGCTGGGATAAACGGCACACACGTAGTTAAAAAAAAATCTCACGAATCAAAATCCAGGCAAGGCCTGCCCTCACACCCCCTCATCCTGATCTAAAAAGCCACCGACCATCAATTTTATCTCTACCTGCGACGTCTGCCTACAGGCTCTTTCTCTGCATGTATGGCTTTCTTTTTTTTTCTTTTAAAGCAATCTGCAGCTGGGAACCCCACTCCAAACTCAACATATCCCAAATCAAATTCACTACTTCCATCCCCCGCAGGCTGCTGGTTCTCCTATCCCATTTTGGCTCACAGCATCCCTGCATTCCCAAGTCACTCAAACCTCGTTTCCTTTCTCTGCCCCACCCTCGCCCCAGCTCCTTCATGACCAAGGCCTCCCTCCAGCCCAGGCCCCATTTCCGTCCTTCCTGCCAGGTGGCTGCCCCGGCTCAGAGCCTCACCATCTTCCACGTAGGAGATGTCACAGCCTCCGACTGGTCCCCTTGCTCCCCGCCACGCCCGGCCCCGTCTAACCATCAGATCCTCTGCTGCCTAAGAACCATCCTTCCAAAACAGAGACCGCCTGTATTTCACTGTCATGGCTCGCCGGGCGCTCCGGCTCCAGTTAAGCTTCACAACACGGCCGCAGCATCACCCCACACTCCCATCCACACCCCGCTCTCCCTCCAGCCCGAAGGCTGCTTACTTCGCAGACAAAGGCACCGACTTTCACTCTCTCCCGTTTCTGGGCAAGGCTGCAGGGGCCCCGTGTCCATCTGGCAAAATTCTCTTCCGCCCCTAAGGACGCGACTCAAATATGCATTTCTGCCGGCCAGTCTTTCCCGATTCCCACCCTCACCCCCTTCCCTGGAATCCGTCACTCTGGGCTAACCCCGCAGCCCTCAGCGCGAGACCTCCGGCGTGGCGTCATCGGGCAGGGCTGGAGCTTGTTCCCGACTCATCTGCCTGCCTCCGAAGTGACGAGCCCTGCAAGCAAAGGGGCCGCAGGACACTCACGTTCCTGTCCCTCGTGCCGGAGAAAATCGCTCCTCCAAGCACGCCGGAGGTGCAGCAGGCAGTACACGTCTGCGAGCCTCAACCAGGAAGACCAGAGCGCTTCTTAAACAAGAGACACAAAATGAGAGGGCTGCTGACTCAACATTTACATCAACCGCTGCCTTTAAGGGCTGAGCATCCAAGGAGTTCCCTTAGTGGCTCAGTGGTTAACGAATCCGACTAAGAACCGTGAGGTTGCGGGTTCGATCCCTGGCCTTGCTCAGTGGGTTAACGATCCGGCGTTGCCATGAGCTGTGGTGAAGGTTGCAGACGCGGCTTGGGTCCCGCGTTGCTGTTGCTGTGGCTGTGGCAAAGGCCGGCAGCTACAGCTCCTGTTAGACCCCTAGCCTGGGAACCTTCATATGCCGGGGGTGCGGCTCTAGATAAAGGCAAAAAAAAGACAAAAAAAAAGAGCTGAGCGTCTAAGACGGACGTTCAGGCAGAGAAAGAGAATCTGACTTGCAAGGGATCTGTCACGGTGACACCCTGCAGTCAAAACCGCTGTTGGCAGGACAGTGAAGGAGGGTTTCTCCTTTCGGAAAAAAAAAAAAAGACAACTTACAGGAAATGCTCGATTCTATGCTTCTGAGGTTAGGACAGACTTGCAATGTCTTTAAAAAAAAAAAAATCAATCCATCATTTTCACCCACACTCTTTCAAGATGGAACTTGGCTGGGAGTTCCCGTTGTGGCACAGCAGAAACGAATCTGACTAAGATCCATGAGGATGCGGGTTCGATCCCTGCGCCTTTGCTTAGTTGTTCGATCCCTGCACCTTTGCTTAGTTGGTTAAGGATCCGGCGTTGCCGTGAGCTGTGGTGTAGGTCGCAGACGCGGCTCGGATCTGGCATTGCTGTGGCTGTGGTGTAGGACAGCAGCTATAGTTCCAATTCAACCCCTGGCCCGGGAACTTCCATATGCCGCGGATGGGGGTAGAGGGAAAAGATAAAACTTAGCTAATAAATAGAACTGACCAAATAAATGCCACAGTATCAAACAGGTGAGATCTGTCTTACAGATTTTACCAAAAGAGTTTGAATCACTTCTGATGCTATAAAAATATTTCATTTTCATCTCCCACTGCAAGTGAAGCACATTATTAAATTATCATGATATGGGGGGCAGGGGGCAGAAAACCCATGTTTTTGTACAGCTGGCAACTGTACAAAGCTGAAGCCTGTTGGAGTTCACAGGGAGGGTGTTCTAATCAACTGAACACAGGACTGAAAAAGCAGTGAATTTCAAGAAGTAGCTTTTCTTAGCATTTCAAAAAGATGTCAAAGTGACTACAGAAAATGTTTGTTTTGTCTGAAAAAAAAAAAATTCAGTGTTGAGTGTTCAGAGACCACAGAGAGGCCTGCAGTTAGGACCGCAACAGGTATTTCTAGGGCGTCCGTGAACCGAGTCGAGTCTGCACGGCTTTGGAACCAGACTTGCCTGTGGATGTGAAAATGCTCTGACGGTGTAAGGAGCGCAATTCCCTTCCCTAAAACTTCTCGGGTGGCTTCTTCACGCAAAAACAAAGATGCACAGAGACTCAGATTTCCATCACAAATAATACCTTTGACATAAATTCTTTAGAGGCGAAAGCTGGCAACAGTATCCAGACTGGATCACTGAGGAGATGCTGCCGTCAGGAGGCGGGCCAGAAGGCCAGTGGACATCAGGCAGAAGGTGCTGGGGGCCTGGAGGAGGGAAGTGACAGGCAGGGACAGCGGGGAGGGGACAACTCACACTGCGATTTGCAGAAAGCTCCGCATAGGGCTGCTGAGTAGGACGGAAAGAGTGGATAAAGATTTCCAAACCGGATGACTTGGAGACCCGACACAACTTGGCGAAACTGTTCACTTCCTTTCGGAATTTTCTCCAATTTCGACCTAATTCCCAGCGACAGCCCCAAAGTCAAACTGTTGCGCCGTGATCATCACCTGCGGAGCCGGAGCGACTAGACGGCTCACTTCCTGCGGTCTGGTGCTCTGCCCCGCTCTCTCTGCAGCCGCTCACCTAGTCGCCGGTCCCCAGCCCTCCCACACACACCGGGGCTCCTCTACGTGCCAGCGTGAACAAGGGGACTTGCAAGACAGCAAGAGACACCTGCCCTCTGGGAGCTGGTACTCCAGGGACAATCAACCAGGCCTAACACCATGCCTCTCACAAAGGCAAAACTCAAAATCAATTCTCTTAGATTGAATAAACAGTCTTTATTGTGCATTGGTCCAGAACAATAAGAACTCAAACCAGGAAACCCTCTTATTTAGATGTCACCCTAGGAAGGTCTCTCCATAGCCTCTCTCTAGAAATCAAGTAACTTTCCAATTTTAAGTCAGTCTCATTTTTCCCCCTTCCATTGCCGGCCAAATGTACTAATACAAAGTTTCACCTTTTTAAGTTAAATTTAAAACTTAAAACAGCTCACAGAGGAACACCAATCAAGTCATCCAGGCAATCTAAAGATCAAGCAAATAAGACCAAAAGGAACAATTTTTCTTTTTTTCTTAAGGGCCACACCGGCAACATATGGAGGTTCCCAGGATAGGGGTCTACTTGCAGCTACAGCTGCCAGCCTACGCTACAGCCATGGCAACTCAGGATCCGAGCCGTGTCTGTGACCTACACCACAGCTCACAGCAACACCAGATCCTTAACCCACTGAACGAGACCAGTGATTGAACCTGCAACTTCATGGTTCCTAGTTAGATTTGTTTCCACTGCTCCATGACGGGAACTCCCTAAAGGAACAATTCTTTAAGCGTGACTGTCATGGTACCTGACAAGTAGAGAACAAGAAGGGGTCAATGCAGAAAAATATGACAATTCTTGAGATGAATTAGCTACTGGACCAAATATATGGTGACTGAGCGCCACCTGCTGGTTACAGATTCAAGTTCAACTACAAAATGTAGTTTCTTTCCACTTAAAAGCAGTTCCTTACTTTAGTACAACCTTGAAAACACATTTCAAAAAAGAGTGGAATTCAACAATATGCTTCCATATTATGAGGGAGTTTCGGCTGTGCCTTTTGAACACAATTTTCAACAACAAATTCTCTACATTTTCTTCCACTTTAATCTAAGACCCAACACACTTTAAAGAACAAAACCAATGAGAGCTCAAATGAGACTGACAATTTGCATTTAGGCACTAGGCATGCCCAGCAACTTCCATCTGTCTCAACCTCACCATTTCTTCCTTTTTGGCAGCACCTGTGGCACGCAGACGTTCCCAGGCCAGGGATCAATCCTGCACCACAGCAGCGACAATGCCAGATCCTCAACCTGCTGAGCAACAAGCGAACTCCCATTTCCCGCCTTATTATATATTTGATTCCATTCTCACTCATTAGAAAATAAAGATAAAATGCACTAAAACAACTGTACAAATTAACACTGTTCTCTAGACAAAGATGCAAGTCTGGTAAAATGAAATTATGTCAGGGAGCAGAATTCAACACTATAAAGCTTAAGCTCTACAGTGCTAAGAAGTCTACAGTCGTGCCATTTTTATTTGTCGACTGAAGTACCCAAATCTGGTATTCAAAGACTGGTGAAAGGCATCAATGAATCATGTACTCACACTCAAGGTGCACAAAAGCCAAGGACCACCTCTACCGTCATCATTTCCACCTCAGTAACCTCACTTCACATCAGTGACTGACTAACTCATAGCTAACAACTCACAGATTCATGATACGGGCACCCAGGCTTTTAATATGGCACCCACTCCCTTGCGGGGCAGGGCCCTGAAATCTGCAGCCTCCCTCAGGTGATCTGATGCAACCAGCTAGGCGCCAATACGCAGCCTGACTTGGAAATTACAGGTCTGGGGAGAGAAGGGTTAAAGAAAGGGGGGCACCATGAGCACAACCCTTATTCGCTCCACCCACAATCTCAAGTCTCTTTCCTCCCAGAGAATTCTCAACTCCTCCCCACCGTGACCCCCCACCACCCAGAGATCTCTCGTTTTTTCCAGCTCTTAGACCATTTACAGCCCATGTCACTCTGCTTAGTACTTACTTATAAACCATCACGTCCTGTTCCCTGTCTTGTGCAGGACAGCCAAACACGCCACCTCTGAATCCCCCTCTGCTAAGACCCATGACACCAAGTGTTCTGGAAAGTTCATACAGCACCTTACAGAGCCATAAATACACACCTTCACGTACATGCATCTCATCTGAACTTCTCAACGTTAGGAGGAGTCATAATTACCTTCATTTTACAGAAAAAAAAAAAATGGGTTTCAAGATTCAGAGTTCCTGTTGTGGCTCAGTGGTTAACAAACCCGACTAGCACCCATGAGGACGTGGATTCGATCGCTGGCCTCGCTCAATGGGTTAAGGATCCGGCGTTGCCGTGAGCTGTGGTGTAGGTGGCAGACGCGGCTCGGATCCTGCATATCTGTGACTGTGGTGTAGGCCGGCAGCTATAGCTCTGATTCAACCCCTAGCCTGGGAACCTCCACATTCTGCAAGGGCGGCCCTAAAAAAAATTCATACCGAGGTTTTCTAACCCTAAACCCTTTGCTCCTTCCAATAATTTACAATCCTTGGCTGGCATCTACGAGGTGGAGAGCACAGATGCGGGTCTCTGCCAAAGGAACCAAGGCAAAACACCACGACTCAGGGCAAGGCTGGGGGGAGAAAACCCACAGGAAAGGACGAGAAGATGAGCCCCAGTCTCCTGCCATTAATCCACCCCAGGCACCATGACAATCTCATCTGCAAACCAAAAAAGGCATCCTTTCTCTGCTTACCTTGAAGAGGATTATGGGGGTCAAATAAAATAATACATATCAAAGTGCTTGGTCACCAGAGACGAGAGTGAGGGAGAAAGACAAAACTGTCTTTTTAATCAACAAGGAAACCCTTTTTCAGTTTCTTTACAATTTTCCACTTATGAAACACGCATGCTGCAAAGCATTATAGAGGCTTAAAAAAAAAAAAAATCAACTTACGACAGTGTGTACAGGTAATCCCTCTCTCTCCTCCCTTATTCATAGCCAGGACTTCTCTTCCTTTTTCAATTCCCAAGTGACTTAAAATTATAATTTAAAATGAGTACACGCAGAGGTAGGAAATCTTTGTATTTTCCACATCAAAAGTCACAACGATACCACTGGTTAAGGACTGCAATTCAAAACAAGGTGCCATTTTTCACCCATCACATCAGCAAAACCCAAGCAGCTGTGCGAGGAGAAACAGGCTCCTCCACACACAGTCAGAACACACAGAGCACGACGACGTTTAAAAACCAGACACGGCAGTACCTGTACATTCTGGACATCCACACTTTCGGTCTTTATAACCCCCCTTAGGGGACTCTATCCTACACAAGTAGAAATCACTTTTTTTTTTTTAAAGGCTACGCCCACAGCATATGGAAGTTCCCTGGCCAAGGACTGAATCTGAGCCACAACTGTGGCAACACCAGATCCTTTAACCCACTGTACCAAGCCAGGGAACGAACGCATGCCTCCGCAGTGACGCAAGCCACTGAGGTTGACTCCTTAACCCACTGTGCCACAGCAAGAGCTCCAGAAGCCACATTCTTGATGGCTACTTACTGCACTATTGTTGATAATGGCAAAAAACTAAACCACCCAATATCCATCAATGGGGGGGGGGTTAATTGGAACTCACCTATTTCTAGTACTTCTCCTATTTATACTATTATAAATACTATTTATAAATGTTTATTATAAATATCTAATTATAAACATCTAATTATAAATTATAAATGTCTATTATTTGTAATTACAAATATCTACTATTTATACTATTATAAATATGACTATTGTATTTCTACTGTGGAAAAATGCAGTTATTGAAAAGAATGTTGTTAGATCTACTGATTTGGAGGAATGCCCAAATTTAAATTAAAAAAGTAAATTATAAAGTAATATATGTACAGTAAAATTTTTTTTCATAAAAAAAAATGGGAACACTTTTACCTAACTGTATTTGTAAAGACTTGTACCAGCAGAAATAAATGTGGGGAGCTAAGCACAGGGCACGTCGGGAGAACGGCACGGTTTCAGGGAAGGGACGGGGAGGGTATTAACTTTGGCTCAGACCTTGGTGTGGTTTCACTTGCTGTAATGCACATGTATCATGTTATTTGTTTTTAATCCAATTAAAGATCAGTCATTTCCCCACAGGGAGAGGGAACAGGGTGGTGGTGGTGGGGGAGGCAGATAAGGCAACAAAGACCCACAGAAGACAAGTGAAGTGAAGACTCTTGGACCTACTGTAAGCATTACTCTTCTTTCAAAATTAAGAATGGGAAGCACAACTCAACTCAAGAAATGCTCAGAAAACTAAATAAAAGAGTTATCATATGATCCAGCAATCCCACTCCTGGGCATATATCCAGACAAAACTGTAATTCAAAAAGATAATGCAAGCCAATGTTCACAGCAGCACTATTACAATAGCGAAGACATGGAAACAACCTAAGTGGCCATCGACAGAGGAATACATTAAGGAGATTTCGTACGTACATACAATGGTATACTACTCAGCCATGAAAAAAGGACAGGATGCCATTAGCGGAAACATAGATAGACCTAGAGGTTATTACACTAATACAAACCCATCTACAAAACACAAACAGACTTGGAGACACAGATTTGTGGTTGCTAAGGGAGGTGGGGAGGGAGTGGGATGGCCTGGGAGTTTGGGATTAGGAGATGTAAATTACTGCATTTAGAATGGATAAGCAATCAAGTCCTGCTGTACAGCACAGGAACCTATATCCAGTCTCTTGGGATAGAACATGATGGAATAATGTAACAAAGGGAATGTATGTATGTGTGTATATATATATGTATGATTTGATTACTTTGCTGTACAGCAGAAATTGGTACCACTTTGTAAATCAACCACGCTTCAATAAAAAAATTATTAAAAAGAGCTGAAACCAAACTTTTTTCCGAGGGGGAAAGAGTATTGGAAGACCAAAGATGTGACAGGCAAAGGCAAGAGAGGAAGATGAAAGAGAGGGAAAGAAACAAGAAATAAACAGCCTGTGGATGGATGGGGGCGGAAGTCGACAGAGAAGCGCGGTGGACGGAGCTGAAACATGACAATCAGGTTTGCAGTGACACAGAGGAAACAGGAGAAAATCAGACAACAAAAGGTGTGCGATTCCTCGACCAAAGTCGGGCAGTCCACGTCACCTTAACGCTCCCTCCTCACTCTCAAGCGGGGGAAGCCCTAACTTCCCAAAATCTAGAACCTGGGAAGGTCCAAGCAGTCTCCCCTTTTGGTGGTCTGTTCAGGACATAGCTGTGTGTGCACATGTGCGTATACATACACACATATGTACCTATGGGTGGATGGCTATATATGTGTCTGAGTGTATACATGTGCGCATACTTATATAGAAGCATGTATGGTTATATACATACCATTACAGACCATTACAGATTACACAGAGAGCAGACCTAAGTATACAGCTGTGGTCTAGGCCACAGATGCAGCTCAGATTCGATCCCTTGCCCAGGGACTTCCACATGCCACGGGTGCAGCTGAAAAAGGAAAAAAACCAAAGGATACATATATGTATTACACATACATGCACGGTCTACGTGCACAGCACACATACACGCATAGGTATAAACACAACTGTGTATAAACAAGTATCTGCCTGTATACGAATGTGTAACATAGCTGTGGGTATACACATGTGTACTTACGTGTTTTAAAATTCACAAGATAATTCACAAAGTGAACATCCCCAGGGCGAGAAACGGAGCTGCAGCAGAACCCAGGACCCCCCTCTCCCGCCCCGTCCTAGTCACTTCCTCCTCCAAAGGGAGCCACTTCTTTGATTACCAACTTCACACCATACACAAGGCCTGCCTTCACAGGAACGGCATTGCACAGGACGTACCCTTCTGTCTGGCTCAGCTCCCTGGGGTGCTGTCTGCGAGATGCACCCTGTGAGCGGTGAGGCTGGAGGGCGCTCCCTCACGAGTGGCGTAGCATCACCGCACCCACATGCCATCGCCAACTCACCCACTACAGAGGGGACGTTCAGTGGGTGGTGGCCGCTGGGACTATTTAGAAGGAGGCTGTCAGCATGGCCATGTCTATAGTACAGTTTGGCTTTTGGAGACGGTTTTTCAGAGCGATGTACCGACAGCCTGGCCTGCAGGGTAGGACAACTCCAGCAGCTCCAACCCTAGCAGCACTTGACATGTCTGTCATTTTAATGTCAGCCATTCTGGCAGGTGTGATGGTGCCCGCAATCTCCTGATGGTGAGGAAGCTGAACTCCTTTCCAGATGTCCGTCAGCCACTGGACATCCTCTTTGAAATACAACGTCAAATATGTTTTTTTTTTTTTTTTTTCCCAAGGAGCTGTCTGCCTTCCTGATTTATGGGCATCTTTATAAACTCCGGATACAGCTTCCATGTCAGATATACTCACTGCAGATCTAGATTCCCATTCTGTGGCTTGGCTTTCTCTCTCTGTGGTATCTTTCAATACCCAGAGTTTCTTATTTTCATAAAATCCAACCTACCATGCGATTCATGTTCAGTCTTTTTGTGTCCTGTTTAAGAAGGCTTTTTCTATTCCCAAGGTCATAAAGCTATCTTCCCACATTTGCTTTTAAAAGCTTTCTTACTGTACCTTCCACATTTAGGTCTACAATCCTTTTGAAATTGCTTTTCAGGGAGGGTTGACAGCAGAGGCTAAGATCTGTTTTTTTCCATTGCGGCATTCAGCTGACCTAACCTAACCTCTTTACTGAAAAGATCATCTTTTCTTCACTGCACCGCAGTGACACCTCTGTCGTAAATCAAGTGGCAGTATGAGTGTGGGACAGTTTCTGGACTCTCTAGTGTAACCACCGTTTTACCTGCCTCTCTGTGTACCAACACCACACTGCAGCTTTACGGTGAAAGCCTTGAGAACAGATCATGCGAGTGTCCACATCTGTTCTTCAAAATTCTGCTCTTCAAATTGCCATGTAAAACTTTCTTTTTTCGGGCTGCACCTGAGGCACATGGAAGTTCTCAAGCTAGGGGTCGAATCAAAGCTGCAGCTGCTGGCTCACACCACAGCCACAGCAACACTGGATCTGAGCCACACTTGCAACCTACACTGAAGGTTGCGGGATCCCTGAGCCAAGCCAGTGACTGAACCCGTGTCCCCCGAGACCCTGTTGGGTTAACCTGCTGAGCCACAATGGCAACTCCACAATACACTATTTTTAAATTTATATTTAAGGTTTTTTTTCCCCAAAAAATCAAGTTTCCCATTCACTGACATTAACCACTGGAATACCCGTCAGTATCAACATTTTGGCCTAATGCTGTCAACCCACTGTCTCTTCCAGAAAAGGCAAAAAAATCCTTTGTCATACAACATACCAGTTTTTCTCCCCAAGCAAGCACAATCCTCGTATACTCTGCATGGCTAGCATTAGACCAGTAAGGAATACAGGAAAAAGAAAATGTACTAAGGCAACATATATTCCAGATTTTTCACTTCAGCCCATTTTTCAAATACTCCCTTAAGTTTCGGTCCATGCATCAAATTAACCTATTACCTTTCCCCAGAATATGGAAACCAAGTCAGAAGCTATTATCCCCCCCCCAAATGGGTTAATAATGAACATAATATCCACAAGATCTGTCTGCAGAAGAGCAATCAGTTCTAGGAAACTGTATCAATGTGTGGTTCTTAGGACTGGGTTGTACTTTGAAAAGCACTTCTAAGCCTCTTCAGGAAGACAGCCAAGTCTCCAGTTCACTTCTTCAAAAAGTGAACTGGAGACTAAAAGCCATTCTCTAAGTTCCGCTTGAACCAAAATAAAACCACCCAGAAGGCCGGTGAGCTCCCACTTCCCCGGGATCTCAAGAACAGAGGCCAGAGCAGTGAGGAACTGAGTCTCCGGTGTCAGAAGACAAGTCAAGGTGAAGAGTCACTGTCGCCAAGGCGATGAGGTCAAGAGTTGGTCCACCATCCTCCCCACATCGTCACGTCCCTTCTCCCTTGTCAGCCCGACTCGATTTGGTCCAAGGGCCCACTGCTCGGAGAACATAAGGCCATCCTCAGTTTCTGCTCAGGGATGAATCTTATCCTAAATAAACCAGCATTTGCAGTCAGGGCAACTCCAGTCCCTCGTGGTTTTAGGTGTAACGTGGCTTGCGATACAATCCAAGCCTATTTCTATTTTGAGCCAGAACTGACAATGAAGGTTCCAGGAGGGGGTTTCCTTCCTCTTAGAAAACAAGTAACTCAAAAATACAGAAAAACTACTAAGGACAACAGAGAATTCAGAAAGTGTTTATATATAACGATGGCAGACATCGGATATCAACAGTTCTCATGTAAACAACTATCAAAAAGCAGGATGAAATGAAAAACTGAATTTAAAACCACCACCAGGAGTTCCCATTGGGCCGCAGTAGAAACAAAAAACTAGGAACCATGAAGTTGCAGGTTCGAGCCCTGGCTTTGTACAAATGGTTAAGGATCCATTGTTGCCATGAGCTGTGGTGTAAGTCGCAGGCATGGCTTGGATCTAGTGTGGTATAAGCCGGCAGCTGTGGGTCCGATTTTGACCCCTAGCCTGGGAACCTCCATATGCCACGGCCCTAAAGAGCCAAAAAAAAAAAAAAAAAAAAAAAAACCCACCACCCAAACCATAAAATACCTCAAAAATAAGTTAAACCAGAAAGTGTGTTTGAAGAAAAACACACTGAAAGACCCTAAAGATGTCTTGAACAAACAGGAAAAAAGAAATCCTACATTCCTGAATATGAAAACTCTGTATTAGAAAGGATTTCAAGATTTCATGTAACCCCAATTTAAAACAAATTGCTGATTGTCCCTTTGTGGAATTAGATTAACTGATTTTAGAGCTCATTAAAAAAAAGGCAAATTGTTCAAAAAAAAAAGTGCTGTGACAGAATATTAGCCCTATCATGTACTGAAACTTATCATAAAGCCCCCAAATTAATGGTACTAGTAGATGAAAGATCAATGGAATACATGACAAGGTCCAGAAGCTGATCCAAATACACATGGGGCTGTATCATATGATAAATCTCGTCACCTCAGAATTTGAGAGAAGACAGAGGACTCGGTAAAAAATGTAGTCAGTCATGAAAATAGTCAAGTAGGGAGAAGTGGGAGCCACACTTTCCTCCAAATTAAATTCCCGATGAATCAAACATTTAACATGAAACAAATTTAACGAAAATTCAAATATTAAAACTACCTTCCTAGAGCAGATTGGAATGGGACACAAATTCAGTAACGCTCTTTGACGACTATATAGAAACAGACACTCGCCTCAGTTGTTAGCACCAGTCTAAACGGCTTTGATGAAAGTTAATAAATGCACATACCGTTTGACCCAGCCATCCTGCTCGTAAGAACCTATCTAGGGATGGACTTTTACATATGAAATCCCTTCCATATGAGGTTATTCACCACTCTTCTTTCATAATAGAAAAGAATACACGTATTAAATATGTACACACATGCACTGCAATAGAGTGGCAAACGATACACAAAGTAACATGAGGCTAGTTAAATCGATTATAGCACACAATGAAACAGCACAGGGCTATAGAAACGAATGACAAAATCTCACGGGCTGGTTTGGGATGAACTCCAAGACACTGAGCTGACAAAAGAAGGTTGTACCGTGATTTGTTTCACGTGCTACCATTTGTGTTAAAGATGGAGGGACACAAAGTCTACGCCTACCTGCAGGCATATACTTCCGAGAACCCTGGGGGATATGCCAGAAATTGTTAATGCTGATATTTATGTTGAGTAGGGAACGCAGAGGGAGGAAAGCTTGTCACCGAACACTGTACAGTGCTTTTAAAGTGTCTCAGCCACGTGCTCAATATATTACTTACCCAAATAGTATTATTTATCACCTCCTGCTGTTTGGAGTGTGTCTGGGAACTTTCTGGGGCGATTCTCCACCAGGAGGCACTGAGGGAACCCGGATCTGTGACATCACCGGCTGCAGAATTAACCATCCCTCTCAGTTTTCTTGACTTGGAACTTACTGCTTGGAGACACTTTTCCTCATGTAAGCGGTTTACCTGCTCCCTGCAGCTGAGGGTGTAACAACTGCTATACAAGCGGGTAAGCTAAACCAGGCACCCCCTTGGTTCGGTTAAGAATAAACACCGTCTTCTTCTCTAGCCCTGTTAGGTGGCTTTACTTGGTCCTCCTCCTCTGCCTACTGCAAACACAACCTCCTTTCTAGTTTGCATTGTATACACCTCTGTGCACCTTCTCTTGTGTTGATACTTCCCTTGCCTGATTGGACTCTTAGAATGAGCATCTAGGAGGAGAACAAATCCCACCAGGATCGCCTCTCCGCCTAGCTCATGTGCCTCTATTAACTTCTGATTCTAATCTCTGCTAAGTAAGGCAGGCAGACTACGGACCAAAGTTATTTCCCCCTTTCCATCAAACTACCCAAGATAATCAGAGAGGCAGAAACAGAGCTGTGTGTTGCACCAAGTCCCATTTCATTTTCTATTTCGTGAGCATAAAGACATTTCCCAGTCTCCCTTGCAGTTAGGTTGGAGCCACGTGACTGGCTACAGCCAATGGGCTGTTATGTATGAAACTTCCAGGTGACAGCATATAAGAGAGGTGCCAAGACCTCCACACTCACTCTCTTCTCCAGCCATGGAAGGCTTGTGTCGAGACAGCACAGCCTTAAGAGTTTGGAAAACCTGAGTCATCATTTGAAAGGAACTGTCCCAGAGAACCACCAGACTTTCTATGAGGTAGGCAATAAAAAGTAAAAGTGGTAAACCCCTGAGGGTCCCAGGTTGGTTTAGTTATCAGGACCTAGCCCATCACATCCTGACTCAGCCAACCTTTCAATCAATCTGCTGAGTGCTTACTGTATACCACTCTGCTAGGTGTTAAAAGATACAGGAAAAAAAAAATGCTTCATTCAGTTAACAATATCTATTAAGCATTGTGCCAGGTTTTGGTCCCTGTCCCCGAGGTACTTAAAATTTAGAAAAAAATATACACTTTCAAAACATTAAACCCTGTGGCCTCCCTAGCTCAATCAGCTCCCTACTAATATTCTCTCAAAGCACAAGAGGCTTTTTTTTTTTAATCTGGGTGAATCTTTATAGTTCAGGAAGAGACAGACATGAATTAAAGAGTTCAAATGGAAAAAACAGATTTTTTGGTTGTTGTTTGCAGTTTTTTGCCACCATACTCCCATCACTGGTGCTTGGCACACAGCAGGTGCTCGAAAGAAAGACGGTTTTTATTAGGGACATTTTTGGGATTGCTTAACTGTATTGCATTAACAGAAATTTAGCATTCTTCACTACACTTAATACCACCTTGGTTCCACTATCCTTGGGCTCAATGAAAGAGAAAAGCTACCTTTACTGATTTCAGAGTATCCTTTACCTATATCAGATGACCCAGAGAGTTAGTGTAGTTCTGGAAACGGAAGTAAAAGGGCTAAGTAGGTATGGCTTAGTCCTTGTCTCACATGAACAGGCTCCCGACGCATGTTATGTTCCTCAGCCAGGTTCTACTTCTGCAAGAGTAGGCTGGTCACGTGTTCATCACTTCAAACGACATTAAGTATAAACTAATTTTTTTGAAATCTCAGTACTCTCAGATAAAAAAAAAAACACCTTCTTAGACATCATCCTTCTTATAAACCAAGCTGTAAACTCAAAAGCATTCAATGAACTAAAATGGTGGTACGGGGGAATACTTTTAATAGAATCGTCAATGTAAATTTTTCTTCTGCCTTCTTCGACTGCCAACATAGAGCTATGAAGTATCAATGCAAGTATCACTTTTTCTTTTTTTAGCAGCTCAAAAGAAAAAGTATCTGATATTAAATGTAAGGCACATGCTCTAAGACGATGTGAACATCACCTTCTATTCTTTGGATTTTAGCAGTCGTTCCGCTTGTTAATACAGCATTCCACACACATAAGCACCAGCTCCACCTCCAAATAACTTCCTATTCCCTATAATCCTCAAAATAGTTGGTGGTGTGAAGATTAAAGCTGAGCCAATTAGCCACCCACTGCAGCCAAGTTAATCACATCATCTTTGAGACGGTCACAGAGCAGTGGAGGATGCAATGGCCTTTTTTTCCCTCTTTACAAAGATTTAACTAATTGCGAGACTTAGCAATGCTCTTAAGTATCAAGGGCAGTAGGGCTTGAAGTCAGAAGCTGTGTCACTGCTTTCTAAGTTACCGCTTATCTTTTAAGAGACGTTGTTACAGAGACTTCTCTAACAAGTTTCCAAGTGCCCTCCATTAGTCATCCATCACTTATTTAGACCCATATCTCGCCTCAAGGCTTACTGCTTTGGAATTATCATCAGTAATCCTTAAGGTTAAACTCCAACGTCCTCACGTGACAGCTCCACATTCAATTACGGGATAGCCCACATTCACGTCTGCTTAAAGGAAACGCTAATCCAACCTCAAGTTCGACAGCACTTCTCTCTCCTGAATAAGGCCACATACGAGGTGGAAGAGAAGAGAGGACAGGGAGGGGTGGAAGGACGCGAGGGAGGGGTGGAAGGACTGCCCTTGATACTTAAGAGCATTGCTAAGTCTCGCAATTAGTTAAATCTTTGTAAAGAGATGGGGCAGACAGACAGAGATACAGCAAGATCTTAGAGAAGAGGTGGAGGAGAACACGGAGGCATCGAGAGGCAAGAAGAAAGGGCTAGGAGGGCAGAGCACCACAGGGCATCCTGCTTGGGTCAACTGGTTCTGCGGCGCTGCTGCCAGGTATCACCGGGCTTCGAAACACTGAGCCACGGATCAAGTCCAGTTCGCCAACAGTAAGCACGTGGCCATAATTACGTCAATGACAACACGTGCCATGGGTCTACACTGGCGACTTCTGATAAGGCTCTCTTGGTCCTTGTGTTTCTGTGGGTGGTGACTTAAGAGAAAGGCTGTGCGCCCCCCACCCCTGCCCCCTCCCCAGCGACAAGGTAACCCACACTGATGTCGAGTGTGACAGAAGTCAACAAAAACGCTGGAGGAACCCAGAGATTAGAGAGACCAAAAGTGCCTGAAGAACCCACAACTAGCAACTGAGCGACAGGACTGGAGAAATCTCAGGGATCAGAGCAGCCGACTGGCGGGGAGGGAAGGAGGTTTCTCCAGTAACAGACCCGGAAGGTCCCCCATGGGAATCTCAGACGTGACTGGGCAGCCTGACATCAGGAGGGCAAGGGCCAACCATGGACCCCAGCCGGGCATCCCTCTACAGCTGAGTTCAGGTCCTCCGGAGGCCAAGCCAAGCCCAAGTGTCACCAGGGTGCAGGAAGCGGGAGATGGGAGGCCTCCAGGGCAGGGATTCGTGGGAACAAAGGCCAAAGTAACACTGACACGGGTGGGCAAGCGAGATCCGAGACTGGAAACTCGGACCTCAGCTCTGAGCACGTCTCATCCAGCGATCCACGGCTTTAACGTGTTCGCGCGAGGACGCCTCACCCACACGCCTGCTGCCCACCTCCCTGAAGAGCAGGGGGGCACGGAACGATGGCACCTGCGTGCCCAGTTCCCGGCCCTTGAGGGGATCTCCCTGGGATTCTTCCACCTAAGAATTTCAGAATGGTTGTCCCTTGTATGCACTATACATATATATATATACACACATATGTGCACTTTTTTTTTTTTGGCTGCTCTGAGGCACATGGAGTTCCTGGGGCCAGGGGTCAGCTCAGAATCACAGCTGTAACCTATGCTGCAGCTGTGGAAACTCTGCATCCTTAACCCACTCTGCTGGGCTGGGGATCGAACCTGAGTCCCAGGGCTGAGAGACGCTGCCGATCCCGGTGTGCCATAGCGGGAACTCCTGCATTTCCTGATTGATCAGATGCTCCTGGAACGGCTCTAGGACTTGCACTCTTTATGGACTGAACTGTGCCCCCACAAAAACTCAATTGTCTGAACCCCAAGTAATTCAAAAATAACAGGATTTGGAGATAGGTTCTTTAAAGAGGCAATTAAAGCAAGGTCAAGAGCGTGGCCCCAAGTCAATGACATCTTACAAGGCAACTGTGGACACAGAGGAACGACAGAGGAGACAGAGAGACGGCTGTCAACAAGCCAAAGCCAAGAGGCCTGGAACAGCTCCTTCTGTCCAGGATGCCATTGTCCTCAGAAGGGACCAACTCTGAGGCCAAACTCTCAATCTTGGCCTTCCAGTCTCTGGAACTCTAAGAAAATCCCTCCCTGTTGTCTAAGCCACCCAGCCTGTGGGGCTTTGACAGCGGCCCTAGCAAACCGATACGGACGGCACACACACGGGTCCAGGGAGGTCTAAGCAATCCCAGCCACCAAGGAAACACCAAGGATTCACCTTCTAGGCCGCCTCCCACTCGCTTTCTTCTGTTCCTCCACGACTGACGGGCCATCTTTACGTGGAGCAGCGTCTCACGACCACATGCTTTCTCACCCGCCTCCCCACTGCCTGCAACAGGCTGTCACGGCCTGTTCTGTTTCAGTTCTTCCAGTCTCTCCTCAGGAGTCATGTCTCTATAGTGTTTACCTATTTGTAAGGAGAACTCTCTAGAAGGGTATTCTGGACTACCTTAGACTTCTGCACCTGAACAAAGACAGAGCAATACATATGCGGCCCTCACAGTCTCACCTCGAGAGCATGTGCGAATAAGCCCGGCTGATCACCAGCATCATGTCAAGCCCTCAGGATTAGTTATCCTGCTTCACAGCTTCTCCTAGTCTGCTCTTGGTCCTGCCACCCCCATCACCCATAAGAAACACCCGCAGGGTCACCGCACAGATCAGCCTTAAATTAAGCCCAAGAGGAACAGGGAGCATCCCAGTGACAGGACCTTCCGAGGAAACACCTGTGCCACTCGTCTGCCCAATTCCCGAAAGTTCTCCCACCACTTAAATTTTTTTTAAATTGAAGGCTTCAGTGAAATTGCTGCCAGCTGTGGATTCCGCTGCTAGAAGAAATGTGCAGCTGTTGACTATCCAGACAAGCAGCACGCTGGGACGGAGGAAAGGCACACAGCACGAAGTTTGGGAGGCAAGAACGGGAGGGCGGAGGACCAGGTGGAGAACAAGGAACAAGACAGGTCAGGGAGGCCAGGTCCCCCTCGAGCACTCCCTTGGGGGGGGGTGATGGGGGCTCTGGGAAACAGAGGCAACAGGAGCTCCCTCCCAGCCTGAAGGGCACCTTGCCTTAGAAAAGGTTTTAGAGTTTACCCAGCCCCTTGGGTAACAATCAGCTCGCCCGGTTCAAACAATGAACAGGAGACAGAAGACACTCCATTTGAAGGTCAATGATTTTTGAAGCCCAGAGGGCTGACTAGGAAGAAACAGAGCAGCGTTCTTTTAACTCCTGGTTCTACCCTTCTTACAGTGCAATAGTTAAAGAGTTCACATCTCACAATAAATACAATGAACAGCCATTAAAAAAAACAGCAAAGTTCACAGCTGAAGACACAGATATAGAGAAATCTATACTCTGAGACGGATCAGCCTTACCATCTTGTGCAAGCTCCTTGACCCTCCGAGCCTCAGTTTCTCTTCTGTAAAGTGGGAGGTTATGCAGGTTTCCTGAGCCCAGGAAACCCGAGTGAAGAGTGCATGGCACATAGAAAACACGCAGCAGGTGGAAGCTATTAGCTCTCATCACTCGGACCCCATGACCGAGATCAGTGGTTCTAACCTCAGCACCTGTCAGAACCGCCCAAGGAGGGGGTCCCAGCCCCGTCCTGCCCATTTAAGAGTTACCCGACAGCCTCGTGGGTGCTTCTGATGCAGCCTGCCACGATTAGGTCATGTAAAGCAGAATTTCTCAAGCTGTAAGGTGCATTCAAATCACCTGGGGCATCCTGTTAGAATGCAGATTTGATTCACGTGGGCTGGGGTCTGAGACCACATTTTTCAAAGATTTTACTGAAGTACAGTTGATTTACCACATCGTGTAAATGTCCGCTGTACAGCAAAATAATTCAGTTATACAGATATCTTCATATTCTTTTCCATTATCGTTTATCACAGGATATCGTATCAAGTCCCCAGGACCCTGTTTAATCCAGCTGACACGCCATAGTTTGCATCTGCTAAGCCCAGACTCCTGCCATCCCCCCCCCCCGCTCTCCACCTTGGCAGCCACGAGCCTGGAGAACACCTTTCTAACGCGTCCCCAAGGTGAACAAGCTGGTGTCCTCAGCTGGTGACCTGCTGGTGAACAAGCTGTACTTTAAACAGCAAAGAAACAGATTATCATAGGAAAGAGGGGACCCAAAAGCCACCCCCCCCAAGTCCCAATGCCTAAGTTGGGCCCTTCAATGTCATTAAATGACAAAGAAGAGCAGCAGAACCTGACACACAGAAAGCTCTCGAGAGTCACTGTCACTACTGGTCAGAATGGCCACCTCCACGACAAAGTGGGAGGATTTCCGCGCTTTCCCCTCCTCCCACCATCGCCTGGTTGGCCCCTCCTCCCCACCCCCAACTATACCTTCGCTCCATTTCTGGAGTTCGGAGCAAAGGCTCTCCCTGACAGATGGTACCCTCTGCTCCTCCTGGGTCCCCGGGCTCGCCTGTTCTTTTTCACGTACCCTGAACCAGGGCCTGCATCCTCCCCGACTCCCGCCTTGGCCGGGCCTGCATCCGCCAGGGAAGCGCGGGGCACCACCGCGGCTCAGCCCTCCGGGGGCTCCGGCGTCCTTACCAGTCCTGCCCAAACACAACCAGCTCCTCCCTGCCGGACCGCTTGCTTTTCTCTTTCCACACAAACAACTTGAGATCTCCCGCGGCTTCCTGAACGCCATCATCTCTCCCTACAAACCCAGGCTCACACGCTCCTGAGAAGACCGGGACCCACAGGAAGCCGCCTGCATCCTCCCCTGCGCGCCCTGGCGCAGTGGTTTTCAAGCCTGCGCGTCCCAGAATCACCTGCACCCCCTCTAAGACCACGCCCCTGGGCTTAATTGCCTCGGGCAGAGCCTGGGTGTAAAACACCTTGGCCTTTGGGACGCCCTAACCAGGGACTAACAAGCCGGAAAAAGCTGCCGCCCATAATGAAGGCAGCATCTCCGGTGCCGAAGGCGGGGGAGAAGCAGGTTTCCCTCATCTCGTGTGGGAGGCTCCTGCAGCGAGTTAACGGAGTTCCAGAGGCCAAGCCTAAAGATGTCAGCATCTACTGTTCACTAACCTCACCTTGGGAGGCCAATGCCCTGCCTCCACTAATTCCATGAGCCTGGGACTACGTACTTCAGGATGCATTTTTATAACAAGCCAATTTTAAAAAAAGTCACTTTCCAACACAGATAGGAACATGACTTCTGGTGTTTAAAAGGCAGTTAACAAAGCAGAAAGCTCAGCCAAAGAGCGAAAAGCCGTTTTCGGACCGGAACAGGGCGGCGGCGGCGGTGGGGGGGGTGGATGGACGGGGAGTTTGGGGTTAGTAGATGCAAACTGTTACATTCGGCAGGAGAGACAATGAGGCCCTGCAGCATAGCAAACGGAACCGCAGCCAATGTCCTGGGATGAACATGATGGAAAATAGTATATGTTTTTTGAAAAGTAAAAAAAATTAATTAAAAAGGAGACACTTAGTGACTTCATCTGTATGCTACCTAAACAGTCCTCCTCCAAGATAGAATGCAGCTGAACATACCTGGTTTAGTGAGAGATTTAATGAAAATGAAACTGAATAGAAAATGACAGTCAGAACAGCAGAAGTGCAGAGACGGTATTTTACTGTTTAAAGGAATCAAGCCATCCAGGAAACGGAGGTCACCTCTGCCAGGGACTCTCCCCGCCGCCCGCCACCTCATCCCAGTAAAGGAAAGCATCGTACCTGATGAGTTCTGGTTCCGCACCCTCGTTCTTAAAGGATGCCAGAAGGAGCCTCTCTCGCGTCACAAGGTCATCCAGCAGGTTCTGTCTTCGGTCCCCTTCGAGCTGTGTTCTGCGGGCATCTTGTTAAGGGCCAGCCGGGGGTGAATGACTTCGTGGACCTATGACGTCATTGAGTGAGCCCTCCCGGTCACACGCGCATCGGTCCCACCCAGGAGAGGCCCGGACCAGCCTCCTCCTTCTGCTCTCATCTCGGACCTCACGGATCCTTCTGGAAAAGGACCTTGACGGAACCTTCACAGAGGAGCCCGCAAGCCGGGACACAGATCCGCCACATAAGGTCCCTCACTGAGAAAGGCGAAGGCAAATTCGTTTTCCTCCCAGAGCCTGAGCCTGAGACGTCCTTCCTTTCAACAGGGCCATCTGGCTCTGGGATTCCTTAGGTTTTGAGCTGGAGGCCCCAGTGGTCAAAGGTGTTTCGCTACATATTAATACTCTAAGCTACTCTGTTAAAAAAGGAAAAGGGGGAGGAAAAAATTCTCTGCTGCCCTGTTTTTCCACGGGAATAGCTATGAGCACACCTGGCATCTATTTTGTAAAGTGCTGCTCTAGAAGTTGCTATCATTGGCTCATTAAATTCCCTGCCCGATCTTCAATTCTAAACAAAATTACAAAGAAATAATCATATTTTGATGCCTTCATCTACTAAACATGCTGGATTGGGAGTCCAGAGGACTACCTGTCCTGTTTTGCTCATTGTTTATTACCCTGAACCAGTCACTTGGCTGGATGTTTCCTTCTGTGTAACCCTACAAGAGCTTTCACACCTTTCCTGGTACCATTCGTGGCCACGGTTTTCCTGGTTCCAGTAAAAGAGTGAAACCACTGCTTTAGATTTACGGATACTTTTCCTTTTAAGAGGGATATCAAACATGGCATTTAGGCCCCAAAAGATTCTGAGAAATTGGCAGAATCAGGTTGTTTCCTTGGTTGGGAAAACCATGGCCCCATGAATCTACTTTTGTTGATAATTTTGAATAAAAAGAGCTGGCTAGCTAGCAAAAAAAGCAAACAAACCCATAAAGAATTTTCCCCAGTAACAGAGGTTAGTGAGAAAAAAAATCATAGCTCAACTCCCCCCGCATGCACACACACCAATGTAACTAAGCAGTGTTGGTGACTTTGGATATTTAACAAATAAGGATGGTTCAATTTTCCCAACATTCCAGAAGGCCACACTTTCCAGAGAAAACTGACTACTCTTGCTTTTCTGTTTCCTACTGGACTCCAGTCGCTAAGAATCCATCTTGGAAACCTTGAAGCAGCAGCTGTAACTAAGAAACAGTGAGCCCAAATCTTTCCTCTACAGTAGTACGACAGCAAAATATTAGCCTTTTCCTCAAGGCAGCATCAAGAATAAATATCAGGAGTTCCTGCTGTTAACGAAGCTGACTAGTATCCGTGAGGACGCAGGTTCAATCCCTGGCCTCGCTCGGTGGTTTAAGGATCTGGCAGGCATTGCCGTGAGCTGCGGTGTACGTAGATCGCAGAAGTGGCTCAGACCTGATGTTGCTGTGGCTCTGGCGTAGGCCTGCGGCTACAGTTCTGATCAGACCGCTAGCCTGGGAACCTCCATATGCTGCAAATGCAGCCCGAAAAAGACAAAAAAAAAAAAAAAAGAATAAATATCAAAGTGTTTCAAATCAGTGGTAAATTGTCAATAAAGCAGAAGGCTCTGCTTCTAGCTAAAATAAACTCCTGGGGAGGCAGGAGATAGAAGCTGTGACAAATAATACAGGACAAAACAGGACTTTTTTTTGGGGGGTGGGCACATCCGAAGCAAGCAGAAGTTCCTGGGCCAGAGATCGAACCGGTGCCACCAGCAACCTGAGCCACAGTAATCCCAATGCAGAGTCCTTAACCCACTGAGCCACAGAGGAACTCCCCAAACAGGAATTTTAAATTCTGGAAACTAATATCACAGTGCTGACTGGCCATGTCTTTGGCTTTATATTCAGCCTACTCTGGCAACCTGTGGTTTTGTTGGGATTTCAGGACCCAACCACCCAAGCAAGCACAAGCAATGATAATCCAATTTTACAATTGAGCACCAGGTCTGACTGGCTCAGGGATTTAAACATAAGAAGTAAAATTACAAAAGCATCATTAGAAGATGACTTCAGAGAACTTTCTAATCATCTTAGAGTAAGACAAATCTTTCTAGTCAAGAATGAAAACCCAGAGGCCATGAAGGAAATGATAAATCTGATGGTATAAAAATTTTCAAGAGCTGCAAAATAAAATTACAAGTGACAAATCAACAGTGGCAAATTTTAAAACAGGCAAAAGGATATAATGGCCTAGATTAAAGAAACAATGCTAGTCCAATGAAAAAACAACATGCGGTTTTACATCCCTAAAAGAAAGGCAAATGGAAACATAATACCATTTTTCACCCATCAGACAGGAACCCCTGACAGGGCAAGTCTAGAAAGGGCCGAGAAATCAAGCACACTCAGGACCTCCTTAGTGAGAAAGTGGGCCAACGAGCTGCCATATTGCCTTCCATACACTTACTAAATTTTTTTTTTTCTTTTTAGGGCCGCACATTCAGCATATGGAGGTTCCCCAGCTAGGGTCTGAATGGGAGCTGAAGCAATGCCAGATCAGAGCAGCGGCTGCGACCTGTACCACAGCTCAAGGCAATGCTGGATCCTTAACCCACTGAGCGAGGTCAAAGCTCGAACCTGCATCCTCATGGATACTAGTCCGGTTCACTACCACTGAGCCACAATGGGAAGTCCTTACACCTACCCGAATTTAAAAGGCACGTTCTTTCAACAGGAATTTCTCCTACAGATATAGGCACACAAATGCAGACACAAAGATGTTCACTGCAGCATTATTTATGATGGCCCGATACTGGAAAAGTTCTAAGGCCCAGTAAAGAAGTCGGGCATCTCTGTAATGGCATATTTTGCAGCTACCACCCCACAAACAAAAAGAATGGGAAAGTTCCTTATGCACTGATGACAATAATAATTAACATTTCTGAGCACTCACAAAGTGCCACATACAATATTTGATAAGGAATAATCTCCAAAGCATAGTGAAAAACAAAAACAAAAAGCAGCAGTAAAGAGCTAAACAGTAAATAGTATGCTCCTACTGCATACCTTTTTTTAAAAATCAGAGAGACGTATATGTTTGTATATACACAGAAAATTTCTGGAAGCACACACAACAGCGTCTAAGGAAAGAGAACTGGGGATTCGGGGTGTGAGGAAGCCTTACTTTCCAACAAATTTTGTTTTGGATGGCTTGATGGTATTGTAGGATGCTATCATATGCTAATTAACAAAAAGCTACAGCAACACAGGTATAGTATGATCCCTCCGTAGTCAAAAGCATTTTATATTTACGTGTATATATATTTCCTTATGCCTAAGAAAGTCTGTGAGGACAGATGCCAACCACCACCACTAGGAACTGTGAAGAATGAGCTGGAAGAGGATGGGGATGAGGAAGAGAGAGCATTACTGGTTAAAAACAGTAAAAGGTATACAGGTAGAAAGTACTTTTTCTAATAAAAATGAAAGGCAAGTCTGAAAAATTAGCAGACAAGAGTAGACTAACAGTTTAAAGAACATAAGTTTTATGGAGTTCCCACTATGGTGCAGTGGGTTAAGAACCCAGCCACAGCGGTGCAGGTCACAGCTGCGGCTCAGATTCAGTCCCTGGCCTAGGGAACTTCTCTATGCCACCGGTACAGGCATAAAAAAGAAAAAGAAAAATCAGAAGGAAATCAGTAGAAGCTGGTGATTAGGTTTTGAAGACTAGTGACTGAAGAACAGAATCACAGACAGCCGATACTAGAAGAGGCCTTGGGCACCCCAAATCTGATGCTCTTATTCTCCCCACCAGGAAACCAGGGTCCCACGTGGCTGGCAGCGGCAATAATGGGCAAGAGCCCAGCCCTTTCTGATCTAGGTCAGGGTTTTCCCACCAGCTCCGGGGGCTTCTCCACCCTGAGAGCCCCCAGGACTGCTCGCTTCACTCTGCCGCTTCTTAGCAGCCTGCTAAAGTTAATAGCACTGGTAATCTACTGACAGCACAGCACAAGGAGACGGTGAAGCAATAGAAGCACCGCCTTCTGCAGAACACGTGACCACACAGAAGCTGTTCGCGAGACGCCAAAGAATTATCTAGGCAAGGATCACAGTGCATGGATGCGGACTTGTAAGGACAAGGGGAGGAAGGACAGGGTGCGAGAAGACAAGGAGGAAACAGGGCACACAGCCAGTGGGCTCCTCATCTGCCACCTTGATGTGTAACCAAGGAAGAAGGTCAGAGAACAGATAAAGGGAAGACTTAAGTGCCACAGAACTTTGTCATCAGGAAGGCGAATTTTACACGTAATTACAACCAATTCATGGCTAGTGAAACTGGATCCTAATTGCGTATTACCTATTTCCAGTGTGCTTCAGCCCAGCTTCTCTGCTCTAACCTGGGAAGCATTTTCACCCTGCGATGGAGTGGGGTGAAGGTCGGGCTGGATGCAGAGGATGCACCATCCGCACACCAGCTCCTGGAGTTTCTCTTTATTTAGGCAAGTCTAGAGTTCCCTGGTGGCTTGGTGGGTTAAGGACCTGGTGTGGTCACTGCAGTGGCTGGGGTCACCACTGTGGCAGGGGTTCGGTCCCTGTTTGGGACACTTCCGCATGTCACGGGCACGGCCAAAAAATAAATAACTAAAAAATTTATGTCAGCAAGTCTTACATGCAAATTAACTGCTCTGGAGAAGGATAATTACTTTCCAGGGCCACGCGAAGAATTGTTTATGGGCCTAGAAACCAGAAAGTTTTTCCTCACTCACACAGCATTTCACATCTTTTGTTTTATCTTTTGTTAACAAACTCAGCTGAATACCTATAATGTACCAAGCCAGGTCTTTATCTTAAAGCTCTGATGACATTTTGCAAGTAGTACTTTAATACTATCAATATCTGCGTACTTTGATATAACCCTCCTTACGTGGTTATAAACTCCATAAAAGGACTACCTATAAATTCTCAGTGACGGTGCCCTTTTCACCATGATAAAATAGTAAGTAGCAGCTAATCCACAAGCAGGACTTAATTTATGCAAACACCTTCTATGCATATAATGTAATCCTCCCAACAAGCCTATAAGCCAGGGGTACTTTATGATTCCTATTTCACAAAGAAGGAAAAACAAGGCACAAAGAAGTTAAGTAACTTGCCCACCAAATGCTGATAACTATCTTTTATTCAACGCCCACGATTATGGAGGGCCAGTCCTGTGAGACACTTTAAATACGTTTTCCTCAACTTTCACAACCACCTACAAAGCAAGTAGGATTATTCCTACTCCAGGGGCAATGAAACTAAGGTCAAGAGAGGAGAAATTGCTCTCTGGCAATTATTATTTTTCTCACCAGAGCAAGACAGCAGTCACCACTATCAAAGTCAGGTACAGTGTGTGAGAACCCCTTTACTCCTCTCGGGTCCCCCAGGGGCTAGCCCTAAAGCGTCTCCAGTTGGGCCTCTCCACACCTACGTTTAACCAGGTCCGTTATCTATCCAGCCACCTGCCTGTTGGTCTACCCATCTTTTTTTCCCCCAAATGCAAAGTGGAGCAGGGTTATTTATGGATTTTAAAAAATTATCTCTGGAGCTCCTGTTGTGGCTCAGCAGGTTAAGAACCCGATTAGTATCCATGAGGATGGGGGTTCGATCACTGGCCTCGTTCAGTGGGTTAAGCATCTGGCATTGCCAACAAACTGCAGTGTAGGTCACAGATGCCGTGGCTGTGGCGTAGGCCGGCAGCTGCAGCTCCGATTTGAACCCTAGCCTGGGAACTTCCCTGTCACATGTGTGGCCATAAAAAGAAAAAGAAAAAAGATCATTTATTTCTACAGGTCTTCTCCCAAGAGACCAAAATACCTTTGATACTGAACCCCTTTGTAAAGAGACTCTTTTATTCCCTTAAAGAACTAAAAGTGCTGCCTTTGAAAAACCCAACAAAAAGACAAGCTTCCTGTAAAGCCGATTCTAAGCATAATTTTAGTGCTACCTGAAATTCCGAATTCGGCCCCCTGAGGCCCACACCTTTTCTCTACTGGGGAGGCCGTTATAATCCTTGTCTCCAAGACTCACTGTGAATAGAAGTTCACTTTTTTTTTTTCCCCCAGCAATTTTCAAATCTCTGGCTGCAGGACTCTGGATTTTGAATTGCAAGTTAACCAATTCAAAAGCACGCCACTTTCATTTTAATTTCACATTTATTCTTGCCAGAGAAAAATACTTTTTCAGCAAAGAGCAATAACATCTCATGCCTAACCTCCTGGAATTTAACTGGGTAGAAGGCATTTTCATAGGACTTATCTTTCTGGCAACTCCTAGTGTTCTTTGGAAAAGCTGCACGAATGCAGAAAGGCATAAATTTATCAAGTAACGTACCATAAACTCTCAACTACCCGACACAGTGAGGAAACGTGGTATTTGAATAGTCCCATTAAAAAGGTCGCCCTATGTGAATTACGCCTCAAAAAAGGATGAAAAAGTCATTCTACTGGTGATTTATGGACAAAAATTTTTCTAAGAATTACAACATCATAAAGTCTACCTAATAAACCACAGTGAACACTGTTTAATCTTTCTGATGATTAAGAAGGGTCTGGAGGATTTGCATTATAAACAGGATTTGTCTTGGCACCACAGCAACACGCCAAGTAACGGGGAATTCTAGCTGAAGACGTGCCAGGTCACAGTGGACCGTATTCTACCTGATAAAGTAGAATTCGGCTTCTAAACAACGGGCTTAGGGTTCAGACAGCCCTGCAATGGAATCCTGGCTTTCCACTTAGCTGTGGGGACCGGGGGGCAAGTTACTTAAGCTCTTGAAGGTTCTTTTCCTCAGCGTAAAAAAATTCCTCTGCTGGAATGTTCTGCTCTCTTTCCAAATCCATCGGTGACTTGAGGTGCAAGTCTGACTTGGCCTCAATACCTTTTTTTTTTTTTTGTAAAGAAGGAAAGAGCCACCACAACAGTTTAATAATATGAGATTACTAAGCCTGACAAGTTGCTGTCGAATACATCTTAAATCTGGAGGATAACTGCCATATGAATATTTTAAATTTGGGGGATGTGGGAGGTCAGGAAAAGGGAAGATGAGAGGAAGAAGAGGAGATTTCAAGAGAGGCCTTTGTAATACCGACGCTACCCCCTTTCCATTCTATCAAAAGAAATGGTCTCCCCCACGATACAGAGGTTGGTGAGCGCCCCCATGCGGTGGATTGTGTGAATTTCATCCCTAGTACTGGCTATAGTTCGGGTAGAAACGGACCCAATTATTTCGGGGGAAAAAACAGAATTATAAAGAAAGCTGTCATATTCTAGTCGAGTTTTTGATTTCTCCTAGAAAATTCTAAATTATTCGCATGAGGGTCCTTAAATAGTTTCATACTGTATTTAATAATTGTCTGATATTTTTAAACACCTGGTACTTAATTCAGCAAATTCTGAGATCATCACAAAACCAGAGTCTACGAGATTTCAAAATATGGTCAGACTGCAAACATTAGGAAGAATGAAGTCAATTATTACTGCAGAGTGCTTGGTACGCCCTAAAATTAATAACTAGCAGAGATTATTAATAGAAATTATTAATAGAAATAAGTTCTTCATTTACATCTCCTTGCCCTAAAGATTAAGATGAATCATAACGTTACCTTTAGCAAATACAATTAATAATATATCATGAAACAATATTTAGCTACGTTTCTAATACATGGGATTTAGGTAATACTAAAATGAGTTTGCATAACTTGACCCCAATATGCGTACTGCCTAGTACTTAAAGCAGAGAAAAAGCTCTGCCAACTGAAACCACCTGAGGTCTATATATTAAGACTTGTGGATCCTGATAAAATAAAAACTCTTATATTACAGACTAACTGTGCAGGAACAAATGAGGCCAGACAGAGGGTAAAGTTACAAACTAAATGTATCAGAATATTTCAACTGTGTTATAAATAAGCCCCCCCCCCCGCTTTTACTGAAATTAAAGTTTATTTGAAACCTGAGTGGGTTAATAACTGAATATCAGAAATCATGCAACTAATCTAAACCAACTTCCCTGGTGACATAAAGGGGTGATACTTGGAGAAAAAAAATTTTTTTTAAATCTCATATTGTTTTATCTAAAAACCTATACTCCTACATTTTCCCACGTTTAAAATCAAGCATGGAGTTCCCTGGTGAACTTGCAGTTAAGGACAGGCCGTTGTCACTGCTGTGGTTCAGATTCGATCCCTGGCCCAGGAACTTCCACATGCCGTGGGCATGGCCAAAATAACGTTAAATCGGGCAGAAGAAAACACTTCCTAAAATAGCAGAGTTTGGGTCTTTGGTATGAACTATGAACAATGGAAAGGAATGGTAAGAGAAGACTGGTTTGAGGTCAGTTTTAAGCTCAGATTTAAAGAATTAGTTTATGTACCAGGTCACATGTATTTTCCTAAATGGATCAGATTATGAATTTCTTATTAAAAAGGAGAAAATATTTTAATTCTTGACATTGTCGTTGGGAGGCTGAGGTGATGTCCCAGTCTGCTTCATGCAAGTGCCTCCCACCCTCTAAAACTCCTCCCAAACCAGTAGTGTCTGGATCTCTAGAAAAGTAAGGCTTAAGAAGTCTGAACTCAATAATCTACTTAATCAGGGTGGGGAATGTATACTTTCTACTGGCACTGGCCTCTCGGAAAATAAAATGAATCGTTCAAAATGCTGTAACTGCAGAAGCGGAATCCCAGCTCAGGAATATCATGGAAGTTTACCTGCTGGAGCAGAGACTAGTTTAGACAGGGAGCACTGCAGGGCTCGGGGTAAATACAGCACTGACACAAAGCATGAGCTTCCTGCGCTGTCACGGCTACACCCAACTAAGTGAATTCCTGCAGTGTGTCTTGCCTCGCCAGCATGTTCACTGTACAACATGTAACGGACACTTAAAATAGAAATCGAGATTACAGGCAATATTTTGGAAACCAGGTCTTCCTCAAGCTGTGGAAAAATCTGGGTGGCCCAGATTACTTCCCTTCTTAAAATAAGACTGCTTTTCCTCCCACCCTAGAGAGAGGTGGAAATGTTTACATGGATACATCTGATGTGTTGACACAGCTCTTAGCAATAAGTCCTTCAAAAGGGCGATCTTTTCCTTCAGTTTCTGCAACAAAGCTCTGATTGTCACGGTAAGCTGAAAAGAAAAGAACACAGCCTCAGTATGCCAGTCCAGAGGTGCGGGGCCCCCTGAATATATCATGTAAACTCGGCTTTACAAACTATGATTCAATCGAGGGCAGGGAAGAGATGCTGAGAGCCTCAGGGTCTCCTGGGCCGGCCACCCGCCTGACGCTTGGACCCAACTCTGCAACCTGACCAGGTGGTGACAGTGACCGGACACCGTCACTCCGCGCCCATCATCAGCTGAACTCTCTCCCCTGAGTATACACCCTCTGATCCGGTTTGTCTACCTTGGAGCCGTGCGGGCAACTGGGTGTCCCCAGGCTTTGGTCACCGGCAAAAATCTCACAGGTCCCTCAACTATACTTCAGAGAACAAGGTGTCAAGTCCCACTGCCATGCCGGCCAGTCTTCCCTAAACACGCTGCTATACTCACTGGCCAGGAAAAGTTTTAGCGCAGTTTGTCCTTTTTTCTAGGCATGCGTGAACTCTCTCCAATTCACAAGCCCAGAGGAAATTTTTTTGTTTCTGACTCTAAGAGCTGCCTTCAAGGACTGGCAGAGGAGGGGTGGGGAGAAAGCCCCTCGGGGACTTTAAAATATGGAAAATGAAATAGCCAACCACGGATAGGATCAGCGATGGGTTTAAAGAGACAGACTATCACGGATTTCATTTGCTACCTCATTCAAAGGAGGACGTACCAGCTGCGGGGGGAGCAGCGCCTCTCTCCCTAGACTAGCGGGGTCATATTAAGGAAAACGGAGCTGGGTGCCAGAGGCTGGCCAAGGGCTACACACATCCAGCAAAGCCTCAAGGGCATCAGCAGCCAAGACAAGTCTGCCCTTAACTATTCTGATACCTCTGGGGACCACGGGAAAACCACCCACAAGGTTTATGGGGAAACGCCAAGGAAAGCGGATCCCCCTCATTCAAAAAGTAGAGAGCAAAACAAATAAGCAAAAAAAGAACAACACACACACACACACACACACACACACACCCCAGGTCTAAAAAGACTCTACAAAATTAAAAGTCAAAAGCATTCAATACATGAAAGGGTATGTAGCCATTAAAAAGTAGGACTGAAATCTCAATTTGTTAACACAGAAATATATCCACAATAATGTATTAAAAGAAAAAGAGATCGAGTCATAAAACGAAATGTCGCCCACACAGAGAAAAAATTAACCCGGGAAATAAAGACATCAAAACATCCAGGGTGGTTATCTCTAAGTAGCAGAATTTCTTAATATTTTATCAGAAAACTGCTACATTCATAACCAGGAAAAATTTCCGTGATGATAATTTAACAGAAGCATTCCAAAGCTTAGAAAAGGATGGAAAGTCAAAGCCATATTTTAAGCTAACACAGCCCCGGCAAGAAGCACTGACAGAGATATTAGAAAAAAATAAATCATTTGCCAGTCTCCCCGAAGGACTGTAAATGCAAAAGTCTTTTAAAATCCGCAAATTCAGAATTACATTAAAAATGACAATATACCACCACCAGGGAGAACTTAGCCGAGCAATTTAAGAAGAGCTTGGTGTTAGGAAATCTAATAATAAAGCTCATAGTGTTAACCACTAGAAATAGATGAAAACATAGGATTAATACAGCATGGAAGAACTTATAACCAAAACAGAGAAAGAAAATTAAGAGTGGATCGGTACTGCCTTAACTGCAATATTTTTATTTAACTCTGATCTAGAAGTCGCTAACCAATGCAACAGAAGTTAAAGACATAAGAGCTAGAAAGAAGGAAATAAATTATCACGGTTTTTTTGTTTTGTTTTGTTTTTTGTCTTTTTGCCTTTTCTAGGGCCATACTCACGGCATATGGAGGTTCCCAGGCTAGGAATCTAATCAGAGCTGTAGCCACTGACCTACGCCAGAGTCACAGCAATGCGGGATCCGAGCCGCGTCTGCAACCTACACCACAGCTCACAGCAACACTGGATCCTTAACCCACTGAGCAAGGCCAGGGATCGAACCCACAACCTCATGGTTCCTAGTTGGATTTGTTAACCACTGAGCCACGACTGGAACTCCAAATTATCAGATTGTTAATACTCTATTTGGGAAAGTTAAGAGAACCAGTTAAGGAGTTCCCATCGTGGCTCAGCGGTTAACAAACCCTACTAGCATCCATGAGGACGTGGGTTCGATCCCTGGCTTCACTCAGTGGATTAAGGATCCAGCATTGCCGTGAGCTGTGGTGTAGGTCTCAGACATGGCTTGGATCCCGCGTTGCTGTGGCTGTGGTGTAGGTCAGCAGCTACAGCTCCGATTAGATCCCTAGCCTGGGAACCTCCACATGCCACAGGTGCAGCCCTAGAAAAGGCAAAAAGACCAAAAAATATATATATATACACATACACACACACATATATATATAGCACAGTGCCTGGCATGTTAGTAACTGCAGGAAATACTGCTGAGTAAACGAAAACACTCAATACTGCAAAAATGTAAATGCTACCCAAATAAATCTACAAATACACTACACACCTATTCAAAATCCCATTTGAAGTCCTTTTATTGGAGAAGAGGTGGTAATTGAGGCACAGCACAAATTTTTTTTTTTTTTTTTGCTTTTTAGGGCCACCGGTGCGGCTTATGGAAGTTTCCAGGCTAGGGATCAAATCGGAGCTCTAGTTGCCAGCCTAAGCCACAGCCACAGCAATACAGGATCCAAGCCTCGTCTGAAACCTACAGCACAGCTCACGGCAATGCTGGATCCTTAACCCACTAAGCGAGGCCAGGGATCAAACCTGAGTCCTCAGGGATACTAGTTGGGTTCGTTAACCAATGAGCCACGAAGGGAACTCCACAAAATTCTTTTTAATAAAGCTATGCAGAATTACCCTACATGGAGAATAAAAAAAAAGGGAAATACAGAAAGATCACAGATATGAGTAACGAAGACTTAAACAATCAGACGTTAATTAAATTTTTACAGAAAGCTGTAAGAGTATGACACTGGCAGTTACCGATGGCTTCATTAGTAAAACAGAACAAAAGGTCCAGAAGCAGTGCAACTGTAAAACTTCAGGGAATCAAATATGGAGTACATCATACCTTGGTGGGGAAGGGAATTAATAATTTAACAACCGGGAAAAAAAATTCGATGCCTACAATACACAAAATAAATTTCAAATTCATAAAAATGTAGGTGTTAAGAAATTAAAAATGAAAAAAGGCTTAAAGAAAATTTAGATAATTAGGCAAATAGTTTTATAATCTCTGTATGTGAAAGGCCATTCTAGGTATTGTCTCCTCTAAGAGGAGGTCATAAATAAAAATACTGATAATTACAAGTAAAATTTTAGAACAAATTTACATTTTTTTTATTTTTATGTATTTATTTATTGTCTTTTTAGGACTGCACCTGTGGCATAAGGAAGTTCCCAGGCTAGGGGTCAAACCGGAGCTGCAGTCGCTAGCCTCCTACGCCACAGCCACAGCATCGCGGAACCCGAGCCGCGTCTGCAACCTACACCACAGCTCACCGCAACGCCGGACCTTAACCCCCTGAGCGAGGCCAGGGATCGAACCCGCATCCTCATGCATACTAGTCAGGTTTGTTAACCACTGAGCCACAACGGGAACCCCAAATTTAAGATATTTTTAAAATGTCATTTACAAAATCCAAATCCAAATCAAGAGAAAAAATATCAAACATGCCAGATCAACACTTAACATATATATATATATATATATATATATATATATATATATATATATATTATATATATAAAGAGATAGGACACTTTGAAATTAATAAATTAGGTTAAGGATATATATATATATATAAAACAGGCAATTCCAAAAGGAAGAAATAAGAACATCCAGGAGTTGCTGTTGTGACACCTCTGCAGCACTGGAATGCAGGTTCCATCCCCCGACCAGCACAGTGGGTTAAGGATCCAGTGCTGCTGCAGACGCGGCACAGGTTGCAACAGTGGCTTAGATCTGCTCCCTGGCCTGGGAACTTCATATGCAAAAAAAAAAGAAATACAAACATCCAATAAATATATGAAAAGATGTTTAGTGGCATAAGTTGATTTTTAAACATGTATATTATTATCGTATACTTTCACCTAAGACAGGGAGATTTTTTTTAAAGATAATCAGAGTTGGTATAGAGATGTGATTCTGAGACATTTTTAAGATGCCTAAACCCAGAAGGCCTATGTTGAGGACTTTAATCTGGGCAATTATTCAGCCACGCTCAAAACTCACTTACAGTTAGAAATAATCTAATAGTCCTAGAAGACGGTGCTTGCCTAAATGGATCAGAGATCTAAATGTAAAAAATAAACCATACATTTGCTAGAAGAAAACAGGAATAAATAAATTTTAGCATAATAATTCTAAAACTGTTTTCAAGAAACTCTAAGAGAGACTGACTAAATGAGAAAAATATATCAGCGGTTTTGGAAACCTGTGTTCTCACTGCGGGAGAAGGAAAATACTAATTTGGAAAGGGGAAGTTACGAGGAAACCTGTGATGTTGGATTAGAATCAAAGGTACTGGCGTGGACTCATGCTTTTCTAAAAAAAACACATTTCCTCACCCAATCCCGCCACCCATCCCGCAAGCTAAGGATGATTTTTACATTTTTAAATGTTACGTGTGGAAAAAAAAAAAAAAAAGACTGTTATCATTTTGTCAAGGTGAGCACTTGGCCTCTAGTTCTGCCAGGCCTAAAAGATCTGCCACCTGGGGGAAAGCGTATCAACGCTTGAACTGGATTATAAAATTGTTAGAAACTTTTCCAGTAAGCTAGGAGAAATTAAATAGATGTCACGCTTCATTTAGTCTCGGTGAAAAAGTTAACTATTAACAGATCGATTGTAATGTCAGTTCAACATGTGTAAACATGTACATCATTTCACATTCACACACACACACACACACACACACACACACACAGCCTCAGAAAGGGAAGGCCTTCAGACCTCAGCGCTCCAACAAATCATCTGAAGAACTACTTTTCCCCTGGTCTTACCTTGGTTGTATTTTCTCCATTCCTTTCATACTGATTCCGTTGTTGAATTTTCTCAGCAATCTCCTGTGCAGTTTGGCAGGTAGAATCGTATGTGGAGAACCTGCATCGAATTCATACAGGGAGAATGAATGCTGAAGGTGCTTTCCGGGAGATTTCTGCATCATCTCGGTTTCAGCTTTTAATCCCAGTCGCAAATTCAAACAGGAAGGAAGGATGAGAACAGCAGCAGTAACGGCAACGCAGGCTGAAAGGTACTGAATATGAGCCGGGCTTGATCTGAATGCTTCATGTGTAATTAACTCACCTAGCCACCCAAGAACACCGGGAGGTGGGTTACACTGGAGAAAATAAGGCAGAGACAGAACAACTGGCCCTGTCGATACCACCAGCTGCAAACCAGGCTGCCTGGCCCAGCCTGCGCGGCTCACCACTGCGCTATCCTGCCACCCATCAGCCTCTGTATTCATTCATTCACAAAACATTCCACAAACATTTCTGGACGGCTGCCTCTGGGCTAAGCACTGCTCCAGGCACCGCAGGCTCCAGCAGTAAACAAAATGGACAAAATTCCTGCTTTCAAGGATTCAGGGAAGGGCACAAGGCATGAAATGAACCACAATGTAGGAAGCCAGGATGGAAGGATGGAGAGCCACAGGCCAGGGGAGGGAGCTGGCCAGCAGCTGCCTGGGGAAGAGCTACACAGGACGGGCAGGTAACACAGTGCTCAGGGGACAAAGGACACACATCCACCTGCCATCTAAACTTACCAGAATTTTCTCAAAGCAGGTCCTGAACTTCTGTGATCCAACAGTGTGGGAATTTTGAAGGATTCACAATGAATCCCTCACAGTCCCTTATTTTTTCCTTCGCTTACAGACTTTTGACTAGTTATCTGTTTTACAGAAAATACTTAGGTATTTTCTTCAAATGTGTGCTGAATACACATTTCATCTCTCCTAAAGGGCAGGGCTTATGCATAGACATTGAACGTATTTTCCAGGTTGTCCCAGTAAAAAAAAAGAAAAGAAAAGAAAAGATATATATATATATATATATATATAGAAATCTGCTGTTTGACCTAATGTTCCGATTTTTGCTTGAAAAAATATACAACTTCATTTCTGAAAATCTCTGAATTCCCAAATCCCTGAACACTGAGGGAACTTGGCAAATGTCTCTTTGACTGAAGGATAAAAACAATCTCCAATCGGTTCCCTTAGGAATCTTACTACAGTAATTATAGCAGCGGCTAGCAACTGAGCACCTGATCTGGGCCAGGTGCTAGGCGCTTTATATTTTTAAAAAACATATTTATTTATTTTATTAAAGCACAGTCGATTAACAAAGTCGTGCCAATTTCTGCTGTAAGAGCTTTACATTTTTAAATTTAATAAGGATCCAATGAGGTAGTGTAACCAAGCAGGACCCCAGGAGACCTTCCTGGAACGGACTACCCCCCACCCCACCCCACCTCCCCAGACACAGCCTCCGCTTGTCTCTTGCCCGTAGAGAAGCCTGAGCCTCCCAGGTCCTCCCAGAGTTCCAGAGTAAATTTAGAGAAGTGAGAAAATGCAGAAGGAAAGGAAGACAGTGAAGCAAGACAAAATAACAATAGTTTAGCCATTCATCAAAGTTACAGGCCTTGAGGGAGGGACGGACTAGGGGGCTGGACTGGCACATGGACGATGCCACGGGGGTACATGGAATGGCTGGCCAATGGGGTCTTGCTGAACAGCACGGGGAACTCCACCCAATATTCTGTGATACACTCTATATGGGAAAAGAATCCGAAAGAGAATTGATGTGCGTATGTGTGTTCATATACAACCAAATCACTCTGCGGTACAGCAGAAATGATCACAACACTGTAAACCAACTCTGCTTCGATAAACCTTTAAAAATGAAAAAAAAAAAAAAAAAAAGAGGCAGTCAAAGACCTTCAGTTCCTCCCTCCAGGGCTAGAGATAACACTCTGAGCCACATCCTTTGAGCTGCGTTGCAGCTACCCAAGTCCCCACCAGGGGGAGGAAGCTAACTGTGTGCTGCCCACAGGCAGGCAGACCCCAGACCAGCTGAAACCAGAAGGGTGATGATACTGATTCCCAATGACCTCACCACCAAGCAATCAGAAGCATGCCATAAGCCCGCTGATCACACAGCCCACAAAGCCCCTTCCCTCACCCTGTCTCCAAAATTCCCAGGGGTCAGCCACTGGGGAGTCCAGGCCTTGTGAACACTGGCTGCCCGGACTCCTTGTTTGGTGCGCTGTGATAAACACCGCACTTGCCTTCACCACAGTCTGGCATCAGTAGATTGGCTTTACTGGGTGTAGACGAGAGGACCCAAGTCTGGTTCAGTAACAGTAGGATCCTTAGCAACTCACCACTAAAAAGTAGCATCATTCAAATATATATGATTCACGCATACCATATATGAAGATACACATTCATGATTCATGAACAGATATATATATTCATGCACACCAAAAACGAGCATAATTAAGAAAAGAGGAGGGGGGCTGATTAGGAAAACTGGGTCCTGGTCCCAGCTTTGCCACATTTCTCCTTTTCTCCCTCCATACTATCATCTGTATAAAAAGGTTTAGATCCGGCTCTGTGGACCCAGACCACACACATGAAAATCAGTAATAAGGTATAACATGTCTTCTGCCAAATGTGGAGCATAAATATCAAGTGTGCATGCCCGGAGTCCGGAAGGGACAGAAATTACTGTTGGCTGAGACACCTAGGCCTGATACAGTGGGGCCGAGAGGTGACACCTTGTGCTGAACCACAAGGCCAAGGCAGGCCTCTCACTCTGACATGAGGGAAGAGCCTATTCTAGACGAGGTGAAAGGCACAGGGGGCAAAAGCAAAGGTTAAAGGCAGGATATGAGCTTGCGTGGTCAGGAGGACCTGGTAGACAGGCGTCAAAGCTTTTCCTGCAGAGCCCTGAAGAGCAGAATAACAAGGCTGGACTTTGAGAAGAAGTGAATTTGGGAGCTGGAGGGGGTACTTTTACCAAAGAGTGAGGCCTTGCAGAGGTTAGATGAAACGCTGACGGTCAGAAGCCCAGATTTCTGGCTCCCAGTCCTCATGTTCTCACTTCAGCTCTAGAAAGCAGTTCTGGGAGTTCCCACTTTCGCTCAGTGGGTTAAGAACCCGACATGGTAACTGCGAGGATGCGGGTTCGATCCCTGGCCTCGCTCAGTGGGTTAAGGATCCCGCACTGCCGCAAGCTGCGTTGTAGGTCACAGATGTGGTTCAGATCTGGCAGTGCTGTGGCTGTGGTGCAGGCTCCAGATGGAACTCTGATTCGACACCCTGCCTGGGAACTTTCATATGCTGCAGGTGCGGCCCTAAAAAGAAAAAAAGCCTGGCCCCTACCCCGAGCCCTCCGACTGAATTGGAACAGGGTTCGACCTGGACATGAGCAGCTGTAAAGCCCCAGGGGATTCCAATCCTCAGCAAAGCCTGGGAACCACCGGGCTAGGGGTACTGGGCAACCTCGTCATGGAATCAGGCACCCAGGTGCCTAAAGCACCAGTTTAGGGAAAGTAACCTGAACTCCACGTGCATAAATAATCGGGCATGACACAAGAGTGGAAAGAGACCTCTCCAGCTATTCAACTCCGTAACCAGCCACCAATATTTACTCTCTGTAAGGCATAAGGCTATAAAAGATCGGACTATGGTGAAAAGAAAAAAAAAGGCAATGGAGATAAGTGAATAACTTGATAGGAGGCATGAAGGAAAAGTTCACAAAGTTTTTAGGCCAAAGTGACGAAGAGGATGGTGATGTCATGACAGAGGCAGAGGAACTGGAAAGGAGAGAATAAAAGAAGTTTCCAGACTAATAACTGGGCTTCTTTTCCATCACAGACACACTGAATATACAGTTAAGTTGATATAAGGTTTATTTAAAATACACCCAGGGGGTAAAAAAAAAAGCTGTGGAGGGCAGAGATGAAACAAGAATGGCAGAATGATGATAATTACAGAAATTGGGTGATGAGTATAAAGAGGCTCATTACACTATTCCACTTTGTACATTTTCCACCTTCCATAATAACATTTTTAAAGTAAATAGATCTCCCCCAAAAAAGTCTAACCCGATTACACAACTATTAAGGTTTAACCATAATTTTTCGAGAAACGATATATCATCTGTAAATAAGTGGTCCTAGCGGTAAAGCTGCTTAACTTCAGCAAAGTTCAGAGACTGCAACTACTTACTATTTGTATTACACAGTGAGCCTACCACTTGCTCTGATGCGCCATTAAAATAGTAACAGCTATATAACATTTCTAAACCTTAGACCACTACTCAGGAGAAAAGCATCTCCAGCGTACAGTATTTCAGCAGTACAAGGGCAAAGCTGCAGTCAAGTCTGTTTTTATTGATTTTTCAAAGTCCTCTTCCATACTCCTTTCTGCTCACCTCATCAGCAACCTACTCTGCAAGGAAGCTGATCTTGCACAGCAGCGTTCCCCACTGCTTCACTTTCAACAAAAAAGAAAGTTAAGTCAAACTACTTGAGAGTAACAGGGAAAATTATAAATGCCTTTTCACTACTAAGAGGCCTGGAGTTCAGCAATAGCTTCCACCAACTTAAATGGATAACCTGGGGCCTCTGCCTTCTTTCTGAGCTTTATTCTACCTTATGTGTGAAATGAGGGAGCTAGTGTCCAGGGGGCGGAAGGCAGCTTAACCATATATATCAGGGGCCTTAAAAATGTTCATACACTTGGACCCAGTAGTTCTAGGGAGTCAGCCAAAGAAATGAGATGGAACAAAGGGGCAGTCTTTGCAATTTTAAAAAACAAAACCCAAAAAACCTAATATTAAAAAAAGGTACAGGAATTCCTATTGTGGCACAGCGGAAACAAATCTTACTAGTATCCATGAGGATGGTTCGATCCCCAGCCTTGCTCAGTGGGTTAAGGATCCAGCATTGTTGTGAGCTGTGGTGCAGGACGAAGACATGGCTCAGATCCCACACTACTGTGGCTGTGGTGCAGGCCGGCAGCTGTAGCTCCGATTCAACCCCTAGCCTGGGAACCTCCGTATGGGGCGGGTGCGTCCCTAAAAAGAAAAATAAAAAAAAAAAATAAAAAAGGCATAGAGAGGGGAAAGATTGAATCCTAGTGCCTCACGGTAATTCATACACTGCACTATCAAGCAGTATAAAAACTGCTTCCAGTGAGTATTTAATGATACAGAGAAAGGTTCCTTGTTTTGTAAAATATATAAGGGTGTACTGCAGGTGTACAGTACATACACACACATATATTATACAAAGCAATAAATCCATTTTAAAAATTAGCAGCACCCCCTATTCCAAATAACAGAGTTAAAGGTGGGTTTTGGGTTTTTTTTTTTTTTTTCCCTCTACAAATACTCAGTATTTTCTAAATTTTCTATCAAGGTGTTAAAATTCGGTGGGAAAAAAATTAATGTTGACTCAGTTAAGCCATTGGCCCAGGCTATGTTGATCCCAGGTAGTGGAAACTTTGATCTTGAAAAGTTAATCTCAATAGCTAGACTGCAATGTAAACAATTATAAACTATGTTAGAAGTAACAGGAGCTATGTCCTCTAACAAGAACTTTGTAGAGCTATAGCGTTTTTAATTAGTAAACAAAAAGCTCAAGTTCAAAATCCTATAGCAATATATCCCCTGAATCAGAACTTGTGTCTTTCATTCAGTCCTTGGGACTTAATTGCTGAATAAAAGATCATTGTTTTACAGAAGTTGCTGCCGTAGAAAGTCTCCATTATATTAACACAGGTAAGGGTTTATCTTATCGTCCTTATCAACAAACGCACAATCTTCCACCCAGATTCCTTTAAGTTTTTTGAAAGGCCCACAAAACCTAGATCCTAGCGCCCACCGGTTATTGCCTCGCTGGTCACCATGGATTCTGAACCTCCGTCTCTCTACCCGTGAAATACGGAGGTTCACCACCAGACAGACAGGCATATTCCACAAAAAGGTTACTTAGACTTCACTTTTGCAGGAGTCCAGGGACGTCTAAATCAGCCAACTCCACAAGCAGGATGGGCGGGAAATCCTGCATATGCAGCCAAGAAGCGCTAAAGGAATGCTCACAGATGGGGACTGGAACTCAGCTCCCCCGACAGGTCTCCCGCCCCGGCCACCCCTGCCGGGACCAAGGATGGGATGCGACAGAACCCATCCTAACTCCCGCCGCCCCTGACAGCAGGGGACCGGTCCTCGCTCCGCAACCCCTCATCCCGATAACCCAATGCCTAGCGATCACCCGCTCCCCGGAAGCCCGGCCTCTCCCGGGACCGTCCGTGCGCAGCCGCCCTCACCCGGGGCTCACCAGGGGTCCGGAGCCATGGTGCAATCTCCGCCTGCTTCTCGGACACTTCCTGCTCGCAGCAGCTGACTACGGCGGCCCGCGCGGCTCACACCCCGCGGCTCGACCCGTACGCGACCAGAACCTGGAATTTGCTAAGTGAATACACGCCAGGGTCTCAAAATGAGGATGAAGAAAGGAAAGCGCTCCCCCAGGGAACTGTAGGTTGGAGCAGTCGGCGCGCATTAAGAGACGCAAACCTCTGGGCGCAATTAAAGTGAAATTCGTTTTTGAATAAAATCGAAGCATTTCCCCAGGAAGGTGGGAGCTCCTCAAGACCTCCGGTAGTTACTTAACATTTTATCCTGCGGCAAACAAAAAACTGGATTGTGGTGATAATTGCACAACTGTATAAATTTACTAAAACTCACTTTAAGCAAATTGTATATGTAGATTATACCTCAATATAACTTAAAAATTCTTTTTATCCTATTTCAATCAAGGGACCCAAAGAAATATCAATTATGTATTATAGCGGCCTTCCCATCAGAGGCAGTCCTCAGTGTTTAATTTCTAGATGCTATTAGCTGTTTGATTACAACGTCACAGATTCGTTACACGGCGGAAGAGGGAATTAGTTTTATGCATTTACTGCCCCTTAAATTTCCAGAGAAATGCTTGAGAGCAAAAAACCTTCTCTCCATTTGCAAAATGGCAAAAGCACATGAACTCCAAAGGCTAGGTTCCGCGAATCTTGGATCTGACGCGCATGCGCAGTCCGTTACCATAACGACCGGAAAGACGCCGCACCTCCGGAGGCTGATTGTGAGCCGAGTTCCCAGATGATGGAGAAACAAATTCCGCCCGAGGCCGAGGTGGCCGAGCTGGAACTTGAGGCCGTGATCGGATTCAACGGTGAGACCTCAAGCATGTCTGGGCTGGGTGGCTTAGGAACCCCGGGGACGTGCAGTGAAAACAGGGAGAGTGAGACACCCGGTGGCACCTGACAGGCAGCTTGGGACATTAGCAGGAGCCTTGGCCAGGGCCAAGCACTGGGGGCCCAGACACCCCTCCTGCCCAAAAGACTTAGAGAGTCAGGCACTCGCTCCAAGCCTCAAAGAACGGGATGGGTTTTGCCAGCACCTGAAGAGGACCAAGTGCCTCCCCACCAGACCTAAAGGGTAAATGTAGTTTGAAACCCTTCTCCCTCTAAGTCAGCTCTCCCCTGGCTCTAAGCCCCATGCAGCCAGCAAACTGCGTGCCTCTCGGTAACCACCCGCCTACAGAATCCATGTAGGCCCCGGGGACCAATTAACTTCTAAAACCCCAGTTGATGCACCGATGAGAAGGGGCGGGGCTGTGTTTGTGCAACCACTTTAGGGGAATGATGATTGGTCCTCTAGCCAGAAGGAGGGATTCTTACCGTGAGGATTTCAGACCACAATACAAGGCAAAGAGGACACCAGAGGGAATTGGAAGGGACAGGCTCTCAGGTCAGAAGCTGCTGCATTGTTTTGCTCCAGTCTGAATTAATGACCACTATTTGGAACATTCAGGGGTGGGGAATGCTGTTGAGTTTTTGAAGGACAAAAACAAGCAATGGGTTACATTTTAGAAAAAGCAAACTTTTAAAAAGTGTGTTGTGACGCCTAAAAGCTTTAAAACTGGTGATGTAGATGCAGAACAATTAAGACTACAGTTTTAGCACATTCTAGAGCTCAACTCTTGAGTGTTCTCTTCCTCTTACTTTAATAGCCTCTGATAGGCGTTCCCGTTATGGCTCAGCAGAAATAACTCTGACTAGTTTCCATGAGGACACAGGTTCGATCCCTGGCCTTGCTCAATGGATTAAAGATCCAGCATTGCCGTGAGCTGTGGTGTAGGTCACAGATGCGGCTCGGATCTGGCCTTGCTGTGGCTGTGGCATGGCCAGCAGCTGTAGTTCCCATTCAACTCCTAGCCTAGGAACCTCCATATGCCTCGGGTGGGGCCCTAAAAAAGACAAAAAAAGAAAAAAAAAAGTCTCTGATAGAAAGTGGGCAGTTAGTTCATCCGAGATATTGGCCATGTTTAGAGCTGGTTAGCAGATCATTGGTAAAGGAAGTGACTGACATGCTATGAGGGCAAAGGGCCACATTGGTGGCCAGAGTAGAGCCCTGCTAGAGAATTCAGGCCGTTTTGTAGAACTCAAAGAGTAAACACACGGTCAGTTATATCCCAGTGTCTCCCACTGCAAGTATCTAGGCCTTTTAAAACTGAATAAAATTAATTGAATTGTTTTTACCTTGTTGGTTTTGTGACAATGTATATTTTCATCTAGTCAAATGTGCATTTATCTAGAACTGCTATATGCCAAATAGTATGCTATACACTGAGAATACTGGGATTAACTCCAGAGCCATATTTAAGGACAAGAGTTGAGAAAAACAAGAAAAGCAGTGAAATGAAAAGAAAAACCAGCCATCATCTCATTTTCCAAAGATATGACCATTCTATTCTAGGTCTGAGTGGCGTCAAGGAAAGGTTCTTTCAAGAAGTCTTTAAAGGTTCGATCCCTGGCCCTGTTCAGTGGGTTGACGATCCGGCGTTGCCGTGAGCTGTGGTGCAGGTCGCAGACGTGGCTCGGATCCAGCGTTGCTGTGGCTGCGGTGTAGGCCAGTGGCTACAGCTCCGATTAGACCCCTAGCCTGGGAACCTCCACATGCTGCGGGTGCAGCCCTAAAATGACAAAAGGCAAAAAAAAAAAAGAAGTCTTTAAAATTAGACAGGGAGTTACCGCTGTGGCACAGTGAGTTACGGATCCAGCATTGCTACAGCTGTGACATCGTTTGCAGCTGCAGCTCAGATTCGATCCAGGCCTGGGAACTTGCATATGCCACGGGAGGCCAAAAATTTAAAAAGCTTTTAAAATAAAAAGTAAAATAAAATTAGGCAGAAGTGAGTCAAGATTGAGGGGCAGAAAGTGAATTCATGTTCTCCCTATGCCTGCGAAGTCACCCAGAGAGGCTCCCGCCCCATGCACTCTGTGCTTCTCAGGATTACAGAAAGTGGACCTGGGTACAAAACAAAGTTCCTGGACCAGCCTCAGCATCACTTGGGAGCTTGTCAGAAATGTAGAATCTTAGCCCTACCACAGACCTAAAATCAGAATCTGCATTTTGGGGAGTTCCTGTTGTGGCTCAGTGGGTTACAAGCCTGACTAGTATCCAATGAGGATGCGAGTTTGATCCCTGGCCTCATTTAGTGGGTTAAAGAGTCTAGAGTTGCCGTGAGCTGTGATGTACGTTGCAGATGTGGCTCAGATCTGGTGTTGCTGTGGCTGTGACAAAGGCTGGCAGCTGCAGCTCCGATTTGACCCCTAGCCTGTGAACTTCCATATGCTGCAAGTGTGGCCCTAAAAAGGCAAAAAAAAAAAGGCAATCTGCATTTTAATTGGAGTCCACGGGGATTTTTATGAAATTAAAGTTTGAGGAGCTTCTGTATTAGACCTGTTACCCGCACCCCCTTCCACACAGACTTACTTTCATTGAACTAAAAGCATTCTCTTTTGTGCTCAATTTAAAGTCATCAGTCACGTGTGCATCTGAGTATTACCATTTTTAATCTTTCTTTCAGGACATGTGCCCACTGGTCTAAAATGCCATCCTGACCAGGACCATCTGATTTACCCTCTGGGTTGCACCATCCTCATTCAGGCAATAAATACTCAGGAACAGAACTTCCTACATGGCCACGGCAACAATGTCTCCTGTGTGACCATCTCCAAAAGTGGGGTTTACATGGCTTCCGGACAAGTCACATTCATGGGCTTCAAGGTGAAAAAACTGAAAAAAAAAAAAATTCACTGTGAATTGATTTAGAGGTGCCTCCCAGGAAAAACTGACCCCCTTCAGAATAGCTCTGTGCTGCCCTGCTTTTTTTTTTTTTTTTTTTTTTGCCTTTATCTAGAGCTGCACCCGCGGCATATGGAGGTTCCCAGGCTAGGGGTCTAACAGGAGCTGTAGCTGCCGGCCTACACCACAGCCACAGCAACGCAGGATCCGAGCTGCGTCTGCAACCTACACCACAGCTCATGGCAACGCCGGATCCTTAACCCACTGAGCAAGGCCAGGGATCGAACCCACAACCTCATGGTTCTTAGTCGGATTCGTTAACCACTGAGCCACAAAGGGAACTCCTGTGCTGCCCTGTTTATATCATTCCTCTTCTTCCTTTTGTCATCTCTCGAGACTCATTTTCATTCCATCAGGCTGCCCGTGAAGGAACCTGATGGTTTTATACCCAACATTGCAGCAGCTTGTGACGGGTAATGCTCAGAAACAAAAGTCCCTTCTTATAACTGTTTCCATTTTGCTTCTGTCATGTTTGTAAAACGTGCTCTAATTTCTAGAAAAGTGAGGAATGATCATTTTTCACCCAGAAGGGTAGATATCTCCTCCGATTCTTTTAAAGCCTGTCTATGACCTGACCGTGTATTCTTGCCCCCAGGCAGATATCATTTTGTGGGACTATAAGAAAAGGGAACTGATGGCTCGGCTCTCACTTCACAAAGGCAAAATTGAAGCTCTGGCCTTTTCACCGAATGATTTGTATTTGGTATCGCTAGGAGGCCCAGATGACGGAAGGTAACGAATTAAACATTTTTATTTTTATTTTGTCTTTTTGCCTTTTCTAGGTCTGTACCCGCGGCATATGGAGGTTCCCAGGCTAGGGGTCTAACAGGAGCTGTAGCCCCGGCCTTTACCACAGCCACAGCAACGCGGGATCCAAGCTGCGTCTGCAACCTACACCACAGCTCACGGCAACGCCGGATCCTTAACCTACTGAGCAAGGCTAGGGATCGAACCCACAACCTCATGGTTCCTAGTTGGATTCGTTAACCACTGAGCCACGACGGGAACTCCATGAACTAAGCATTTTTACTTATTTTTCCACCAGGCGTATTTCCAGTGTTAAGTAGCCTCTTCTTTCTAACAGCCTCTGTCTGCCCGCTTGTATTTGAGGAAAGCAGTTCTCAAGCCCACCCATGCAACTGGGAACTTTAGAAAATTCTGACAATTGGCTCAACCTTTGGAGAGTTTGATCAGTTGGCTTTGGCTTCAGAAGTTAGAAAGAGGAGTTCCCGTCGTGGCGCAGTGGAAATGAATCCAATAGCATTCATGAGGATGCGGGTTCGATCCCTGGCCTCACTCAGTGGGTTAACGATCTGGCACTGTCATAAGCTGTGGTGTAGATTACAGACGTGAGACGGATCCTGCCTTGCTGAGGCTGTGTTGTAAGCTGGCGGCTACAGCTCTGATTCGACCCCTAGCCTGAGAACCTCTATATGCCACGGGTGTGGCCCTAAAAAGACCAAAAAAAAAAAAGTTAGAAAGACTTTCCAGGTGATTCTAACGGCAGCTAAAACAAGAACCATTGCTGTAAGAGATGACATCATTCTTGTCATCATCATCCCCAACAGCTTTTTTTTTTTGACCACTCACTATGGGACAGGTGTGTGCTGAGCATTTTAACTGTCCTTTAAGTCTCATGCCAACTCCATGAGGTGGGAGCTCTTGGGGCCACATGACAGATGAGAAACTAAGGTTACCAGCTGCTCAGTCCAAGAGCTAAGGGACTAACCCTGGCAGTGTGACTCTAGAGGTGCTGGTTTTTTGCCCCTGCCTATGGCATATGGAAGTTCCCAGGCCAGGGATCAAATCTACGCCACAGCTGTGACCCGCGCCAGGAGCTTGCTAGACAATGATAGATCCTTAACCCACTGGGCCACCAGGAACTCCCAGAAGTGGCATTTTT
>PVHT021183615.1:1469525-1506959 GCA_004024745.2 Catagonus wagneri
TCAGTCCAAGAGCTAAGGGACTAACCCTGGCAGTGTGACTCTAGAGGTGCTGGTTTTTTGCCCCTGCCTATGGCATATGGAAGTTCCCAGGCCAGGGATCAAATCTACGCCACAGCTGTGACCCGCGCCAGGAGCTTGCTAGACAATGATAGATCCTTAACCCACTGGGCCACCAGGAACTCCCAGAAGTGGCATTTTTAACTGGCCACGACATGATCATTGCCCTCCAGAATCTTACAGTCAGGTTTAGTAGGCAGAGAATACATACTAATGAAATTGGGGACAGGAGGGGAATTTAAAAGCATTCCGTTAGGAAGAACAACCAGTGCAGAGCATGTCCCTATATAAATGCTAAAGGAAGGTGGATACCCCTATATAAATGCTGGAGAAGAAAAATAATAACACCTGAGGTTTGTGTAGGATTTAATACTCACGTGCACTTCTAAAGGTATTTTCTTGTTTGAGCTCCACAAGTTAAATATAATGAAACTATGGGAAATACAGGTAGGCATGTTTTTACATCACCAAGGTTTGTATTATCTGCATATAATAGTTATATTATCAAGAATTCTCTTAATATATAGCAAATCAACAAAATTGTCATGAGATTTCCTCCTTTCACAGTCATTCTTTTGCCATAGAAACAGTCCTGTTTCCCTGACCTGTCCCCATTTGACAGTTGTTTTTTTTTTTCCCATAAGAAAGACATCCAAGAGTTTCCTGGTAGCACAAAAAGTTAAGGATCTGGTGGTGTCACTGCTGTAGCGCGGGTTTGATCCCTGGCCCGGGCACTTCTGCATGCCACAGGCATGGCCAAAAAGAAAGAAAGAAATGGCATCCAGCAATCACGTGTTTACAGTCTTAGCTCAAGTAGGGCGGTTGTTCTCAATCTTGGGGGCACCCTGGAATCAGCTGAGGAAATAAGACCACCGATGCCGGGGTCCCAGCCCCAGAGATTCTGCAGGCTCAGCGCTTAGCATCCCTCTCCCTAGCCCCTGCTGAAGAGTTGTCAAGGCTAGGCCTTGGGGGAGAAAAATGGCCCCTTAACCAAGATTAATCTGCCACACTGTTCATTTCCTCTGAAATTTTAAGCTTGATTTTTGGCTATCTAAAATTTGCTTACAGAAAATCAGAGATGTTGAGGAAAACATTTTAAAGAAAGAAAGAAAAACAAACTTTGCTCTGCTAGGAAAATGCAATATGCCCATCCCTGAACAGCCACAGTGGTGAGGAGCATGGGGTTCTGCGGACGGGTTTTGGACAGTCACAGGTCAGCCCTGTCACGTGAAGCAGCCACTCTACCCGAACCACCTGGCGTCTCCACAAAGGGGGCAGAGCAGAAGGGATGCTGGGGACTCTAGTGGATATTCTATTTTTTTTTTTTTTATTTCTTTTCTCTTTTTTCTCTAGTGGATATTCTAAAATTTGCATATGCAGGAGTTCCCATCGTGGCTCAGCAGTTAATGAACCCGACTAGCATCCATGAGGACACCGGTTCAATTGCTGGCCTCGCTCAGTGGGTTAAGGATCCAGCGTTTGCTGTGGCTGTGGTGTAGGCCAGCAGGTGTAGCTCCGATTGGACCTCTAGCCTGGGAACCTCCATATACCACAGGTGCAGCCCTAAAGAGACAAAAAAAAAAATAAAATTTGTGTATGAATATATATAAAATATTTTGTAACCTATGAATTTTTTTCATGAATGTTGTCGTTCCGACAATGTTATAATACAACCTGCCTTTTTTTTTTTGTCTTTGTCTTTTTGTCTTTTCTAGGGCCACACTCGCAGCATATGGAGGTTCCCAGGCTAGGGGTCTAATCGGACCTGTAGCCTTAGGCCTACGCCACAGCCACAGCAACGCGGGATCCGAGCTCCATCTGCAACCTACACCACAGCTCACGGCAACGCCAGATCCTTAACCCACTGAGCGAGGCCAGGGATCGAACCCGCAACCTCATGGATCCTAGTCGGATTCGTTAACCACTGAGCCATGACGGGAACTCCCAACCTGCTTTTGACTAATTTTATATTAAGAACATCTTCTATGTGTTATATATATATATCTATATACATGTCTATATATACTAAAATATAAAATACACACATATATAGATATATATATATATATATATATATATATATCCCCCTCTGCAGTGACTATGCTATTCAACTGTACAGATATGCTGGAATTTATTTGGCCAAATATCTATCTTGGTTTCTTGTATTTGTTTTTAGATCTTAAACTTATTTTTGAAAAAATGAAGGCTAGAGCTATTCACAGTTTATCAAGAGAGTGTGTTGTCCTACTAAGCACAAGATTCAAAATTCACATCCCCTCCACCACGCGGGGCTCTGCTCTCCAGAGGCACTAGGATTCCTTTTTTTTTACAGGCCTATTGAGATATACTTCACATACCACAAAATCCATCCATTTAAGATTCACCGTAGAGTGGTTTTTAGTAGAGTGGTTAGTTGAGTGGGTGTGTGTGTGTGTGTATTTTGGCCAGAACACTTCCCCAAGGACATTTTTTACATGTTGTGTTGTATAACTGTCACCACAATCAATTATGAAACACTTTCAACGCCTCAGAGAGAAACCCCGCAGCCATCAGCAGTCACTCCCCATTCCCGCTCCACCGATATCCCCCAGCCCCGGGCAACCACTAATCCACCTTCTGTCTCTGCGGACCTGCCTGCTCTGGATGCTTCGCATAAATGGCGTCCTGCGCTGGGTGGCCTCTGGTGACCGTTTTCCTGATATATGGATATACCACATTTTTCTTGTCCATTCCTCAATTTACGGACTTTTAAGTGGTTTCCACTTTTAGGCTCGTATTAACAATGCTGTTGTGAACATGCATGTAAAAGATTTTGCACGATGTCTATTTTTACTTCTCTTGGGCATAACGTTTTAAGAGTCTTTTTTTTGGCTCATCTAGTTTTTACACCTTTTAAGAGATATGCCTCTCGAATTTTCCACATTAGATGGTATCTATCAACTTCCTACTAAGAAACAAGAGTTTATAGCTCTTGTACTATCTCCTCCTCCCCTGTTCCTGGCGATCTTGATTTTAGGCTGCCTGTGATAATACATTCTACTGGTAGAAAATTTGAGAAATGCAGGTAGGCATTTTTGTTTGTTTGTTTGTTTGTTTTTTGGGGGAGGTGTTTTTTTGTTTGGTTTGGTTTTTGTCTTTTTAGGGTCACACCCGCGGCATACGGAGGTTCCCAGGCTAGGGGTCTAACAGGAGCTGTAGCCACCGGCCTACACCACAGCCACAGCCACGCGGGATCCGAGCCGCCTCTGCAACCTACACCACAGCTCACGGCAACGCAGATCCTTAACCCACTGAGCAAGGCCAGGGATCGAACCCGCATCCTCACAGATACTAGGCGGGGTCCTTCCTGCTGATCCACAACGGGAACTCTGGTAGGCAGGTTTTTATATCAGCAAGCTTTGTACCACCTACATTCTTTTTCTTTAATACTTTGATTCCAGCGTTTTAACTTAATAGCCCCCACACAACTTTTTTATATTATTAACCAAACACTATTCAATTTAGGGCTAACTTGTTTGATCGAACTCAGAAGACAGAAATATAATCCAAAAGAGTGCTTCTCAAAGTGTGATCCCCAGACCAGCAGCATCAGCATCACCTGAGACTTTTTATTTATTTATTTATTTTGTCTTTTTGCCTTTTTCTAGGGCCGCACCTGCAGCATATGGAGGTTCCCAGGCTAGGGGTCTAAGAGGAGCTATAGCTGCCGGCCTGCGCCACAGCCACAGCAACTCAGGATCCGAGCCGCGTCTGCAACCTACACCACAGCTCACGGCAACGCCGGATCCTTAACCCACTGAGCAAGGCCAGGGATTGAACCCTCAACCTCACGGTTCCTAGTCGGATTCGTTGACCACTGAGCCACGACGGGAACTCCTGAGACTTTTTAGAAAAGCAAATTCTCAGGCCCCACCCCAGACCTACTGAATCAGAACGTCTGGGGGTAGGTCCTAGAGCTTTCTGGGTGAGCAAGCCCCCCCAGTGAATCAGATACACATTCAAGTTTGAAAACACACCTAGGCCGTCCTCTTTCTTGCTTTTAATTAATGAAGTAATTTCTTTTTTTACCGGCGTACTTCCCCAAGGAAACTTTTTACAAGAGGTCAATGAGAGGTAAACTTTTATCCCCTGAATGCCTGAAAAATTTTTCTTTAAAAAAAAAAAAATATTTTTTTCTTTTAGCCTCAGACTTGATTGATAGGCTCACGGGTTTCCAGCCTCATAATCACTCTCCTTCGAAAGTTTTTAAGTGTCACCCATCTGTCTGCTAATATCCAATGTGATTGAGGAGACATCTGGGGGTGGGGCTGGGGAGTGGAGGGAGGTCAGAGTAATTCTTTTGTTCCTTTGTAAGTACCCTCTTTTGTGTTTTGCTCCTAGAACCACTAAAAGAGCCGTTTCTTATTTTGATAGCCTGTCTCCCTCTGACTCTCTTTGTCCTCTGGTCTGGGCAGTGTGGTGGTGTGGAGCATAGCCAAGAGAGAGGCCATCTGTGGCAGCCCGGCGGCCGGCCTCAACGTGGGGAACGCCACCACGGTCATCTTCTCCCAATGCCGCGACGAGATGTTTGTCACCGCCGGAAAGTACGCATCCACAGTCCAGGTTTTCAGAACTTGTGAATCATTTAGGGGAAATGTGGGTTTTGTCCTGGAAGAAGACCTCCCATCTTGATTTTCATGATTTAGGAGTCATTAAAAATTCTTTGGGAGTTCCCGTCGTGGCTCAGTGGTTGACGAATCTCACTAGCATCCATGAGGATGCAGGTTCGATCCCTGGCCTCACTCAGTGGGCTTAGGATATGGAGTTGCCGTGAGCTGCAGTGTAGGTCTCAGACGCGGCTCGGATCCCCCGTTCCTGTGGCTGTGGTGTAGGCCAGCGGCTGCAGCTCCAATTTGACCCCTAGCCTGGGAACCTCCATGTGCCACTGGTGCGGCCCTTTTTAGGGAAAAAGCAACCAAAAAAAATTTATTTTAGGGAGTCCCTGCTGTGACACACGGGATCTACGGCATCTTGGGAGTGCTGGGACACAGGTTTGATGCCCCAACCCGACACAGTAGGTTAAGGATACGGTGTTCCTGTGGCTTAGGTTGCAACTGAGGCTGGGATCTGACCCCTGGCCCAGGAATTCTATATGCTGTGGGGCAGCCAAAAAAGTAAATTAAAAAATCCTTTCAGGTGAAAGTCTTTTATTTTTGTTTTATCTTATTTCCTTTTTTTTTTTAGCACCAAACCCAGGGTGTATGGAGGTTCCCAGGCTAGGGGCCGAATGGGAGCTACAGCTGCCAGCCTATGCCACAGCCACAGCAACGCCAGATCCCAGCCACATCTGTGACTTACACCACAGCTCACGGCAATGCCAGATCCTTAACCGACTGAGCGAGACCAGGGATCGAACCCGCAAACTCATGGTCCCTAGTCGAATTCGATTCTGCTGCGCCACGACGGGAATTCCAGGAGAAAGTCGGAATTTGAACACATTCCGTGCTTCCTACTGAAAAGGTTCTGCTGAACTGCTTAACCTACTGCAGGCTCTGGTCTGTCTGTTACTGATGACACACTGCCCGCCATGCCTGCTCACAGGGTAATTTGTCCAGCTGCATCGATTCACTTACTGGTGGATGTTCCCACCTGCTCTTAATTTTGGTCTCACAAAATGAGAGTTTGCAGAGGAACTGCTCCAGGAAGTTTCAAATGTTTGACTGTCAGCCATGCGAGATCATTTCCGATAGGGTCAGCTTCCAGCAGCTAAGGGGGGGCGGGGACCAAGCTGAACAGAGGCCAGCATCTATCCACCAGAATAAATCAATTTAGAGATCCACCCATCAGAATCCCGTCTGGAGTGTGCCATGAAGGTTAAATCTGTATCATAGCATTTTATGTCACATATCAGTTCAAAGGTCAGGGATCTGTGAATGTACAGCTGAAACATATGTTGGGTGGAAATGTCCTTTTCAACCCACTGTTCTCCTGTGAAAGTCGCACACTGTCGGGTACTTTTCCACCCAGAGTAAAGAACTTGTGCTCCTCCCAGCTGTGCTGTTTCCTGTCCCCTACTTGTGACACTGGGCATGCATTTGTTCCATGGCTATTTACGAGGCAGGATTTATTCAGAGGCCGTAAAACTAACTGGCTGGCATGAAAGCCTACTTGAATTTAAATTTAAAAAAAAGTGTTAGGACAATCTTTATTCTCGGTCTGCTTTAATTTCATGTGATACTGGTAATGGAGAAAAGGCTGGCATTCTTTTTCTTTTTTTTTAGGGCCGCACCCACAGCATATGGAGGTTCCCAGGCTAGGGGTCGGAGCTACAGCCGCCAGCCTACACCACAGCCACAGAAATGGCGGATCCGAGCCACATCTGTGACCTACATCACAGCTCACGGCAAGCCAGATCCTTAACCCACTGAGCGAGGCCAGGGATTGAGCCCACAACCTCATGGTTTCTAGTCAGATTCATTTCTGCTGCACCACAACGGGAACCCCAAAGCTGTCATTCTTAAGTAAGATCTGTGGTATGGTACCCAGATACTCTGGGTTCTCCACGATGGTTCCAATTTCTCGTATTCCATTATATTGTTCCCCATCAGATGTGCTGCAAATTCGTGTTTCAGCATCCGAATGACATCTACCCAAGAGGCCACGGAAAAGCTGATTTTCTCTATCTTTAGTTTGAAAAGTACATTCCAAACACCATGGAGCACTTACTATGTGCCTAACTCTGGGGTTTCAAAAAAAAAGGAAAAGGAAATTGATCAATGTATTTTCAAATAAATTTTTTCTGCTTTAAGACATTAGCTGAAGTCTTGGTGATGTTCACCTTGAATTTTTATACAATTATTAATTCAGCTTATAATAGTGAAATAGCAACTATGGGCCAAGTCCCGTGTTAGATGCTGATTGTTTGACTTGTAGTTGTTTAGTCTCATTTCTCCTTCCTTGAAGACCAGACTTTCCATAATGATATCCTTCCCTTTAAAAAACTTCCTCATGGAGTTCCCGTCATGGCTCAGTGGTTAACGAATCCGACTAGGAACCATGAGGCTGCAGGTTCGGTCCCTGGCCTTGCTCAGTGGGTTAAGGATCTGGCGTTGCCGTGAGCTGTGGTGTAGGTTGCAGAGGCAGCTCGGATCCCGTGTTGCTGTGGCTGTGGCTCCTGTTAGACCCCTAGCCTGGGAACCTCCATATGCCATGGGTGCGGCCCTAGATAAGGCAGAAAGACAAAAATAAATAAATAAATAAATGAATAAATAAATAAAATAAAAAAAAATAAAAAACTTCCTCATGGAGTTTCTGTGGTGGCTCAGCAGGTTAAGGACCCGACCTTGTCTCTGTGAGGGTGCAGGTTCCATCCCCAGCCTAGCTCAGTGGGTCAAGGGCCCCGTGCGGCCGCAAGCCAAGAATAGGTGGCAGAAGCAGCTCGAAGCTGGCATTGCTGTGGCTGTGGTGTAGACCACAACTGCAGCTGCAGTTCTACCCCTAGCCCAGGAAGTTCAATACGCCGTAGGTGTAGCCGTAAAACAAACAATTCCCTCCCGGCAAACTGCCTCACGACCCCGTACCTTGAAAGAAACGAACATACTTGATGAATTCTGGTTTGCTTTGCTTACCTGTTTGTTTGTGTGTTTCTTTTTGCTAGTGGATGGAGTATTCGCTTCAAAGTGAGAAAGCTGGACGGAAACCCTTGCTCCCCTGTGTAGGCTCTGCGTTTCCTCATTTGGAGAGCGGGAGGCCGTAGGCTGGTTTTGAGTTTCGAGGGGAATACAATTGGACCTCAGTTTCCCTGGTTCCTCATCCGCAGATTCAACATACCAGGGATCACGTAGTGCGTTTACCATCTGCAGTTCATAGAATCTGCGGATGCGGAATCGCAGATACAGAACCGGCGAACACGGAGGAGGACCGCCTATGGCCCCTGACCATGCGTGGATGTTGGTGTGCGCGGTGGGACCTGGGACCAGTCTCCCTGGCCTTTGTCTTAGGTAGATCACCGGGCCATAACAAATCCTGAAAAATATCTGCTTCTCTTCCTTTCAGTTTCTCGTTCAAGAGACTACAGAAGATAGAGAAGAGGTGAAGTGGTTATCAAATGGGCATCAAATTGACTGTGTTTATTTTCTGCAGTGGGACAATTCGAGTGTGGGAACTGGATCTCCCAAGCCGAAAGATCTGGCCAACCGAGTGCCAGACAGGACAGATGAAAAGAATCGTCATGAGCATCTCAGTAAGTGCTGCTCTAAGTGTTATCTTAGGTAACTGTTAGTACACGTTCCTGTTGACAGTGCTGACCGAGATAGGTGTGTGTGTGTGTGTGTGTGTGTGTTATACGTGTATGTACTTTTATGTCCCTTGGGTTGGGGGTCCTGAGATGAGGTCTGGACATAAGGGACATTGATGGAGGAGTCACAGGTGAGGAAGTCTCAATTCAGGAGTTCCTGTGGGAAGCTGCCTAGCCAGCCCCGGGGGTGATCTGTGTCTGCCGTCAGAAACCTGCCTCCCCTGGAGGAAGCAGTGTAGCCAGAAGGCGCTCAGAGTCCACAGCACATCCTTGTACCACTTATGTTCTTTCTGCACTGCAAACAAAGTTTCTAGCAATGACGCTCTTTGCCGAAATGCAGTCACCTCCATAAAGAGGAATTATTCATATAGTTTTTGTTTTGTTTGTTTGTTTCCTTGCTTTTTAGGGCCACACCCGTGGCATATGAAAGTTCTCACACTAAGGGTTGAATTGGAGCTACAGCTGCCAGCCTACACCACAACCATAGCAACCTGGGATCCAAGCCTCGGCTGCAGCTCACACCACAGCTCACTGCAGCGCCGGATGCCTGACTCCCTGAGCAAGGCCAGGGATCGAACCCACACCCTCACGGATACTAGTCGGATTCATTTCCTCTGTGCCACAATAGGAACTCCCTGTTCATACGTTTTTAATGTGGATTCAACTAATCAGACACATAACCCCGTTCTCCATTGACTTGTTTCTCTTATTTAACGTGGACTCATTTTTTGAATGTAGACTTTGGGAAGCAGGAGATAAAGCAAATGCACGTTCTCCCTGGAGGAGCACACCTTCATCCTAGAAGCCATTCGGGGGTGACTCGTGACATGCCCGCTAACTGCACACGCGGGTTGACTTCCAGTGAAACGCACAGCCTGACTGAGTCTGATATTTCCTCCAGTTCTGAGTATGGCCCTGACTCTGCTGCCCCCTAAAGCTGTTCTTAACCATCTTTGGGTCGATGGAAATGGAAGTCACCTTTGTAGGTCTTCACGGGATTCAGAGAAAGCTCATCCCAGCCCTGGTCAGAGGCTCATGGGCATCGCTGGGGACAACCAGGTCCAGGTCTTCAAGGTTTCTTTTCTCTCTGATCCCCAGATGGCCGGTGACGATAGCTTTTTCTACCTTGGCACCACAACTGGAGATATTCTAAAGATGAACCCTAGGACTAAACTGCTGGCAGACACTGGGCCCACCAAGGGCAAATTCAGCCTGGTGAGTAGTGACCGTGGAAATCTGGTCTGCTCTGCCATTATCTAGTGATTTCTTCCCTCCACCAGCAGCACAGGCTTCTGGTAAGGGTCTGGAAAGAAAATGACAAGTCTGAAAGGTAACTGTTAGTGCAAGTTTCTGTTATGTTACAAGGCTGCACCTGAATTTGCAAGGTGTGTCGACCAGCTCTTTCAAGCCCTTATCACTTGTTTATATTAAGGACGGAAGTAATCCTTGGTGTCCTCAATTAGGAATTGGTACCACACCTTTTTTTTACATCTTCAAAGTACAGGGTCTGTGGCTTTGTGATTTGTAACCTTATTGGTTCCAGCATTTGGGCAGCCCAGTTGCCGTATGTGAGACATGGGCTTTTAATTTGTAAGATTATATATCATTTTTTTCTAATCTGGTAACCAGATCTTAGATTTTAGCCTCTGCTGACATGTTAAGTCATCAACGAGACCTCGAAATTGTTCACTGTTTATATTGGCAGAATACCTAACAATTCTGGTTAAAAGTCCAGTGAGAGGCTTTGATATTTAAACCAAAATAAAAAGCCTGCCATCGAAGGGTAATTGGACAGAATAAGTGCTGCTATTTCCAGTGCACCAGGAAGTTATAAGGTCTGTTTCTACGAAACTTTGCCTCCGAAAGCTTCTCCCAGGCTGTGCACCTGCCTATCTCATGTCTGATAATAGAACAGATGGTTCTGGGAGTTCCTTGGCAATCTAGTGGTGAGGATTCAGCACTTTCACCACTGCGGCCCGGGTTCAGTCTCTGGCCTGGGAACAGAGGTCCCACATCAAGCCGCTGCACTCTGTTTGAACAGATGGTTCTAACTAAGGTTAGATACTTGCGATAGTCCCAAGAAGCTTTGAAATATTGTACTGTGTTCCTGGGAAGATGTTAGAGCTTTCTCGATCATATTACCATTTAATAGTCAGTCTTTTAAGGAAATGCATGAGAATGGGAGAAAGCTATAGCCTAGGTAGAGTTTAGAAATAACCCCATAGGGGATCGAGGTGTACTCCAAATCGGTGTTTTTCAAATTAGTTTTTAGGAGAAGGATTCCAATATGTTAAGCAGATGAAAGCAAAGCAGGTCAGGTTGAAGGAGGACGAGGCTGAGAATCCCGCCAGTTCTGACTCCTGGGACTCCTCCTAAGGGCCCCATAAAACACTGTGTGAAAATTCTAATCTGGATATTTTTGCCTCCGTAGCGCTTGGGATGTTAAGTGCCTCTCCAGAAAAGATGCTGACTATTCTTGGGGTTCCTCAAACCTTTGGCACTTAAGCTTCCTGGGGATGCTTTAATACCTAATTCAAGTTTGACGGTAAATCCCATCAGGCAGTGTTTCCAAGACGCCTTTGACACAAGTGGAAAGAAAGTCATTCTTTGGGCTCAAAGGGATGGGCAGTATCACTGAAGACATTTGGTTTGATATCAAGTAACCTCGGGCAGTTACCCATTTTGAGTCCCTACTGAAATGTTTGATCTAGGTGTTGTAAGTCAGTTATACTTCAATAAAAAAAAATGAACACCCCCCCCAAACTTAAAACGAACAGAAATGTTTGCTCTATGGTTAGAAAGGTAAAGAATCGGAATGGTTTCAAAGTGACCTGTTAGGCATTGAGCACTGAAATAAGGAAGAACAAGATAATGATCATGAGTTCCCATCATGGCTTAGCGGTTAACAAATCTGGCTAGTATCCATGAGGATGCGGGTTCGATCACTGGCCTCGCTCAGTGGGTTAAGGATCCGACATTGCTGCGATCTGTGGTGTAGGTTGCAGACGCGGCTCAGATCCTGCATTACTGTGGCTGTGGCATAGGCCGGCAGCTGTAGCTCCGATTGGACCCCCAGCCTGGGAACCTCCATATGCTGCGGGTGTAGTCCTAAAAAAGGGGGGGGGGGAGAAAAAAATAATAATTTTAAAAACATTACATGCTCAATAAATGTTGATGGGTCAGACATGAAGTGTAGCCCCCTCCTTGAACTGTCTCATTGGATCCTCACCGTAATCTGATGAGACTTAAGTACCGTTTCATCCTGCTTTACAAATGAGAAAACTGAGGCAGGTACCATTTCACATCTCTTGGCCAGCCAGTAGGAGAACTGGTTTTGGATCCCAGGCAGACTGTGCACTTGAACAATATCTATAGTTTCAAAAACGTTTATTTAAATTTTACAGGTATGAAAACGTTGAAGCTCTGTGGAATTCTTTATCCCTTGCTTCCCCAAGCCCCCAAAAAGGTGCTAAAAATGTCTGGCCTTCAGGCTTGTCTCCTTATGGGCCAGACATTCGCCCCATGGTCCTGCTGCCATGCTTTTGGAATGGAGGTGGGGTGCAGGAGAGGGCAGAGTGCAGTGCTGGTTCTGGCCTTCATATTCTTCAGCCTTGGTTTCTTTTCTCAACCTCATAGGAAGCTTTTTGAGCCAAAAGAGGCAAAATTCACTTTAAAGTAATTTGAGGGGACATTATATTTGTTTTGCAATAGTCAAGCTTCATTAAGACACAAACCAATAAAGTCACTATCTGTATTACTATTGAGTGTCTTAAGATATTGGTCGTGTACATTTTAAAATAAAGACTTCGTAATGGGTGCTATAAAACGGCCATCATTCATACACAAACTTTGAAGATGGCCTTGAATTGAAATATGTTTCCTATTATTGGCAAGTTGATTGCTGCATTTAGTTCAGAAAATGAGGTCCGTTTGTGTGGTAAGGATGGAGTTCTGATGAAGATAGTGGCAACGGAGAAATTGATGTCACTGTGGCTGTGCTTCTGCCTTTCGCTCTAACTGCATGAGTGCATGTGAAGTGTTGATTTTTAATATATTCAGCGTTCACAGGTGGTTTTAAAGGCTGGAGGTTTGGTGAAACACGTTCGCTCCTCGCAAGACCAGGAGGGCTGCTTCCTGGCCCAGGAGCTCGTGGTCGGCACTGAAGCCTCTTCGCCAGCCCAGGGGTCATCCCAGGCAGAACCTTCCTTAGCCTCATCCAAACGAGAGAGCCCTGGCCATGCCCATTGTGCAGGTCAGGCACTAGATTCCTAATGACGAAACCATTTGGGCCATTTTCTTAATGCTGTTTTTTCCCCTAGGGAGTGTCGGCGATCAAGTGCCTGAAGATGGGGGGGTTATTGGTGGGCTCCGGAGCCGGATTGCTGGTCTTCTGTAAAAGCCCCAACTACAAACCCATCAAGTAAGTTCCAGACCCTACAGGGTTTGGATTTGGAGAAGCCCCTCTAGAGGGAAGTTTGCTTAAAGCCAGCAACTTAGTGTATTGGCTAAGTGCTATTTGGTTAAAAAAGCTCATCTTGCTGTTAAAATGAATGGTTGGAGTCACGATAGATGGTGGTTTTTTGCTAGTGAAGACAGTGGCTTATGCTGAATCAAGTCGGAGCAATGCACTGTGTACTGCCCTTCGAACAAAAACATAAGTTATTATTTCGCCAGCACGCTATTCTTGCAAGAGGAAACTTACCCAACCAATAACCTCAAATTTCAACCTTTCAAAATTGGTTTATTCAATGAAATTTATTATGCCAATTAATTAATTTTTTTTCTTTTTAGGGCTGCACCCAGGGCACATCAAAGTTCCCAGGCTAGGGGTCATATCAGAGCTGCAGCTGCCGGCCACAGCCACAGCCACAGCAACGCCAGATCTGAGCTGCGTCTGTGACCTACACCACAGCTCACAGCAATGCCCGATCCTTAACCCAGTGAGCGAGGCCAGGGGTGGAACCTGCATCCTCATGGATTCTAGTCGGATTTGTTACCACTGAGCCATGGCAGGAACTCCTGTTTTTTTAATTAATGAAGACATCATAAATACTTTCAGTATCACTACATAATCTTTTTTAAAATTATGATGGTAAAGTATATATACTCCATAACCTTTTAAATATGGTTTTATTGACTAGGCATGTACTCTTTGAAGCTGTTCCATAGATCATTTAACCTTTCCATTACAATTGGATATTTAGGTTGTTTCTGACTTTTTACTCTTTGGAATAAGGTTATATTTAACATAAAGGTTTTTTCCCCCTGATTTTAGGATTATTTCCCAGAAATGGAGTTAATATTGTGTTAGGAGTTTTTTGGGGGGATTTTTTGTGGGGTTTTTTTCTTTTTTTTTTTTTGCATTTTAGGGCTGCATCACGGCATATGGAGGTTCCCAGGCTAGGGATCTAATAAGAGCTGTAGCCCCCAGCCTGTGCCACAGCCACAGCCACACCCGATCCAAGCCGCTTCTGTGACCTACAGCACAGCTCACGGCAACGCTGGATCATTAACCCACTGAGCAGGGCCGGGGATCGAACCCAGGTCCTCATGGATATTAGTCAGCTTCGTTTCCGCTGAGCCACAGTGGAAACTCCTAATAAAGTGTTTCATCGCCAAAGTCATTTGTGCCCATTTGCTTGTCTAGAATGTTCCCTCTCTCTAAATCCTGTGTTATAGGGTTCATTTCAGACTGACAGGCTCCTCTGACGATCGTGAGCCATGCTAGCCTCTCCCTTTGCTGACCGTGGGCACTTAAGATTGTAACTCCTGTCTTTCCAGCACGTCACCTCCTTGAAGGCAGGTCCCAGGTCATATGCCTGATTGTCTCCTCTCTCATGCTTGGTGGTTAATGAATCCTCATCGATTGAATAAATCTTCCCCCTTTGCTTTTCCTTAAAGGAAAATCCAGTTACAAGGTGGCGTCACTTCCATCACACTTCGCGGGGAAGGACACCATTTCTTTGTAGGAACAGAAGAATCACACATTTATCGTGTCAACTTCACAGATTTCAAAGAAACTCTCATCACAACTTGTCACTTTGAAGCTGTTGAGGACGTTGTCTTTCCATTGTAAGTAGAAGAGAGTAAAAGTGATAAGAACACGGAGATTCGATGTCATATGCAAGGAAATTTAATTTCATTAATACATTTTAAATACCTGTTAACATGGTCAGTCATGATAAATCATAGTAAATTATTATTTTTCTCTCCTTAAATTTTCCTGTTATAGTGAGCTGTGTCAATAGATTTTCTATTGGCTTTACCAAGCAGCTACATTCGTTTTATAATTCAAATTTGGGCCTCTTTAGAATGTTGGCTTTGCTAGTAAATCAGCCAGGGAAAAGGATGACTAGACTAGAAAAACTTTTCTCTGTTTTCCCAGTGCCGTCTGGAGAAAAGCTCAGTAATGACTTTTTTAGAATTTCTTTCAAATCATTTGTTTACACCTCTTGGGTCTTCCAGACTTGACATGCTTGATGGCAGTGGGCAGAAGATTGAGTTCTTCTGGACCTGGTTGCTTTCTGTCTTGGTAAATCCCTCACTAAATCAGTGCATCAGAAAACCATCAACAGTCTTAATGTCAAAAAGAGCCGTAGTCACAGTTTGCCAGTATTTGATTTTAAAACCCGTTTTGTCTTTTGGTGAGATTTGTTCTGTGAAATTGGTCACAGTTTTTGCTCTGAACTTCCTCACTATTTAGCTTAATTTGCAAAACTGAGAATCACTGTTGTACCGGTAGCAAGACTCACTTTGAGAACTTGGTCTTTAAGATGACACAATACAGTTTGGGTTCCCTAAGTCTTTGTGACTGGGTTCTTCCAAATATTTCTAACAGTGAAAATGCCTAGTGCCTTTTATCAGGCGAATCTTTGTTTGAAAATTTGGTTATTTCCTTTCTGTATCACTTTTCCTCTCTTTTTCTAAGGAGCTTGGTAGACTCAGTCTGTAAAATTATTTGGTCGTGGTGCCTTACGTAAGGGTAAGTTTTTAACTGTCTTTTCAATTTCTTATGCAATTCTTAATCAATTCAAGATTTATACTTTTCATCTTTTCTCAAAAATAGCTCTCGATATGTAATTTACATATCATAAAGTTCACCCATTAGAGTGTACAATTCAGTCATTTTCTTAGGAGCATATTTACAGAGTTGTACAATCATCACCAAAATCTAATTTTAGGACATTTTATATCCCCAAAAGAAACATCCTAGCAGTCACCACCCGTTCCCTCTTTGGTCCCCCTCTCTGCCCTCTACTGAGCTGTGGAGACAGTTGAGCTCAGAGGAAACACATGGAGAGAATGAGTGTCATGTACAGGACCTCGTGCTTCCTTTTCTTTGCTAATTTAGTCATGATAATGTATTTCGTTTTCAGCTGCTATTACTTGGTGTACCAACACATTAATATAGGGAAAAATATGTATGAACCAATGCAGCTTCTGCAATATTCTGCCATCATTTTCCTGTTTACCAATTAATTACATATGGGCTAATATACGTTATGGAAGTATGCGTTTTAGCAAAAGAAACTGTGCCTTTTTCCAACTTTTTATTTTTAGCCTATTAATAATGCTTAGTCTTTGATAAGTCTTGGTGTTTTCATAGAATTTAACCCATTCATACTTATTACATTTAAAAAAAATTGTTTTTTTTTTGGATGTCTCTCGGCATATGGAGTCTAGGCCAGGGCTCATGTCCAAGCCACAGTTGTGACCTACACCACAGCTGTGGCAATGCTGGATCTTTAGCCCACTGCACTGGGCTGGGGATCTAACCCGCATCCCAGTGCCCCAGAGATGCTGCCAGTCCTGCCATGCCACAACGGGAACTCCATGCCTACTGCATTTTTAAAGCTTCGCTTTCACAGAGTAGTTATGTCCCTACTCGTAGAATTCCTGGCTGATAGTTTTCTATTCATTCACTAGTTTGAACACATCATTCCTGTGCCTTCTGGTTTCCATTGTTTCTAATGAGAAGTCAGCCTATAGACTTATCATTGTTCCTTTCTTTGTAATGTGTCATTTTTCTCTAAGATTTTCTTTTTGGTTTTTCATCAATTTGACTATGACGTGTCTTGACATGGTTTTATTTGTGTTTATCCTACTTAGACTTTGTTAGGATTTTTGGATCTGCAAACTCATGTTTTCCACCAAACTGGAAAACTTTCAGCAGTTATTTCTTCAAAAATGTCAACCTTTTCTCCTCCTGAGATTCAGATTACATATACGTTGAATAATATGAGAGAAATAATCACTGCTGGTGCTTTGGGGCTGTGTTTTTCTCTTAATTTTGTTTCTCCACAGATCTGATCTGGCCAGTTTCTCTTTATCCTCAGTGTTTCTGGCCTTTTTGATCATGTTATTTCCTGCCTTAATGTTTCGTTAAGGAAGCACGTATATTTATATCCACCTCTAGCTTACTCATTCTCTCTCTCCACCTCTGTCATCTCTATGTCTATCTTTTTTCACAGGATTTTATTTTATTTTATTTTTAACAATGCAATTCAGCACGTGATTTATTAGGGATAGGTTTTTAAAATTTATTATTTATTCACTTATTTAAGTCTAATTAATTTACTCTTGTGTTAGTTTCAGGTGTACAGCAAAGTGATTCAGTTATATACAGCATTTTCAGATTCTTTTCCATGATAAGTTATTACAAGATATTGAATATAATTCCCTGAGTTGTACAGTAGGTCATTATTTTTTGTCTGTTTTATATATAGTAGTGTGAAGTATAAACTTGCTTCACTTAATATGATACTCTCTGGATCCATCCATGTCTCTGCCAATGACGTTATTCATTCTTTTTTATGGCTGAATAATATTCTATTGTGTGTATATAACACATCGCTATCCATTCATCTGTTGATGGACACTTAAGTTGCTTCCATGTCTTGGCTGTTGTGAATGTTGCTACAATGAACACTGGGGTGCAGATAACTTTTTGAATTATGATTTTCTCCTGATAGATGCTCAGGAGTGAGATTTTAGATGAGAAGGGATGGTGCATACTTAGTGCACCATCTCAGTCCAAGTGACTTGGAACTTAATCTCTCAGATCTTAACCTAAGGACATTTATGGACTAGGCTTAACTCCTGAGGAAGTGGATTGTCCATTGAGGGTAGGGAAAATTTGGAAAGTTTTTTAGGTACATTTATTCCGTGATACTGGATTTTCATGGAAGTCTGTATATGTCCTTAAGAGCCCATCTTCCCCCCAAGCAGGCTGTCATTCACTGAAGGCAGTGTCTGCTAGAAAGCATGTCTTCTTTCAAATAAATATTAACACTTTCATGTTGACTTGATTTGATCTCTCTTGATCAGGACTGCCTGGCAAGGAGCTCCTGCTGTTTGTTCTAGCACTTGCTGATTTTGAGTAACTGGTCCAGCATCATAATTTCATCTCAGCCCCAAAACTATATATGTGGAAAAGATCCACCTATTTTTCCATTCATTCCAACATGAGTAGATCTTAAAATAAGAGAGATGGACTCTCTTTTTATGAATGTACTTATGCTGCTAGACAGGGATTTCTTTTTTCTTTTCCCTTTTTTTTTTCTTTTCAGGGCTGCACCCACAGCATATGGAGGTTCCCAGGCTAGGAGTCTGAACAGAGCTACAGCTGCCGGCCTGCATCATAGCCACAGCTGTGCCAGATCCGAGCCGAGTCTGTGACCTACACCACAGCTCACGGCAACGCCAGATCCTTAACCCACTGAGCAAGGCCAGGGATCGAATCTGCAACCTCATGGTTCCTAGTTAGATTTGTTTCCACTGCACCATGACAGGAACTCCTCAAGAAGTTTTTATGTATAAAAAGTATAGTCTCCACAGAGACAGTAGCTAGGAATATATACATATAAAGCAGGTGGTCTTTATTGTACCCTTGAATTACTCTATTTTCTCATCCAAATTGGAATAATCTTTTTTTTTTGACATGTTGATATTTTTCATTTTATTTAAAATTTGTTCCTTTTTCTTCTTTGGCCGTGACGTGCAGTGGCTTGATATGAGATCCCAGTTCTTAGACCAGGGACTGAACCCAAGCCACAGTGGTGAAAGCAGTGAGTCCTAACCGCTAGGCAACCAGGGAACTCCCTATAAGTTGTCCTTTTTAAAAAAACCCAACAGACCAGCTACTCTGGCCTTCTCTTCCTTGTCCACAATCTCATATTTTTTCGTAACTAAGCAAAGAAGTATTTGGGGTTGTCTGTAAACATGAAATCTGGCACCCTTGTCATTTTCTTTTTTGAAATTTTAACAAGGTAGTCTCCTTTACAGGAAAAGGCTTATTTAGTCTCTTCGAATATAAATATTCCACAGATGTATGTCATCTCACATGTTACTTGCCATCTTCCAGTCAACAGGACATTGAAAGATTTTTAAATTGACATTTTTCATTCGAGCAACTTTGTCCCAACCCTTCCTGGGAGAAAAGGCTATGAAAGATTGTCCACAGATGGTTTGAGGGCATCACTGCCACCTTACACAAGAAATCTGGAAGGCCGTCGTGCTGGAAATAATAGGTGTCTAAGAGGCATCCTTTCGGAGTTCCCATTGTGGCTCAGCATGACGAGCCCAGCTGGTATCCATGAGGACGCGGGTTCGATCCCTGGCCTCGCTCAGTGGGTTAAGGATCTGGAGTTGCCATGAGCTGTGGTGTAGGTTGCAGATGTGGCTCGGATCCCACGTTGCTGTGGCTGTGGTGTAGGCTGGCAGCTATAGTTCCAACTGGACCCCTAACCTGGGAACCTCCATATGCCATGGGTGCGGCCCTAAAAAGACAATAAATAAATAAATAAATAAATAAATACAAGGCAGCCTTCCCTCATGAAAGCCATTTTAGTGTCAAACACGCATCTCGGGATTGCTGCGTATCCCTTAGGGCTGCCCCTCTCATCCTCTCGCTGACTTCTTTGCAGTGGCACCGCTGAGCTGTTTGCCACCTGTGCCAAGAAGGACATCCGGGTGTGGCACACGCTGTCCAGCAGGGAGCTGCTCCGGATCACGGTGCCCAACATGACCTGCCACGGCATCGACTTCATGCGGGACGGCAAGAGCATCATTTCCGGTAATGCTGACCTGCCCGGGTTTGGCTTCAGGCTCTGGCTGTGGCTTTGGTTCCTGTCACTCTCATCCTTCCAGTCTCGACCGGGAACAGCCTCCCGGCATCCACTTGTTTCTCAACCAGCCCTCTTTGGAATTCCCTTCTGGGTGGGTTTCGGAGCCAGGCATTCCCAAATACCACGCCTCTTCCTCCGAGTTGTTGCCTGTAGCATGGCGCTCTCTCACTAGCAAGGTGGTTCCTTGCAAGAATTCCCTTACAAGAATTCTTGTGATTCCCTTACAAGATGGATTTGAGGCCTTAAGGAGTGCAGGGCACTTTTGCGAGACCTGCTTTTAAAAACCTTGCTTTACAGTGTATCTCCAAGGGAAAAGGGAATTTCCCTTTAATTCGGTTGGTTATATTCCGCCACAGTGATTTAACATAAATTATGGACACCGTGCTATTCTACCTCTGAATACTTCAGTACACATCGCTCAAAATACTTTCCTATAAAATGACAACCTCTCGATACTGCCTGCGTTCGAATCCATATTGTGAATGTCCCCAGTGGACCAAAGGGAAATTCGCTGGTTCACATCAATGGAAGGTCAAGTGGGTCTCTCGGGGCAACTATTAAAATGGTGATGTCGGGAGCCCGTTGCATCTTCCTCTTTCCTCGGCTCTGTCTTTCGCGCTGGCTCCTCCCGGGGCGCACGTCTCCTCCACAGACCGGCCGCCAGGAGCTCTTGGCTCACGTGACACTTAGAGCTGACAAACCTGGGGTTGAAAATCTTGGAGTCGCCACCTCCTCTTTTCCTCTCTGTCCCACCTCCCTCCGCCTCGAGGGGACCCGCTTCAGAGGACATCCAGGATTCCGTCACGGGGCGTCATCTTCTCCCTCATCTCAGCCAACGCTTCTCCCTCATAGATTGTTCTAGTAGCTTCCTGTCAGGACTCCGTGCTTCCGCCCTTGCCCGTTACCCTTCTCCCCTGATTTGTTCTCAACACAGAAGCCAGAAAGTGCTGTGAAGTGTAAATGGGATCATGCCATTTCCGGTGCTCCAAGGTCTTTTCCTCTGAAGAGTAAAAGTCTCTGAAATTGCCCCACACCGACCCTCTTACCCCGACTGTGTGTCTTCCTGCTCATCTCCTGGAGCCAGACTTGCTTCCATGCTGTTGCTGAACCACACTTAGGACCTTTGCTCTAGCCATTGGGTCGGCCTGGAATGTTCTTTCCCCGATAGCCCCATGACTCACTTCCTCACCACCTCGCTCCCTCGGGTCTTTGCCCAGATGGGCTCTCCCTGGAGCTTCCTGTTGGAAATCGCTAAGGTCAAGAGGTGACACCAGAGGTGACGAGAAGCCAGCCAGGCGAAGACCTGGGTGAGGAGCGTTACGGGAAGAGTGCAGAGGCCCTGAGGTGGGAAATCACCTGGTGTGTTTGAGGGACAGAAAGAGGACCAGTGTGTCTGAAGCTTAGAGGGTCAGGTTGGGTCAGGGTTCAAGGAGAATGGTATTAGAGGAAGCTGAAGAGGTCAGGTAGGGAGCACGGACAGGTTACTGCGGAGAATAAAGGAGATGGGTTTTCATTGCAAGTGCAGTGGGGAAAGCTTTTTGCAAGTTCTTAAAAATACAGTTAAATTAAAATTAAAAGATTTTTGATCAAGGAGGTGCCATGATTTTAAGACGTTCGCCCTGGCCTCTGCATAAAAGTGAGTTGTAGGAGAGCGAGAATCCAAGGTGAGGGAGGAAGCGATGCTGACCTTCTGGGAGAGAGAGAGATGCCAGTGGCTTGGACCAGGGTGGTCCTGGGGGAGAGGTTGAGAAGTAGCCAGTTTCATTACGTTTTTAAACTGTAGAGCTGATGGGACTTGCGACGGATCAGAGGTTGGCGTGGGTTGGGTGGATGGAATAGAGAGGAACCTAGGATGACTCTGAGCTTCTTGGCTCGAGCAGTGCGATGGATGGTGGCAACTTTTACTGCCATGGGGAAGATGGTTCGAGTGCGGGAAGGAGCCTCAGGTTGAGAATGGGGCGAGGGCCGGGAAGCCAGCATTCACTGGTAGACGTTAACTTCTACATCCCGATGCCATGTCAGCCACCAGCTGAACGTGCAAGTGTTGGGGCTCACGGGAGAGGTGGGAGCTGGCCTCCTCACCTTCTCTCTCCTGGACGCAGGTTCAACCACATCAAGCCTCGCATTTCCCTCTGCCAGCCGTGGCCAGTTTGGGGAGCCAGGGAAAAGCGGGACATGATTCCAGGCAGTTGGTAGGGGACCCACCTCTGCCCCCGTAACAACCACTGTCCCCTTGTCCTGCCTCTTACTTATGGTTTCGGAGCGCGCCCATCTGCAGACAGCGTGAGTGCACTGATCGCGTCCACTTTTTGCTTTCCCTTCATGCCAGCGTGGGATGACGGTAACATCCGAGCCTTCGCCCCAGAGACAGGCCGGCTGATGTATGTCATTAACAACGCCCACAGGATCGGCGTGACGGCCGTCGCCACCACCAGTGACTGTAAACGGGTCATCAGCGGCGGCGGGGAGGGGGAGGTAACGTTCCTGAAGGTAGAATCTTTTTATTTTTTACTTATTTATTTATTTATTTTTTTGCCTTTTGTCTTTTTAGTGCCACACCCGCGGCACGTGGAGGTTCCCAGGCTAGGGGTCTAACAGGAGCTGTAGCCGCTGGCCTACACCACAGCCATAGCAACGCGGGATCCGAGCTGCGTCTGCAACCTACACCACAGCTTACGGCAACGCCGGATCCTTAACCCACTGAGCAAGGCCAGGGATCGAACCCTCAACCTCAAGGTTCCTAGTCGGATTCGTTAACCGCTGCACCACGATGGGAACTCCCTAGAATCCTTTTAAAACAGCCCTTGATTTAGAGCAGCTGCCTCATAGCAGAGGCACTAGTTTGATTTTTTTTTTTTTTTCAACTGTACAAGGAGTGAGGCAGGACCAAATTAAGATTTTGATGAAGCATTCCCATTGTGGCTTAGCAGTAGCAAACCTGACTAGTATCCGTGAGGATGTGGTTTCGGTCCCTGGCCTCGCTCAGTGGGTTAAGGATCCGGCGTGGCTGTGGCTGTGGCTGTGGCTGTGGCGTAGGTTGGCAGCTGCAGCTCCAATCTGACCCCTAGTCTGGGAATTTCCGTATGCCAAGGCTGTGGCCCTAAAAAGCCAAAAAAGAAAAAAAAAAAGATTTTGATGAAACTCTGAAATACCTCAGAAATTAGAGTTCTAATAATATAAATACACACATAAATATATTTGTTCACAGAAAGGGCATTTAAGATACAGGTATGAAAGTGTTCCAAATGGAGTCGAGCTAGGAATCCAAGTTGCTGTTTGGCCAGACTTAGTTTTTGTCAAAAACCGTCGTTTTAGGGGAGTTCCCCAGTGGCGTCATACGTTAAGGATCCGGCATTTTCACTGTGGTGGCTTGGGTCCCTGCTGTGGTGAGGGTTTGATCCCTGGCTCTGGAACCTCTCTGCATGCCGCCAGGGTCGCCAGAAAACCTGAAACAAAACAAACAACTAAAAAGAAGCTAGAAGCATCTGACTGCATTATTGTGTTTTCTGGTATGGTTGTGACAGAGTGTTTACCCAGTACAGGACCCACTCTGATAACTAAATACATTTCCCTTACTCACCCCTTTTATGACAGGGCATCCTACTGACAGTTTTAAAATTTTGTGTTTAGGTAGTTGTATCACCTGTGTATTTCATTTCAAGACAGTGAAGGACTGTTAGTACTTTTAATGGAAGTGGATATTGGCTTCAGTGGGGTTGAGAGCCACTGATTTTATTTTTTATTTTATTTTATTTTATTTTTTTGCTTTTTAGGGCCGCACCCGCACCATATGGAGGTTCCCGGGCTAGAGGTCTAAGCGGAGCTACAGCCTCCGGCCTACACCACAGCCACAGCAACGCGGAATCTGAGCCAAGCCTGTGACCTGCACTACACAGCTCACGGCAGCTCCAGATCCTTAACCCACTGAGCAAGGCCAGGGATCGAACCCACAGCATCATGGTTGCTAGTCGGATTCATTTCCACTGCACCACAATGGGAACCCCCCCTTTTTTTGTTAATTTTTAATTTTTATTTATAATTTTTTAATTTATATTTTATTTATTTTTGTATTTATTTATTTTGCTTTTTAGGGCCACACCTGCAGCATATGGAGGTTCCCAGGCTAGAGGTCCAGTTGGAGCCACAGCTGCTGGCCTACACCACAGCCACAGCAACACAGAATTCAGGCCACGTCTGTGACCTACACCACAGCTCACAGTAACGCCAGATCCTTAACCCACTGAGCAAGGGCAGGGATTGTACTCATACCCTCATGGTTCCTAGTGGGATTTGTATCTGCTGCGCCAGGACAGGAACTCTTTTTTTTTTTTTGTGGCTTCCAGGTGAGGGTTTGGCAGGTAAGCCACCAGACCCAGAAGCTGGAGGAGGCGCTGAAGGAGCACAAGTCCTCCGTGTCCTGCATCAGGGTCAAGAAGAACAATGAGGAGTGTGTCACAGCCAGCACGGACGGGACCTGCATCATTTGGGACCTCGTGTGGGTACCAGCAGTAGGGATGACAAAGCCGCCCGAATCTCAGCAATTCTAGCATTTTATTGAACTTGTGGGAAGACTCACACAAAGGGTGGAAATGCTATTTCAGGCAATAAATAGTAAGGGGATGTAAATCTGAAGCCGTTCATCTCCATGACTGCTCGGGGTTTGCAGATACTGGTAGGAAGGGTAAAGGTCCCAGGAAGAGCTGGATGTTAGAAATTTCTGGACAGGTAGGGATGTGACTTTCCAGATACACAGGGTGAGGCCGGTTTGATTTACACTAATGAAACTCTTAAGAATTTCCCCCAAAAGGGGAGAAAGGGAATGACATAAGTGATGCAGGCACTTCCTCTGGTCGTCCCTGCAGTCCAGTCATGCCCAGAATGAGCTCTGCCCTGGGGCTGGGAGTGGGGCAGTGGCGTCAGTGGACCATGTGCTCGGGGACCTGTTAACACTGTGGGTGCTCTGTTACCCAGAGGGTGCTTGACCCTCAGCTGACTGGACCAAAGCATGTGAATTTGACTGTTGGAGTAATTCATAGGATTTTCAAGGACCTTTTTTTTTTTTCTGACTCTAAGCATGCTTGTTAGATGTCTTTTGTTTAGAATTGTATGCTATTCTTCTGACCCCTGCCCCAGGCAAGCACCCCTCTACCACCAAGATGCCTCACTGCTATATACAACTGCCTTAGAGAGACTTGAATAAGTACAGAGATGGGGAAAAGCAATAGACAGATTAGATAGATAGATGATAGATTAGATAGATAGATAGATAGATAGATAGATAGATAGATAGGTAGATAGGTAGAAAATGCCATATAGAGATACTCCAAAAGACTATGAAATGTTCTTGATTATAGAGAGGAGAATGGAGTTAAAGACAGAGGCAGGACACTTTTTATTTAATACATTAAAAACCAGGAGTTCCCTTGCGGCACAGTGGCTTAAGTATCTAGCATTGCCACAGCTGTGGCTCAGGTCACGATTGCAATGTGGGTTCAGTCCCTGGCCTGGAACTTCCCCATGCTTGTGGATACAGCCAACAAGAAGAAAAGAAAAGAAAGAACCAAAGCAGCAAACCTCTGTCTCCAGCTTTGCCGTGCGTGGGAATCACCCGGGCATCTGGCTACAGTATCAGTTTTGATTCATTAGGTCTAGGGCAGTGCCTGAGCTTCTGCATTTCTGACAAGTCCCCCTGGTGCTGGACCCAGGACCACACGTGCAGCAGGTGTTAGCCTGCACCTGAACTTCTCATGGGGAAACTGCCCCTAGAAGGGTAGGTCAGAACTTGTTTCTGTGGATGGCTGGTGACCACCTCAAAGCCTTAAATCCTCCCTGTTGTGCAGCAGGAATATTTGGTTAATGTGTGCATTTCAAAATCTTTAAAAAATGCTTAGCTCAGGTACCATATTTGAAAACTTCCATAAGAAGAAGAAAATGTTCAGAAGGTGCATTTTTTTTTTTTTGAAAGTCCAATGCACTATGCATTGCACTGGGAAGCCGCCTGCATTTTTTTGTTTTTGTTTTTGTTTTGTTTTGTTTTCAGCCAGTAGAGTCTGACCTGTGAAATGGCCATCCAGCCACACGGTCTATAGAAAGAAAAGTGATATTTACTTTTTTCTCAGTGTTGGCACCAGAGCGGTGGGTTTTCAGCCTGCTGTGCGTAGGAGAATCTGTGGGATGCTGATGGACATGCAGGTCTGTTGGCCCTGTCCCTGCCGACTGCATCCGGATCCCTAGAGAGAAGGCCCAACAACACCCGCTTTTAAAAATCCTTCCCCCGCAACTTTCCGCTCAGCCTGTAGGGACCGTCACTCCAGAACGGCGGCCTCAGGAAGAAAGTCCCGTGTGTGGAAGATGGCAGGTTGGCCCTGAGTTCAGGCTCTGCCGCTTCCATCGCACTGGACCTTGAGGCTTCCCGTTGAGTTCTGTGCTGCGTCTTTAGAAAAGGGCCCGATGGGGGCAACGGAAAGATGCTGAGTGGAGTGGACGGAATGACAGGAAGTCTATTTGAGATGAATGGACCACTCCAAATCTGAGCTTTACCAAGTTGTGTTGCAGAGCTTTGGAATCTGTTTTTCAGTCGTCTCAGGAGGAATCAGATGATCCTGGCCAACACCTCATTCCAGTGTGTGTGTTACCACCCGGAAGAGTTCCAGATCATCACCAGCGGGACAGACAGAAAGGTAAGAGTCAGGATCTTTCTGGTACAAGAGAACAGCAGAGAAGCATCGTGGCTGAGGCTCTGGAGTCAAGCCACATCAGTTCAAATGACAGGTTAGCCAGGGACCCATCGTGTGAGCCGGTGGGTCACCTTGGAAAAGCTGTGGAAGCTTTGGGGGTGTGCTGGCTGCCTTGTCTGCAGAATGGAACTGATGATATCGCTGAACTCGTGGAGGTGCCGTGAGGATTAACGTCATGCTTGACTCTGACAGCAGGGACCTGGCACATAGCAGACACTCAGTAAGCACTGGTGTCGATTACGAGGAAACTTCTAAGGCTGGAAGGGAATCGCCAAGCCCAAACCGGTTGTCACTTTGATTAAATTCAAACTGAATGACATTAGAGCTCTTCATTTCTCATCACCCCATTTCATCAATATATACAACATCTCTTGGGGTTCCCTGGTGGCTCAGCGGGTTAAGGATCAGGCATTGTCACTGCTGTGGCACAGGTTCGATCCCTGGCCCAGGAACTTGTGCTTGCCGAGGCATGGCCTCTTTAACTGGGGAGTCTGTGTCCTTGGTGAAAGTTGGCCATTCTTTTGCAGGGAATGTTCCCCCTTAGAGCGAGTGAGAGGCTTCAGGAGAGAGGCACGTGGAGGCACAAGGAAGCTGGGGTGCTTCCACCTGCCAGCCGTGTAGATCAGCCAGATCTCAGCCTAGTTACCTGCACATCCAGTTACTGGGTTTGAATTCCCCTAATTTATAATTTGAGATGACTTTGAGGTTACTGAGGAGGAGGTTGCATATTCACCTTTTTGCCAGCCACGGGCTAAGTTGATGGAGTTAAAATTATAAAAATATTGTGGGGAAAAATACTAGCAATGCCTCCAACTCTCCACCCACCCAACCCCCCAAACTAGAATCGAATCTAGGAGCGGGACTTCTTCTGTTTACGCTTCCCAGGTGATTGGGAACTGCTGCCTAAAGACCCTTTGTCGTAAAAATCCAAAGAATGCTGCCTGGTCCAACCAGGATTTGCCTGACTCCCACAGGATGTTTGGGGAGGGGGCGGGGGGCTGCCTCGCTTGGCGGCTCTGTACCTTGCTGGTGTCTTTGTGTCTCATCCGCCCAACCGGGCCCACACCTGCCTCTCCCCCAACCACGATGGTGGTGTAGGTGGGCTTCCTCTTGGAACTGGGGTGGGGTGGATCTTAGGGAGTTAATCACAGCGTCACAATAGATGCTTTGATGTACAGCTTTTATCATTTCTATATTAGCACGTGACACCTGTCATATTCTAGGTTTTGGCTAAGGGGACTTGAAACAGACTGTTCCCCTCTTATTTGAATTTTGACTGTAAATGGCTCAGCCTCCTCTGAGTTCTGGGCCATGACAATGTCCCTGCTGTCACAGAGCTTACTTTATGTATTAATTTTGGGTGGGGCGGGGTGGAACTGGACAGTATGCATGTAAATGAATCTGTAAATAAACTAGATGATACTAGACGGTGAAAGGTTCTAAAAAAATACAGAACAAGTTATAGAATAGAGGCTGGGAGAAGGAAGTGGCTTTAGACAGGATGTCCAGCAGGTCTCCTGAGAGAGGTGACCTTTGAGCTGAAGGCTGAGTGCCAGGAGGGCCTAGCCATGCTTTGATCTTAGAGAAGATCATCCCTGGCAGAGAACACTTGGAAAAGCCCAGGAAAGGCTCACTTTGGCCTCTTTGGCCAAGAAAGCTGGTAGCCAAGCGCCACGACCTCTGTGGATGTAATTCCTGAGGAACTAAGATTCCGCCTCGCTTTTAGACTCCTCTGCGTTTCACTATGAAAACAGAACATTGTGTTAACGTGTCAAGCGGCAATAGAAATTACAAAGAAAAAATAATTAAAAGAAAAACTTAAATAGCATACAGTTTCTAGCTAAATTCAGAGGAATACAGATTCTTGGCGTAGTGCCTGGGACACAGCAAGCTTCCATCAACATGAAACAGGAGTTCTTGTTGTGTCTCAGCAGAAATGAATCTGACTAGCATCCATGAGGATGCAGGTTCGATCCCAGGCCTGGCGCAGTGGGTTAAGGATCCAGCGTTGCCGTAGGTCACAGATGCAACTTGGATCCCATGTTGCTGTGGCTGTGGTGTAGGCCAGCAGCTACAGCTCTGATTGGACGCCTAGCCTGGGAACCTCCATATGCTGAGGGTGTGGCCCTAAAAAGGCAAAAAAAAGGAAAGAGAAAATTTTGGGTGAAATGATGCCCAAGTTCTCGCTCCCCATTCCTGGTCAAGTGCTCTTTGTTTAGGAAGAAACTGTATTTTTTTTGTCTTTTTGCCTTTTTTTTTGGCCACACTAGCAGCATAAGGAGGTTCCCAGGCTAGGGGTCTAATCAGAACTGTAGCCGCTGGTCTATGCCACAGCCACAGCAATGCGGAATCCGAGCCGCGTCTGCAACCTACACCACAGCTCACGGCAATGCCAGATCCTTAACCCATTGAGCAAGGTCAGAGATCGAACCCGCAACCTCGTGGTTCCTAGTCGGATTCGTTAACCGCTGAGCCACGACGGGAACTCCCAGAAATTGTATTTTTGAATCGGTTGTTTCTTCATAAGGTTCAGCGTTCAAAAAGCAGTATTTGCAGAGGAAAATCTTCCTTAAGCCCCCGTTTCCTTTCCACTCCTAACCTAGTTCCCTGGCCCTGGAGAAGAGGCGGCGATATTATCAGTTTCTGTTTAAACCTGGCCCCGGGGAATGTCCTGTTGCTTTGAGGCAGAAGAGAAGGTTGAGAATGAGGATGGGCGAGGAGGACGGAGGGCCACCCACGGTGGCCACAGGGAGAGAAGACTTGATAAGGCTTGGCCTCCGGACTCGGACTCTCCCCGGCCGCGCATCCCCCAGGCCCAAGGCAGGAAGCGCTTTCCCCTCCCTCCAGGCCAGGGGAAAGCTTCACCCTGCTCCTTTCCCTGCCCATGTGGCCACACAGATGCAGGGGCTGTTGTCCCTCTCCTCTCAGCTTGCTTCAGGCTCGGTCTGCACAGAGGAACCCAAAGCCCTTCCTGTCGAAATGCAGTTTACCAGCATATCAACAACTCTTTAAATAGAAGGCAAATGTAAAAGCCACCGCTAAAAATATTAAGATGATTTCCCCATCCCCTGCTTTAGCCTATTTATAATTTGAGCCCCACCTACCATCCCAGGTTGTATTTTTGCCGCCTACTATATAAAGGAGAACCTGGTTTGTTAGCGTGTGTGCGGGTGATTCCACTGAGCTGAACCCTGCCTCATCCGTCTTTCCCGAATTCCAGATTGCTTACTGGGAGGTGTTTGACGGGTCGGTGATCAGAGAGTTGGACGGTTCCCTGTCCGGGTCCATCAATGGCATGGACATCACACTGGAAGGAGTGCACTTTGTCACAGGTTAGCGCTGGGAGAAGAAAAGAAAGAAGCCAAGCCCGGCTTATTTAAATGGGAACATGGAACTTGCAGGCGGGAGGCCCCTGGAAATAATCACAGCAGGGTCTGAAGGCCATGTGGTTTGATTCCAGCCTGAATGCTGCAGCAGGGGTGGCTGGGAAAGAAAAATTCAGAAGTCACATTTCATTGAGAGGAAACATTTGAGCATGAGCCTTAGAGGCACAAATACAAGCTAAGCTTCTGCTGCTTGCCTGTTTTGTGGTGGGCAGCAATGACAGAAACGGACTTTTAGGAGTTCCCATCGTGGCTCAGCAGAAGCAAATCTGACTAGCATCCATGAGGATATAGGTTCAGTCCCTGGCCTCACTCAGTGGGGTAATGATCTGGCATTGTTGTGGCTGTGGTGTAGACCAGCAGCTACAGCTCTGATTCGACCCCTAGCCTGGGAACCCCCATATGCCGTGGGTGTGGCCCTGAAAAGAAAAAAGAAAGAAAGAAAGAAAGAAAGAAAAGAAATGGGCCTTTAAGTAGGCCAGGCTCAGGAGTTCTCTTGTGGCACAGCTGGTTAAGGGCCTGACGTCACTGCAGCAGCTTGGGTCACTGCAGTGGTGAAGGTTCAGTCCCTGGCCCAGGAACTTCCACATGCTGCTGGTGTGGCCAAATTTTTAAAAAAAATAGATAGATAGATAGACAGACAGATAGATAGATAGGCAAGCTGGGCTGTCCAGCCTTCCTTGCTCTGCTATTTTTTACCAGAAGTCTTAAATGCCAAGCTCTTAAATCAGCATTTCCCACACATGTCTGTTGGAACAGCATCAGTCTCCTTTCTTGTCAGCCTCTTGGACTCTTCAGGACATTAACAAGTTTATGTTCCACGTCAGTTGAAGTTTCACAAATGCATTACTTCAAGCTTGATATAACCTTAGAGACAGTGTGACCTCCAGCACATATTCAGACGTATAATCTGTGTAACTTACAGAGAAAAGACCCAAAGGAACTAAACCAAGATGTCACCACTGATTATCTCTGGATGTTAGGGTCAAAGGTGATGTCAACTCTTTGTGTTTTCTCCAAAATTTACTACAACAGACCTAGATTTTTTTTTTTTAATGATCCAGGAAAAGCGTTTTTATACCGATAGGTTTTTCTTTCAGCTGGCATGTGGGAAATGTACCGAAAATGATCCAGTTAATTAAAATCAGGACCGTTTCGCTTTTCTCTCTTGCAGCAATACTACGTAACTGTTTGTCTTTTTCAGGTGGAAATGACCATCTGGTCAAAGTTTGGGATTATAATGAGGGCGAAGTGACCCATGTTGGGGTGGGACACAGTGGCAACATCACCCGCATCCGGATAAGTCCGGGAAATCAGTACATCGTTAGCGTAAGTGCCGACGGGGCCATTCTGAGGTGGAAGTACCCATTTCCGTCTTGAAGCAGCAGTGATCTCCTGGCTTTGCAGCTTCTCATATGGTCCCCCTGAAGGCTGAGCTTAAAGAACTCCCGAACTACTCTTGGTTTCTCACGTCTGCGTTTTTGTCCTTCGGTCAAAATATTTTATCTGTAAGTTTCTCCTTCCCCTTATAGAATGCATTTTACATTCTTAAATTGTATATTAAAATTGAAATGAGTTCAAGAATAATTAGTCCAGGCTGTGATTCAAAGTTTTTTGTTTTTTTTTTTAATGATGAGTAAATCCCTCTGTCTTTGGTTCCCTGTCATAATCGCTGTTCTGTGACTCTGCAAAACCCACAACCCTTCCTCATAATTTGTCCACAAATCAGCATTGCTGCTACTCTCTAAAAATAAGGAAGGTGAATTTACCTCCTTAATCAGCATTTCATTGGTCAAGCTGCCTGAGGCAAGACTGAGTTTGAAACCAGATCTTGGGTGGATTTTGTTTTAACTTTCTGATACTCCCCTTTTTCCTTTGTAAAGCAAAAACACCTGCCCCAATAGTTATTGTGAGAATTAAGTGAAATGATTAAAGCATCATCAGCAAGAATTCATGACACAGTAAAAGTTAAGCATAAATTATGGTGCTTTTTAAAAGAAAATGCGTATTGGGGGTGATGATCAAAGGTAAAATTTCGCAGATGCTTTTCTGGAGTTGGCCATTAAATCTTTCTCCTTGGCTGAGCCTTCAAAGGGCGAGGGAATGGACCTTGTGTATTGACCATCCAGCCGGGTACCCTTTTAGAGGGAGGGTAAATCGTGGCATTTTCACGCAATTCATAGTACAGTCATATTCTTTAATTAATGCATTTATTTATTTATTTATTTCGTCAGGTCACCTGCTCTATATGACACAGTAAGGTGGGTATTTAATAAATGGCGACCATTTCAGGGCGTTGATAATTCATCCTGCTGAATCTCTTGTTGAACTAGAAATTGATGAGAAATTCTCTTTGCAAGACTTTGCCTGATTAATTATAAACCTGACCTTTACAGGATAAAGTGAGCGGAGGCCCCCGGGACTACCAGGGAGTCAGGTGAGGGGCAATGCCAAGCTAGTTCTTATTGGGCAACAGTTCAGCCCGGATTTTGCGTGGAGTGAACTCCGCGTAGGGGGCGCGCCCGGGAGAAGGAAAACTTCCTGCTAAGCAAATGCCGAGTCTGGAGAGAGCCGAGCTGCGGGGTTGGCAGACCGCAGACTCGGGCTGAGTTCCGGTTTCTCTGCTTACGGGTCTGTGGCCTCAGCCCGATGCGTTGACCTCTCTGAGCCCATTTCTCCAGCTAAAGCGGGGATAATCAAGTCCCGCTGGCCGGTTCTCGTAAACTCTCTAACCTAGTCTATAATGCAGACAAGCAAACCAGAACCGTCTCGGATGTTTCTTCAGGGGGCAGTACGAGATTCGCAGTTCTGGCCCCGACAAAGGCTCTGTCTCACCCGCCGGGCAGACTGGCTGGAAGGAGGTGGCGCCACCTGTCCGCACGCACCTGAGTCTGGGGAGGAACTGGTGCTGCCGAAGCCCTCCCCGCCCTGCACCGCTCACTGCGCTCGAGGCTGCGCTTTGGGGGTTCTTCCTTTCTTTCTCTTCGCGTTCGCCTGGCCGAAATTACAAGAAACTTAGAAAGAGCCAAGACCTTGCAATTTACGAGGGCGTTCATATTTGTCATTCCTTTGTTATTTTCACAGCTGGAAGGCTGGGAGGGGATCAGGAGCAGAGGTTAAATTCTGGTCGGTAGGTTTGTCAGAGGTGGGGGGGGTACTGAACTCCACGCCCCGGGGTTTTTATTCCCAGCCCGCGCGGCGGGGGCGGGACCCGGCGGGGTGCGGCCGGGCGCTGCCGGGGGCCGGGCCTGCGGCCGGATTCCCGCGCGGGGCGGGGCGGCCCCGCCTTTGGCTCCGCCTCCGCCCCGCCCGGCCGCGTACACCTGGCCCGCAGGTAGCCGGCGTCCTGGTCCCTTTCGGAGCCTGGAAGGGCCTGGTGACTTCTCACCCGCCCGCGGCCCGGGGACTGAGAACTCCGTTCAGGGAGGGGTGCCGACGGGAGCCATGGACCCGGGCGCAGGGGCCGCGGCCGGACAGGGGCCGCCCGCGCCCCGGCCCAGACGCCGCCGCTCCCTACGCCGCCTATTCAGCCGCTTCCTGCTGGCGCTGGGCAGCCGCTCCCGCCCCGGGGACTCACCGTCCCGGCCCCGGTCCCAACCTCAGCCAGGACACGGCGATGGCGACGGGGAAGGGGGCTTCGCGAGCGCCCCGGGCCCGGATCCAGCCGCGCCCGGAAGCCCCGGGGAGGAGCGCCCGCCGCGACCCCAGCCCCAGCTTCCTGCCGGCGACGGGGCGCGGCCCCCGGGAGCGCAGGGCTTGAAGAACCACGGCAACACCTGTTTCATGAACGCCGTGGTGCAGTGTCTCAGCAACACGGACCTGCTGGCCGAGTTCCTGGCGCTGGGGCGCTACCGGGCGGCGCCGGGCCGCGCCGAGGTCACCGAGCAGCTGGCGGCCCTGGTGCGCGCGCTCTGGACGCGCGAATACACGCCCCAACTTTCAGCCGAGTTCAAGGTAGGCAGCGCCCAGCGGCCTCCAGGCTTCGCCGCCCGGCGGCAGCCGCGTTCGGGCCCTTCTGGTTTCCCTTCTGAAACGTGTGTGCTCCATCAGGAAAGGGTCCTCGGGGACTTCTTTAGATGTCATTTACCAGTTCAGCCTCAGATGATGGCTTTTGTTTGGAGTCGATTAACGTGTTACCGCTTGAGAGGGGTAAGTGCAGAGAGCTAGTAGATTTGAGTGCATTCAGCCTTTTTGCGTTCAACACACCTTAGTTGAAGAAGGAAGGACTGTTGTAACGCCAGGGATGGAGTTTTCAGTCTAGAGGGGTGCAGTGCGAGGACTCAGACATCGAAAGCTAAGCTCTGGGAAGAAGGAGGTGGATGATAAGAAGGACGCAGCCAGGTCAAGATCGAGGAATGACCTGGGGAGATGGAACAGTTAAGTGGGAGAGCCAGAGAGCTGAAGGAGCTGAGAAGTGGAGGCAGGAAAGAAAACGAGGGTGGCTGTTGCCCAAGAGAGTAGAGTGGGGGTGTCGATGAGGTTGGCCAGACCGTGGAAGGTTTTGGAGACAGTGGTAAGGGGTTTGGATTTTATTCTAAGCCCTGTGGAAGCTGAGAACCTGTGTGCCAGGTACTGCTCTGGGTGCTACAGGGGAGAGTCAGTGGGTGCGCCCTATCAGAGACGGCATCCTTTTGTTTAGTGTGAATTAAATACCCCGGGATGCATGCAATAGCATGGGTTTGTATCCCTGGATCCCCGGGATTACGATCTACCTACTGGGGATGCTGCAGGGTCATGAGGCTTTGGAAGTTGTGAGTATCACGTCACCGAGGATTAAAGCCAGGTGTTTGTTTGGGGTCTCCGTTAGATCAAAGCGTCCTGATAATTGAAGTGTGTGGCTGGCTTCCTGCTAAAAAAAACCCCACAGTTCTGGGCCAAGAGCTGAAGCTCCCCAAAGACTAGGGATTGTTGTTCTTGGGGGAAGGGGAGCTTGTCGGTGTTCATTCCACAAGCATCACCGCTCTTGGGTTTCAGCCTGAGAAAGCAGTCCTTGCCACGTGACCCACTAGGGTGCCAACCCTCACCCTCCTCTCTCCTGCCTCCACTAGGGACAAGCTGTTCTGCAAGAGTCAGCGGGTCACATGGATGTCAGTGGGTCAGATCTTTTGGTGTCATTCTCTTTTTAAATGTGAGAGACAGTATCCTATAGCATTAAAGGTCTTTGTGACCTTGAGCAAGTTAGTAAAATCTCAACTGTGCCTCAACTTTCCTCGTCTGTTCAAATGGGACTCCAGTGGTACCTACCTTATGATAGGGTTGCTGAGAGCATAAACTATGTAATTATACCTCCTTACCTGCCTTTTTTCTTACTTGACGCGTTCTCAAATTAGTAAGCACCCTTCCTGTCTCACCTGGATTTCCTGTCCCTCTCCTGCTCTCAGATCCCTAGGGCCAAGAAGCTCCTTGTGAGCCTTGGGAATTGAAAAAAAATCAGATTATTAATATGTTAATAAAGGCGATGTCGTCCAGGGGTCCCTGGGACTGTGCAGCAAGGCAGCCTTGGAGAGAGCGGAGAAGGATTGCAGAATCTGGGCTTTTAAACTCTATGGGCTCCTCTTATTTTATGGAGGGGGAAGCGTTCATTTATTCAACACATGTTGAGTGTCCAGACGCTGCACAGAGAGCATGGAATACATGTGGGGCGATGAGTATAAAACCTGGCCCTGGGATTCCTCTCCAGCAGCTCATAGGCCAGCGGGAGAAATGGATGTTAGTGAAATAATGCCACAGGCACACAATTAGACCTGGTGATAGGTGCCACCAAATAAAGATGCCAGACGGAATGACAGTTCAGGCAGGAGGATGTGATTGTTTGGAGGAGGTGGGGTGAGGAGGTGGGGCTGGAAGGCTTCCCAGGAGAGGTGACCATTGAGTTGAGTTTTGAAGGATGAACGGTGAACTAAGGACGTGGGAGGGTGGAAATGCCATTCACTGAGGGCCTTCCAGGCTGGCCAGAGAAGACGAACGATAAAATGAATTAACGAATGGGTGCAACTAGAGGTTGTCATTCTAAGGGAAGGAAGTCAGAAAGAGACAAATACAGTACGATATTGCTTTATGTGTGGAGTCTCAAATGTGGCACAGACGTACTATCTACAAAAGAGAAACAGGCTCACAGACGTGGAGAGGGAGGGAGTGAGATGGCCTGGGGGTTTGGGGTTAGTAGATGCCAACTCTTACATTTAGGATGGATAAGCAGTGGGGCCTTGCTGTGTAGCACCAGGAACTATGTCCAGTCACTTGTGACTGTGACGGAACGCGATGGAGGATAATGTGAGAAAAAGAGTGTATGTTTATGTGTATGGCTAGGTCACTTTGCTGTATAGTAGAGATGGACAGAACATCAGAAATCAACTATGCTTTAAAAAATTTTTTTAAATGAGTTCGTGAAAGCCTGTGTGGCTGGTGGGGAGTGGCTGGAGGATTGCTTGGGGACAAACCCCAGAAGGTAGTGAAGAGATGTTTGGGTGTTTTTGTTTGTTTGTTTGTTTGCTTTTCACTTTTTAGGGCCACACCTGCGGCCTATGGAGGTTCCCAGGCTAGGGGTCCAATCTGAGCTACAGCTGCCAGCCTACACCACAGCTCACAGCAATGCTGGATCCTTAACCCACTGAGCGAGGCCAGGGATCGAACCTGCAACCTCATGGTTCCTAGTCGGATTCATTTCTGCTGCACCACGATGGGAACTCGGAGTTTGGTCTTTAAGAGGGATTATTAGCTTCAGACTGAGAAACGGAGGGAGTTGAGAAGGTGCTGGCAAACTGGGATGGGGTTGTGGTGTCACCCCCTGCAGACAGCGGGGACCACTCTTTGTTTTAACAGCCAACGAATAAATACATTTAAAAAATCCCACTCATGGTATTATTCACGATGGTTTGCTTTTCTAAGGATGTAATTAGATGTGTATAAGTGTAAAAAATTGAAAAGTGCTAAAATGTAAAAAAAAAAAAAATATCTGAAACTCCCCCCTCTCAAGGCAACCCTCATAAACATGTTGATGTGCTTCAAATCCTGTACAAATATTTGGAAATCCTAGTTTTGTATCCTGCTTTTTTCACGTTAAGTATTATCATAAGATTGTCCCCTGGTCATTAAAATATTCTGTAAAACTTAATTTGTAATGATCAGATAATGTTTCATGAAGTGAACCAATCCTTAGGGAGACACAGACTATACAGCTTTCTAGTTATCGCACTGCATTGAAAATTCTTGTGTTTGTATCAGAGTCCTCAGCTCTGATCATTTCCCTGAGCTTAATTCCTGGCAGTGAAATTACATGATCAAAGCAAAGATGACTGTTTTGTTGTTTTTAATGTTTCTTGCTTTTCCCCTTTTTTTGTTATTTTTGTTTCTTGCTTTTTAATCACTTTTTTTGAGGTATACATTATGCACAGTGAAATGCACCCATTTAAAAAAATCAAGTTTTGGGAGTTCCCGTCGTGGCTCAGTGGTTAACGAATCCGACTAGGAACCATGAGGTTGCGGGTTCGATCCCTGGCCTCGCTCAGTGGGTTAAGGATCCGGCGTTGCCGTGAGCTGTGGCGTAGGTTGCAGACGCGGCTTGGATCCCGCGTTGCTGTGGCTGTGGTGTCGGCCGGCGGCTACAGCTCCTGTTAGACCCCTAGCCTGGGAACCTCCATATGCCGTGGGTGCGGCTCTAGATAAAGGCAAAAAGATAAAATAAATAAATAAAAATTAAAAAATCAAGTTTTTTTTTTTTTTTTTTGTCTCTTTCCCTTATCTAGGGCCACACCCGCGACATATGGAGGTTCCCAGGATAGGGGTATAACAGGAGCTGTAGCCACCGGCCAACGCCACAGCTACAGCAACGCGGGATCCGAGCCTCGTCTGCGACC
>PVHT021183615.1:1507959-1558107 GCA_004024745.2 Catagonus wagneri
TTTCCCTTATCTAGGGCCACACCCGCGACATATGGAGGTTCCCAGGCTAGGGGTCTAACAGGAGCTGTAGCCACCGGCCAACGCCACAGCTACAGCAACGCGGGATCCGAGCCTCGTCTGCGACCTACGCCACAGCTCACGGCAACGCCGGATCCTTAACCCACTGAGCAAGGCCAGGAATCAAACCCACAACCTCAAGGTTCTTAGTCAGGTTCGTTAACCACTGAGCCATGATGGGAACTTCAAAAAATTGAGTTATATTTGAAATACAACCTTGTGGACGGTATACAACATACCAATTTGATGCATTTGTATTTGCAGTAGGATTGCCAGTCAGTAGCATCAGTGAACACGTCTAGCTCATCATGGAATTATCATTTCTTCTAGTGTGGGAGACAATTACAATGTAGTCTCTAAGCAAGCTTAATATTATAATACAGTTTTCTTGTCCGTAATCGCTCTACAGGTGACTTCCTTTTATTTCCCTTGGCAGGTATCGCGTTCTTTACTGATGGCAGGTTTGTGGCAAGCCTGTGAGTGCCAATTTTTCCCACAGCGTTTGCTCGCTTTGGGTCCCTGTGTCACATTTTCAGACTTGTTCATGGTTGGCATATTTGTTACGGTGTTACTATGGTCATTGTTTGGGGGTGCCATGAACTGCGCCATGGAAGAGGGTGAAGTTAATAAATGTGAGTGTTCTGACTGCAGAATGCTAACTATCAGCTGGACCTTCAGGGAGTCTAAGCTTTTGCTGGTGCTGGGTCTGGACTCGAGGTTGACAGCTGCTGACTGATTGAGGTGGTGGCTGCTGGAGGTTGTCAATTTCTTAAAAGTAATGACATGTCCCACCTTGCCCAACTTCCTTTCACTGGAACCCTCGGAGGCCACTGCAGGGTTATTAACTGGCCTAGTTTCAATATTGTGTGTGTCGCAAGGGGGAAGCCCAGGAGACGGCTATGGTACGGGTTCGATCCCTGGCCCAGGAATTTCTGCATGCTGTGGGCTTGGCCAAAAAAAAAGAAAAGAAGAGAGCCCAAGCTCTTTGGTTTGATTGGCTGTGGGCAAGATTGTCTGGGTCCACACTGCTCACACTCCTCCTTTGGGCAGGAGTGAGCAGAAGAGAGACCTGCCCAGGCCACTGCCCTGTGCGGGCAGAGAAGGGGGTTTGCTTACACTCAGATGCTTGTGCTTGAACAAAGACCTTGAAAGGATGCTTATGTAAAATGTTCAGAGTAGGAGTTCCCATCATGGCGCAGCAGAAACGAATCTGACTAGGAACCTTGAGGTTGCGGGTTTGATCCCTGGCCTCGCTTAGAGGGTTAAGGATTCAGCATTGCCATGAGCTGCGGTGTAGGTTGCAGACGTGGCTCAGATCTGGCATTGCTGTGGCTGTGCTGTAGGCCGGCAGCTGCAGCTCCGATTGGATCCTTAGCCTGGGAATGTCCATATGCCGCGGGTTTGGCCCTAAAAAGACACACACACACACACACACACACACACGCAATAAAGACAAAAAGAAGATGTTTAGAGGCATATAGAGGTTCCTAGGCTAGGGGTCAAATCGGAGCTGCAGCTACCAGCCTATTTCACAGCCACAGCAACTCAGGATCCAAGCCACATCTGCGACCTACACCACAGCTCATGGCAATGCCAGATCCTTAACCTACTGAGCGAGGCTAGGGATCAAACCTGCAACCTCCCGGTTCCTAGTTGGATTTGTTTCTGCTGTGCCGCAACGGGAACTCCTGAATTCCCTTTTTTTTTTGAGTATATGCATGTAGGGTGTTCGCACTGTGATGCAGTAGGTTAATAATCCAGCTTGTTTCTTTGGTGGCCCTGGTTCAATCCCTTGGCAGCACAATGGGTTAAGGATCTGGTATTGCTCCAGGTGTGGCGTAGGTCACAGCTCTGGCTCAGATTTGATCCCCAGCCCAGAAACTTCTATATGCTGCAGGTGGCCAAAAAAAGAAAAAAAAAGGTATGGGCATATATTATCCTTTGAAATAAACTTTTAAAAAAGCTGGAACATGGAGTTCCCTTGTGGCATGATGGGTTAAGGACCTGATGTCACTGCAGGTGCTTGGGTCGCTGCGGTGGTGCAGGTTTGATCCCTGGCCCAAGAACTGCATGCTGTAGGTATGGCTAAAAAAGAAAATGACCTAGAAAATGACAGCACTGTCGCATCTTTTAACAGGACAGCATGAAGGACATGAGAAATGCGAGTGCCATGAGGGCAGGGAGTCCTGTCTGCCCCGTTCTCTGTTGTCCTTAGGCCCTAGACTCACCAAGTACATATTTATTAGAGGAATAAGGAAGTCCCATCATGGCTCAGCAGTAATAATCCTGACTAGTATCCATGAGGAGGTGGGTTCAATCCCTGGCCTCAGTCAGTAGGTCAAGGATCCAGCATTGCTGTGAGCTGTGGTGTAGGTCACAGATGTGGCTCGGATCCCGCATTGCTGTGGCTGCGGTGTAGGCCGGCAGCTGTAGCTCCGATTCGACCCCTAGCCTGGGAACTTCCATATGCCACAGGCGCAGCCCTAAAAAGACAAAAAATTAGATAAAATAAAAATAGGAAAAGAAAAGGAATGAAGGACCGGCTCAAACATTTGGTGATCTAAGCACAGAGGGAGAAGTCTCTGCTTCCCAAATTTCATTCATGTTAGGAAGAGGCGGTGAAGGAACGATGTGCGTGGCATTTAAGGAAGTCCACCCCATCAGGCCACGTGGTGGTCCTCAAAGAGGAAAGCTGACGCCATGGGGATGAAGGAAATCACCGCGGAGGGAGAAGGGCAAAGCAGCTGTCCGCCTGTGGGGTGAGCAGAGAGAAATGGCGTGAAGGCAGAGACAGACTGATGCGGTGGGGCTGGGGGGTGAGCCTGCACCCCAGCCATCCAAGGGCAGAGCCTCCGGGAGGAGAGCTGGTCGGCTGTATCAGGACACTCTGCTCTACGACCCAGCAAAATACCACGCTGGGTAGATTTCCAGGACAAATGGGAACACTAATTCAGAAAGGTACACGCACCCCAGTGTTCACAGCACTGTTTACAATAGCCAGGACCTGGAAGCAACCCAAGTGCCCACCAACAGACAGCTGGATTAAGAAGTTGTGTGACAGGAGTTCCCTGGTGGCCTCGTGGTTAAAGACTCGGCATTGTCACTGCTGTGGCTCCTTGTCACTGCAGTGGCGTAGCTTCAGTCCTTGGACTGGGAACTTTTGCATGCCACAGGTGTGGCCAAAAGATAAAAACAAGGGAGTTCCCGTCGTGGCTCAGCAGTTAACAAATCCGAATAGGAACCATGAGGTTGAGGGTTCGATCCCTGGCCTTGCTCAGTGGGTTAAAGATCCGGTGTTGCCGTGAGCTGTGGTGTAGGTTGCAGATGCGGCTTGGATCTGGCGTTGCTGTGACTGTGGTGTAGTCCGGCAGCTGTAGCTCCGATTCGACCCCTAGCCTGGGAACCTCCATATGCCTCAGGTTCGGCCCTAAAAAGCCAAAAAAAAAAAAAAAAGATGTGGGATATATACACGGTGGACTATTACTCAGCCATAAAAAGGCATAAAAAATAATACAAATGAACCTATATACAAAAAGCAGAAAACAGACTCACAGATAGAAAACAAACTTGAGGTTACCAAAAGGGAGAGGGACAAATTAGGGGTTTGGGATTAACATAAACAACTGTTCATAAAATAGATAAGCAATGAGGATTTACTGTATAGCACAAGGAATTAAACCCGTTATCTTATAAAAACCTATAATGGAATATATTCTGCAAAAACACTGAGTCACTGCGCTGTACACCTGAGACTTAACAAAATATTATAAATCAACTATACTTAGTTAATAATATATATATAATCAGTAGATAGCCCTGTGGGTTTCATTTTTTTCTTTCTTTCTTTTTTGGCTGCCTGGGGGTCTAGGGCGTTCCAGGGCCAGGGATCAGATCCGAGCTGTAGTTGTGACCCCGTGCCGGATCCTTAACCCTCTGTGCCGGGCCGGGGATCGAACCTGCATCCCAGCCCTCCAGAGATGCCACCAATACCGTTGCATCGCAGCGGGAATTCCGACCCTGTGGGTTTTCCGACGACAGGATGTATTCTGGTAGTTGTTCTGGAACAAGTGACACCTCCTCCTACACAGAGAACCTGCAGCAGGAAGGAGCGTTTCTCAACCCACCTGGTTTCTGAGTTGCGCTCCCAGTTGGGACAGGATCCCTACCTGGGCTGGGCTGGGTGCTTCTAGGCCCTTCCTTGGATGCTTAAAGGGCCAAACTGGCCCGTGTTGGCTTTCTCGTTCCTTTCAGAATGCTGTCTCCAAGCACGGCTCCCAGTTTCAAGGCAACTCCCAGCACGACGCCCTGGAGTTCCTGCTCTGGCTGTTGGACCGTGTGCACGAGGACTTGGAGGGCTCGTCCCGAGGGCCGGCCTCTGACAAGGTCAGTCCCCCTCCAGACCACGCACTGTGTTTTGATTTCCTTTTGTTCCCTAGAAGATTGACTCAAGTCTCAAAACTCCATCTTGAAATTCAGGCTCTTAGATCTGTGTGTGTTCTGGCTGCAGCACACGCAGCACTGCTGTTCCCTGCGCCCTCCTCTTAGCCCCGCTTGTTTCGAGCAAGCGTTTCGTTTCTTCGCACTGCAGTTGCTCAGCCTCTTTAATCCCAGTGATAGAGCGAGCAGGGTTTCTGTTTGGTTTAAAGTTTGAAAAACATCTCCTTTTTGTCACTATTCTGTGCCTTAGTCTCATCATCCGAGGCCATGAGGGCATGGCTTACTATTTTCAGATGTAACAATTTTAATTATACCCTTGTTTTCGCACTTATCCTACAGAGCACGCGATCCCCAGTCTTTTTCATGTGTGCAGTCAGCATTCCTAGATCTGGAGTTCCCCTAGTGGCTTAGCCGGTTTAGAACCCCTTGACTAATATCCATGAGGATGCAGGTTCGATCCCTGGCCTCGCTCAGTGGGTTTAGGATCCGGTGTTGCTGTGAGCTGTGGTGTAGGTCGCAGACTTGGCTCAGATCTGGTATTGCTGTGGCTGTGGTGTAGGCCGGCAGCTGCAGCTCTGATTCGACCCCTAGCCTGGGGACCTCCATATGCTGTGGGTGTGGCCCTAAAAAGCAAAATAGACAAACATGTTGATTAGCTGGACTGAAGTCATCCTTTCACTGCGTAGCTGCAGGTCACATCATCATATTACACTCCTTAACTATTTGCCTTTTTTTTTTTTTTCCTTTTTAGGGCTACACCCGCAGCATATGGAGGGTCCCCAGCTAGGGGTCCAACTAGAGCTATAGCTACCAGCCTACACCACAGCCTTAGCAACATCAGATCCAAGCCACATCTGTGACCTATACCACAGCTCATGGCAACACCAGATCCTTAATCCCCTGAGTGAAGCCAGGGCTCAAACTCGAAACCTCGTGGTTCCTAGTTGGACTTGTTTCCATTGCACCCCAGCGGGAACTCCTGCAATTCTTATTTAAAATGAAATGGCTCAGGAAGCTGAGTCATTTTTTTCCCCCTTAACTTGTCCACGTAGCCAGCTGTTATCTTTTTTTCTTTCTCTTTTAAAATGACAAGTTGCCACCTTAAGAAAGGGAACACATAACCACATATGTCTCGAATAAGAATAGACCTGTCTTAAACAGCAATATAATGTGGACGCTAAGAGCCTGACAGAACTGCAGAATCAGCCCTCGGGTCTGAGACAGCAGATTGCCGGTGCATGGAACCGGGAAAATGATGTTTGTCCTCAGAGCACATCTTACAGTGTTCCTTACGATCTGAGCAGCTGCCGTCCTTTGTGGAGTGTTGCAGTTATGATTCCCATTTTATACATGAGTAAACCAAGAAGCGGGGGCGGGGGGCGGGGGGGCTCACCTTCCCAAAGCAGCACAGCTTAAGAAGAGACAGGGTCAAGGTTCAAGTTCAGGGGGTCTGGCTTGTAAGACTGTTTTCTTATTTTAAAAAGAACCACCCCATTCAACCGCCAAACACACAAATGAAACAATGCAAAAACATCACTGGGCAGAACCTGGGAAGAGCCAGCATTCCATGGTCAGGGTGATTTCTCTGTCTTGTGGGATTATGGGTGATTTTCCTTATGTGTGCAGTGATTTTTCTGTTTCTCTAATTCAGGCCCTTTTCGTTGCAGGTGACAGAAATTAAACTTGGCCCAATTTTTGAGAGGGCATTTATTGGCTTTTAGAACTTAGAAGTCCGAGGGTAGATCTGGTTTCAGGTCAGGCTGGATCCAAGGACTCAAATGGCGTCACTAGGTCTTTGGTCCTCTCCTTTATCTCTTGTCTCTCTCTTCATTCTCAGATTGGCTCTGCCCATAGAGTGGCAAGAGGGGGCCCTTGCTATGCTCATATAGCCTTTTTTTACTTGGGATTCCAGAAAAAGCCCAGGAAGGAGTCTGTCTTATTTAGCTTGGCTCCCATGTCCGTTCCTGGGCAGGTGTCCAATAGGATGGAGTGTTCTGATTGGGCACTTGGGGTCCCACGCCCGTGGGATGAACTCCCTCAAATCACAGGGCCAAGGAAGGATTCTACAAAATTGGGACAGGTTGCTTCTCCCAAGAAAAGCTGAGCAGATAAACATGTCACACCACTGTGTTCCATTATCTTAGCGTGAATGCATTTTGAAATCAGAATGATGTCTTAGAAAAGACAGATAGTGTTTATTGAAATCTGTTATGTGCGGGGTATCTCACTTGGTGTTTTTCATGACTTATTTCACTACTAACACATAGAAGACCCTCCATAAGCTCTTGAGTGATTGAATAAACTAAGCAGCTATCATGCTTTAAGATGAAAAGATAACACGGGTTACAGTTAATGGAAATTTAGGTGAAGTTGTCCAAGGTCCCTCAGTTTCTACCCTGAAAAAGAACCCAAGTCTATTTCAAAGCCAGTGTACCTGATCCCTTTCCTTATCATGATTCTCCCACCAGGGGAAAGAGGAGACCCGGGTGCTTCATCCTTCTGGCTGCTTCTAGAAACGGCTCCTTGACCTGTTTTTCCCTCTTCCCCACTCCCTGACTGCCAGGCAGCTCATTCTACCTGGAAAGTAGGAGGGATAAATAGCCTTCTCAGTTACCTTTCAGTCTCCCTCTCTTGTCCCTTGTGGCAGGAAAAAAGCATTGGAATTACGAGTGGGGAAGAGCACAGAGAGGTTAAGTAACTTGCCCCAAGTCACACAGCAAGTGAGTGGGTGAGCCAGGATCCAGATCTAGAAAATGCAACTCTAGACCAGATCTTCTTAGCCTCAGCACTTTCGTCACTGGGGGCTGGGTAATTCTCTGTTTGGAGGGGGCTGTCCTGTGCATTGCATCATTGGTGGCCTCCCTCTATTTAACTAGATGCCAGTGGCACCCCACTTGTGCTTGACAACCAAAAATGTCTCCAGATGTGGCCAGATGTCCCCTGGGGGGCAGAAGCATTCCCCAGTTGAGAACCTCTGCTTGAGGGCCTTTGCTCCCCACCGCGGCATACCACCCCCAAACCTTTCTTTAAGATGACGTTGAGTTTATTTAAGCCAATAATTCTTAGCAACTTCCAGACCCACGTCAAAACAGCTCTGACGGGTTTTCCACTCTCCAGCGTGCCCTCTACTACATGGGCTCCACGCTGCAGCCACAGGGGCCTTTTCAGAAAAGAAATGAGATCCGGGTCACTCTCCTGCTGAAATTCTCCCTCCCCGCAACCTGTGGCTTCCTATTGCACTTACAACACAGTGCGGACTCCTATGAGGCTGACGGGGCCCTGCTGACTTGGCCCGCCAACCACTCTGCCTGGTTTCAGGTCCTTCTGCCCCTCACTCATTGTCCTCAGTCACGCTGGCTGCTCTCTGCTACTTTAGTGGCCAGGTGCGTCAGGAGGGCCCCAAGACCCAGCAAGACCGGGGTGTTTCTTAGCCAGAAAGAGGCTCTTGCTCGGCTCTTCGTTTGACCTGATTGGAACCAGCGAAGATCTTTTCCTGTGTCTGGGGTCAAAGCCTCTCCTGAAACTGGCTCTTAGAAAATTGGGCTGCCTGCGGCTCCCTGGCTGTGAACACTTGACGGCAAAAGAGCAGAGCTGTTGGACTCTTTGGCACAAAGTTCATTTTCTGTGTCCAGTTCAGAAAGAGACTGTCCTCTGGGTAACTCTGAACCGTTTTTCTTTCTGAGGTTATTTCTGTTTCAAAACATATGAAAGTCATGTAGCTCGATTTATTTGAAACTAGAATAGAAAACATAAGGACCACTTTCTTCTCTGCTAGTGTGATGATAAATGTTTTCGTCCAGTGAAAGGGCATCTTTTCACTGCCCTATGGACACTATGACACCAGCGATCTCTCTGGCAGTTTATCCTATAGAAAACGCCACTCTTGCAGAATTAACAAAGGGATGAGCCTGGGGAGAGGACCGGGAAGCCAGCATTTATTAAGCACCTACCATGTACCCCGGCAGGACAGCCACATCTTTTTTTGATTGAAATGAATGCTCCATGGGAGTTCCCGTCACGACTCAGCAGAGGCGAATCTGACTAGCATCCATGAGGAGGCAGGTTCGATCCCTGGCCTTGCTCAGTGGGTTAAGGATCTGGCATTGCCATGAGCTGTGGTGTAGGTCGCAGACACGGCTAAGATCCTGCATTGCTGTAGCTATGGTGTAGGCCACCACGGTAGCTCTGATTGGACCCCCAGCCTGGGAACCTCAATATGCGGCAGGTGCGACCCTAAAAAGACCAAGAAAAAAAAAGAGTTGGCTCCATGAGGTGGATTTGAAACTCCTATTGCTTTCATATTTTATTTTATTTATTATTTTTTTCTTTTTAGGGCCACCTCTGAAGCATATGGAGGTTCCCAGGCTAGAGGCTGAATTAGAGTTGCAGCTGCCGGCCTACACTGCAGCCACAGCAATGCTGCACCTGAGCTGCATCCACGACCTATAATGCAGCTTGGGGCAACGCCAGATCCTTACCCCACTGAGCGAGGCCAGGGTTTGAAGCCCCATCCTCACGGAGACTATGTTTGGTTCTTAACCCACTGAGCCACAGTGGGAACTCCTATTGCTTTTAGGTGAGGAACGAGGCTCCAGGAGATCTTTGGGGTCACTCCGCAGCCTGGTCTGACCTCAGAGGACCATGCTTTGCGAATGACCCTCTGCTGCCGCTCACCCCAGCCCCTGGGACTTGGATGGTCCCGTCCACACCCACCGCCAGCGCGTACTCTCTCATCATCCTGATGAGAAGCAGCCTGTGTCATCGCGAGGTCTTTGGTTGCGAGGAACAGTGGCCGTTCAGCTGACGCAAACAAAAAGGGCTTTAGTTAGAAAGGCAAGGGGGCACGCGCAGCAGCAAAGGGAAGGCTGAAGGCCGGGCTTGGAGCAGTCACGAACCAGCCAGCCCCAGGCGTGCGTGTCTCGGAGGCAGGAAGGGCTCAGTCCTCTGGCCCAGACACTTGTGCTCACGTCACCATTTGTAGCCCTTGGTCCCTCTGCCCACGGCGAATGCGCAGGACGGGGACATCTCATCCTTCTAGCTTGGGTCACATGCCAGTCTCTGGGGAAGGCATGAAAGAGCCGTCCCACCTCCCCGTGGACTGGATTCAGTTCCCAAAGCGGGGCCCTTGCAAAGGAGAGGGGTCAGCCCGGGGGGCCCCAAAGGCCAGGCTCCTCCGTGCATCCGAGTGCTCTCTCCCCTGAGCCCTTTCTCTGCACGCCGTTAGGTTCTCTGCTTGGGTGTCGGTCACCCCCAAACTCAGCATCCCTGACTCCCCCCCCAGGGGGGTCATGTCTCTTTCTCCCTTTCCCTCTTCTGTTAATACCTCTCGGGTTCTCCGGGCACCAGACTGGGAGCTTGGAGCTTCCTCCCTCTGTTCCCTCCCTCCATCTCCCCATCGGTGCTCAGGTCTGAGCTGTGCACTCGGGCTGTCCCAATTCGGGCCGTCCTTCCTTTTTATTCTATTTCATTTAGGTTATTCCATTGCACTTCATTCTATTTCATTTCATTTTGAAATTTCATTTCCTGTCACTTCACTTTGTTTTATTTTACTCTGTTTTCATCCCTCCTGCTCTAGGTCACCCTGCTGTGACCCGGACCCTTGAGCCTCCTTGTCTGTGTCCTGACTCCAGCCTCCCCTCCTTCATCCTGTGCCCACCTGTCAAGTTACAGCGAGTCTCCACACACAGAGCCACCGTTTCGGCTCAAAGCCCATCAGATTCCCCCCTCCTGCTGTCACCACCGTCACAGCCAGCACTTATGCAGTGCTTGCTGTGTGCCAGGCGATTTCTGTATATTAACTCTTTGTTTGTTTGTTTGTTTTGTCTTTTTGCCTTATCTAGAGCCTCACCTGCAGCATATGGAAGTTCCCAGGCTAGGGGTCTAACAGGAGCTAGACCACAGCCACAGCAACGCGGGATCCGAGCCACGTCTGCAACCTACACCACAGCTCACGGCAACGCCGGATCCTTAACCCACTGAGCAAGGCCAGGGATCGAACCCGCAACCTCATGGTTCCTAGTCGGATTCGTTAACCACTGAGCCACGACAGGAACGCCTATGTATATTAACTCTTAATATCAAAATATCCCTTTGGGGCCGGGATTGGCTACATCATCCATTACAGGTGGGAAACTATGGAACAAAGAGATTAAGTCATTTATTTCACTGGATCAGAGGCTGGGTGTCTGTCCCAGGTAAGCGCTGGGGCAAGGATCTGAACCCCAGCAGCCTGACTCTGGAGTCTGATCCTTCACCCTGGTGCTATGCTGTCTGTTGAACCAGAAGTCTTCTTTGGGCTGTTGACGGCACTACCCAACATGGTACCAGGCTCAATGGCCCTTTTGCACATCCTGTGTTCTGATCGAACCGGGCTTAATGAATTAGGGTAAGGCGACCTGGCAGGTCCTGGTGCTGCAGATCTAGGCCCAGAGGGAGATGCTATAGGCCCAGGAGGAGGCTGTAGGCTTACTGGTCTGGAGGCAGTGGAGTGATGGAAGCCGCATCTAATCTTGCTTCCTGTCCTCCTCTCTTTGCAGCTTCCCCCTGAAGCCAGGAAGACCGCCGAGAACCCCCCGTCGCCATCGGCTCAGCTTTCTCTAGGCCAAAGCTTCGTGCAAAGCCACTTTCAAGCACAATATAGGTAAGGATGGGGTGCGTTTAGAATGTGTCACTTCAGGGTTCAGTGACCTGGTAACCAGCCTCCCATTGCCAGGTTTACCCCGAGATTACAAAACAGCAGAAACCGTAAACACCCTTCTCTCTCCCGTTATAAATTCCAGTTAACCACTTACTCCTGTTGTCTCTGACCCTCGCTATTTCTTTTACTTCTTGCTGGCTCCTGGGTTTTCCAGCCCCCCCTGGGAGGAGGGGTGCCGCGAGGTGGTCCTACAGACGGTGAATGTGTAGGCCCGGGTCTCCCCAGGAGCCACCTCTGAGACGTGGATGATCTTTCTTATTTGTTCTGTATTGCTGGAGAGCTGAGGTTAACACATTGAGTTCAAGATTTCCCAGCATTACAGAGGATATAAAAAGTACAGAATTTGGGATTTCCCTCTGTAGCACGGTGGGTTAAGGATCCGGTGTTGTGCAGGTATGGCTTGGATTTGATCCCTGGCTGGGGAACTTCCATATGCTGTGGGTGCAGCCATTTATTGAAAATAGATACATGTATGTGTTTGTATATATATATATAAGAGCTTGGGGAAGGATCACCATAACTGCCTCCAGGTACCACTTCGTGGTGTTCTTGGGTAGTAAATCCACTCCCTTCTCTCTGCTCATTTCCTTTCTTGTCCACAACCCTCTCTTCCTTTCCTTCTTTTATGTACTTGAGTGTCTGATATTGTGCTTTGTCCCGTGGCTACAATGAGCAGGGTAACTCCTTGCCCACAGGAGAGAACTGCTAACCAAATAGATCCACGTATTCTCTGGGTTTTGAATTTGTGCCCACTGCCTGCCAGGTTCTCTTCTTGGTGCTGGGATTGAGCTGTGCGCGAGACCTGGCCCGTTCTCAAGGAGCTCACGTTCTATTGGCGGAGGTGTTAGATTACACAGACGCCATGGTTTGTGAGTGAAATGATGCCCTGGGAGGTGGGGAAGGCAGCCAGCCTCAGATAAGGTGGTCAGGCCAGGCTTCTTTACAGAGGGGACATCTGAGCTGAGAGCGGAGTGACAAGGAGCCAGCCATTCAAAATCTGGGGACAGAGTATTCCAGGCGGGAAAGACAGCAAAGGGCCTGGGGGAGGAATGACCCAGGCAAGTTCAAGGAACAGAGAGCTGCCAAGTAGTGAGGGGTGCGCGGCGGGGGTTGGGGGGAGCCAGAGTCGTGGTTGGTCGGGCACCTGGTCATGTGGGGGCTGCAGCCTAAGTGGCATAGGAAGCCACTGCGGACATGAAAGCGGGTTGCGGTCAGTTATCCTTTTAAGATACTGGCTCATGGCTTTGGTGATGGAGGGAGGCGGGTCTAGAAGTGGGAGTGGCAGCCGATGCGCTGTCTGCCCAGCAGGAGAACCACGGTGGCTGGACCACGAGGTGGTACTGGAGATGGAGAGAAGTGTGTGGGTGGGGAACCAGTTTGGGATGTGGAGTCGACAGGACTGGGCGGCAGATTTAAGGGTATGGGGCCGAGGGACTGCAGAACAGTGAGCCTCGAGGGTGACTCCTGGGTTTTTCTCTTTTTCTTTTTTGGCTACAGCCACAACCTGCGGAAGTTCCTGGGGCCAGGGATACACTCCGCGCCAGAGCAGTGACATATGCCAGGTCCTTAACTGCGAGGCCACCAGGGAACTCCCAGGGTTTTTCAGGAGTGGTGTGACCCGTGAGGGCTTTGAATGACAAACTGAGGGAGCTTGGAAGTGCACGTTACAGGTGTGAAAGAGGAAGAAAACTCTGGTCTCCCTTTGGATTACTCGTGAATACTACTGCACTCACAGCACTTCCGACCCCACATGTGTGGGCGTTTCGCCCACACCAAGCGGTCCTGCGATTCTCCCTGGACGCCGACTGAGTGTCCTACAGTTTAACTCATTCTGTCTACTGAAGTGTCCGCACCGACCCCACAGGTTAAGGGCTCAGTCCCACAAGGCCGCCCCCTCCCCCAACACCAGTCACAAGTCCTAGGTCATCACCTGTGCCCTGACCCACTGGCTGTAACTTGGAGGTTTCCATGACTACCTCCGCAGGTTCAGTGATTTTTCTAGACCGGCTCACAGATCTTGAGAAAACAGCGTCCTTACCAGGTTACCAGTTTATCTGAGAAGGATGTGACTCAGAGACTATTGATGGATGGGCCGTGCCCAGAGCGAGGTTTGCGGGGGAAGGGGGCGGAGCTCTGGGGACCTCCACCTACGGGGTCACCAACCTGGAAGCTTCCCCAGCCCCCTCTGCTCCGGTTTTTATGGAGATGCTGTTATGTAGGCATGATGGATGCCACTACTGGCCACAGGTGACTAACTCAACCTCTGGTCCCCTTCTTTTCCAAGAGGTGTGGCTGGAGCTGAAAGGTCCAGCCCCCCCATCACTCAGTTGGTTCCTCTGGCAACCAGCTCCCCCGCTGTGGTTTTGTCTGGGGGCTTTCCAGAAGCCACTTCATTATCCTAGACTCGGTGTGGCTGTGTGGGGTTTGTCCCGAATAGCACAGGATGCTCCTTTTATCTTTATTCTTGCTCGGATCCCTCAGGAAGTTCCAAGGGTTGGGGGAGCTGTGCCAGGAGCAGGCGTTGGAGACCGAGTGTGTATTTCTTATCATAAATCACAGTATCACAAGGTGTGTGAGGTGAGTCGGGGGAGGGGGATTCCTGAGGACGTGACGTTTGAGCTGAGCAGGTACTAAGGGCCGCAGGTACCCTTTGGGTAGAATGATGACTAAGAAGCGAGATATTCGTGCTTCAAAAAAAGGACTGGTGGCAGCTAAAAATAGCGGCTTTGTGCCTGCTAGTCCATAGTAAAGAAAGAATATGGTTACAGGTGTCCATCTAGGCTAGGGCTTTTTTTTTTTTTTTGCCTTATCTAGGGCCACACCTGCAGCATATGGAGGTTCCCAGGCTAGGGATCCAATCGGAACTACAGCTGCCGGCCTACACCTCAGCCAAAGCAACGCCGGATCCTTAACCCACTAAGCGAGGCCAGGGATTGAACCCGCAACCTCATGATTCCTAGTCAAATTCATTTCCGCTGTGCCACGACGGGAACTCCTAGCTAGGCTAGTGGTTTTGAGGGCTGAGAAGTGGTTTTCCGCAGCGGTCAGTGGGGCCAGCTCCACGCTGAGGGTGGTACTTGCTGCTTTGGATCCCCTTTTCTTGGGGGAGGCTGGCCTGGGATGGAGGGTCGCCCTGGTATCAGCCTTCCTTATGCAACTGAAAGCTGGACGTGTTACGGGTTATTTCAGAGACCCATGTTCATTCGGGTTCTCTCTTCTGTCTTTCCTTGTCCCCCTTTTTTAGGGGACTGAGCTTTTGCCTTTGGCTGGAGGAGAGAAGGAAGTAGAGTATATGTAATTACACAGTATATGTATATTGTATTACATTATGTATACAGTTGTATACATTATGTGGGTAATGTATATGCATATAATATACACAATTTTATACATTTTTATGCATATAATGTATAAAATTGTATACATTATGCATATGATGTATATGTTATTGTATTGTAGTGAATACAGTTGTATACATTATTGTATTATACAGTGTATAATGTGGTATATCATAGTATATAATATATTTATATATTCTACAGTCTATATTAGTTATAATAATTATAGTATACGTTATAATATATACTATTATATAATATATAACCTCTATAGGTTATAGACTAGAGGACAAGTAATTCGTGATTCTGTATGATTATTATCGCAGCCTGAAAACATCTGCAAGTTTAATGGCCAAGAATTGTTGCTCTGTGGGAGTTTTGGCTACAGGAGGGAGAGTGTGTGTGTGTGTGTGTGTGTGTGTGTTATCCGTTCGTGGCATTCATAGCTTTTATTCACAGAAAGCCTGATCTGGCCCCTGTGATAGGCAGCGTTCCCTTTTAGGCAGAGCATGTTTTAGATGGCCTCCTCAGGACAGATCCTAGAGTGGTGACATCTTACATTATCATAACGACCATGGCCAGCGTGGCCATCCGTCTCCCCAGCCAGCGAGCAGGTGAAGCTGGCCAGGTTCGAGGTGAGGTGTAAGAAGTGGATTCAGCAGCAGAGAGAGGCCAGCGAGTGTCATTCGGGACCTTTGCAACCAGTGGAGGGCAAAGGGCTGTCTGAGTTCCCGCTGCAGGTGGGAGGCTGGCTGTTGGGCAAAAGCGGTCTGACCAGGAGGGGGACCGCCCTAGGGAGGTGGGCTGGTGAACGCTGAAGGGCACCAGGGTGACTTTCTGTCACTGTTCCCTGTGAGCGCCTGGGGGACAGTAAGACAGGACTGTGAATGCTCTGGAGGAGACAGCGAGGATGAAAGGACCCCAGGCCACATCTGAGGTGTAGATGGAGCCTGGGACTGCCTGGACTTTGGGACTGCTCCTTCTCCCAGCCCCCAGATCCGCTGGTCCCACTCTCTCTCCTCATTTCTCAGCCTTTGAGCAACGGGGGCGTTTCACATCCTCTCTGTGGTTTATCAAGAAAACAGTATGTTTTCTTCCTCTTTTTCTTTCTTTCCCTTTTTTTTTCCCATTTTTGGTTGTCCCACAGTGTATGGAGCTCCCAGACCAGGAATCAGATCGGAGCTGCAGTCACGACCTAAGCTGCAGCTACAGTGACACTGGATCCTTAACCGCTGTCCCGGACCAGAGATTAAACCTGAGTCCCAGTGCTCCCAGGACACCACCCATTCCATTGTGCCACAGTGGCAACTCCTTTTCTTCATTTCTTAGGTACAAAATGAGGCCATTCTAGGAGTTCGCGCTGCACAGCAGGTGAAGGATCCAGCATTGTCTCTGAGGGGAGCACCGGTTTGATCCCCAGCCCGTGCACTAGGTTAAGGATCGGCATTGATGCAGCTGTGGCATAGGTTGCAGCTGCAGCTCGGATTCAGTCCCTGGCCTGGGAATTTCCCTGCGCCTGGGTGTGGCCAAAAAGGCAAAAAAAAAAAAAATTTAGTCTATTCTATGTTTTTGCCAAACTACACGTCTCTTGCTTCCTGCCAGATTCACAGCTCAGTATAAATATAAAGGCTGTACCCCAGAATGATGTTGAATATGGTGAAAAATGCAGCTCACTGCATTTTTAGTAGGTTTGTTTTTTTTTTAAGTCAAAGGAGAATATTCCTTCTCATTTGTTCACTTGAATGTGGAACAGGGTTTTGAAATTTTCCCAATGACAAAAATACATGTTTCAGGCCTATGCTGTGCCACGAGAAGTGATGGGTGAGGGTAGGAGAAGGAGGGAGAGAAACGGGGTGGCAGAGGAGACCCCATAAATGTCAGAGCCCCCTGCGGGCTGGAGCTCATTGTCTGATGGATCTTTTTTTCTAAAAAAACCAAAACATGGCCATGATTTTCCCAAAGGGCAATGTAGTAGAGGCAGCAAGAGTGACTGATCATTAAATACTCCATCTGTTTTCTGAAATCACCCTTGGCCTTCTGATCACTGTATCCAAGAGAGGCAGCTTGCTGTGAGCAGGTCCCTTAGGGTCGCCTGGGGCAGCAGCCTGAAAACTGAAGGGGTTCCGGCTCGGCCCTGGTTTGTTCTAGTTGGTCTGCTCAGCGGAAAACTAACCCAACAGGACTTGTGCTTTCTATAGGGATCCAGGAAAGCTGCTTCTGACTGTAGCCCTGGTGTCTCTGCCAACTGACCCTGGGACTGTCCGGGGTGAGAGCACGGCCTGCTGGTGGGCGCTTCCTCCCGATTCCTGAGGACGTGTGTGCAGATTTTAGGCTAAGGACTGCAGCATCCAGAGACCCCGTACATCTTGGGAGAATATGGCACATTCTACAAGGAAGGAAATTAAATAAGAGCACCGCTGTGGAACCGAAAAGTTGCCTTTCGCTCTCAGAGATACATGCTAAATAAGGGAGTGCTAGATTTAAAAGAGTTTAAAGAGTATAAATAAACGACGTGGATCTACTTGTACTAAAGGTGCTGAAGAAATGGTGATGGGCCTGGGCTCTGGCACCTGAGCCAGCTCTGCCACCGAAGAGCTGTGTGTCCTCGGTCAAGTGACCTAACCTCTCTGTGCTTTAGTTTTTTTCTTCTATAAAGTGAGGATAATGCTAGTGGTTATGGGTAACACCTGGATTAATATGTGCCCAGTGTCTGGCTCTTAGTAAATTCTCTTTCATTGCTAGCTATTACGATTAGCTGCTATTTTGGGGGAGGTGTGGGGGGGTACACCCTTGGCATGTAGAAGTTCCTGGGCCAGGGATCAAACCTGCGCCACAGCAGCAACCTGAGCAACTGCAGGGACAACACTGGATCCTTAACCTGCTGAGGCACCAGGGAACTCCTGTTAGCTGCTCTTTTCTGAACTTTGTTTCCTTTAGCCATACAATAAGGGGGTTGGACTATATCGGTGGTTCTTCTGGCCCAGGAGTGTTTGGGTGCCACGGGTGCAGCCAAAAAAAAAAAAAAAAAGGAATTGAGTTTCTGCTGTGGTGCAATGGGATAGGCAGCATCTCTGGATGCAGGTTTGATCCCCAGCCCAGGGCAGTGGGTTAAGGATCCAGTGTTGCCTTGGGTGCAGATAGGGCACAACTGCGGCTCATATCTGATCCCTGGCCTGGCAACTCCATATGCCACAGAGCAGCAAAAAAAGAAAAAAAAAGGATCGAGGGGAAAGTCACATAAAATTAACCTTTTTTTCTCACACCAGGGATCAAGCCTGAGCCATAGCAGAGACAACACCAGGTCCTTAACCCACTGAGCCACCAGGGAACTCCCTAAAATTAACCATTTTTTTAAAGCATGCAATTCGGCGGCACGTACATCCATTGTGTTGTGCAAGCCCCACGTTTTTCTAGTCCCTAACCATTTTCATCGACCCCACCAAAAAGAAAACTTGGTCCCCATTTAAGAATCACTCAGCACCCGGAAACCATCAGTCTGCTTTCTGTCTCTGTGGCTTTACCCGCTCTGGCTCCTCCATATAAATGGAGTCATAAAATACGTGACCTTTTGTGTATGGCATCTTTTACTTTCATGCTGTCTTCGAGGTTCGTTCAAATAGCAAGCGTGCAGACTTCATAGCTGAGTAATAATCCATTGTGTGTCTGTACGGTGTTTTGTTTACCTGTTTGTCCATTGACAGACACTTGGGTCGTGCCCTCCCTTTGGCTCTTGTGAGTGAGGATGCCGTGAACTTTTGTATACAAGGATTTGCATAGCCGTTTTCCATTCTTTTGGGTATAGGTTTTCAGTTCCCTTGGGCATTCTTTTTTTTTTTTTTCCATTCTGAGTGTAATTGCAGTGGTGACTCTAGTGTTTGAGGAACGGCCAAACGGTTCAAGTGTGATTCAGCTTCCTTGTGTATCTTCCGCCCTCACAGATCTTCCCTGACCTGCCCCCACTGCCTGAAGCAGAGCAATACCTTCGATCCTTTCCTCTGTGTGTCGCTGCCTATCCCCTTGCGCCAGACAAGGTACGTGAGCCTTGTGCCCGTGAACTTGGCTTCCAGCCTTACTCCTCACTGGGAACCTTTTGTTGTCAGCCGTGATTTTTTTTTTTTGTTCCAGAAACCAGCCTTGTAGCCGAGAGACACTTAGTTGTGAAATGGGGCAGTTAACACGAAAGGTTACCGTGTCCCTTCTTTAGCTGAAGAAGGAATTACAAACATGCTTTGGTTTATCAGCCCTGTTGCACAGCTTACGTCTTTGGCCCATTCCGAAGCCGGCCTAGGCCAGTTGGTACCACTCGGTCGGACGGGGTTGAACGGAGAAAAGCTGTCAACAAGCTTTCCCCTGCTTTATTGCCCAATCCTTTTTCCTCTTGGTGAAGGTAGAGAAAAAGTTTTATTTAAGGAGCAGAGAAAAAGGAAAAGCGTTGTTAGGAGATCTGAGAAAAAAGGAAAGAGCAGGCAGGCTTTGGGAGGAGGCGTGGTGAGGCTCCGCTCTATAAAAGGAAGAGGCACACAGCCCCCAGGGGCGCTGTTCTTAGTGGTGACTCTTAGGGTGACGGGCCAGTGTCAGCCTCGTGGACGTTTAGTGAGCTCCTCTATGGGCACCTTTATTGGCATTGAACGTGGCCTTGCTTCCCTGGTTTGGTTTGTAAAAAACATTTCTCTGGCCTTCTGTCTGCCGACACCTTCCCTCTTTAGGGTGCCGTGGAGACCTAAGTTTTAGGAAGCCTCTCCTGGCAACTCGGTTGTCCCCCTGCACTGAGTTCCTGTGCTGCTGGTTTTCTGTGCCGCACTACAGTCCTGGCCCGTGCTATCATCAGATGATGCCTTCTGAGATGTGAACTGCGGTGCCTGGCCCGATGCAGCATAGCGTGGTGGTTAGGGCCGCTGACTCTGGGGCTGGCCGCCCGCCTGGGTTCAAGTCCCAGCTCTGCTAGCTAGCTGCGTGATACTGGGTAGTTCACTGCAGTAGAGAACAGGGCAAATAGGAGCTGGAGGGGTGAGCCCTGGTATGCTGCTGGGGTTAGGAGGAAGTGGAACCAGAGAGAGTGTCCAGAGAGGATGGGGGGGCAGGAGGGCTGTGTCCTGTTACCAAGGCGGGACCTCAGTAGGGAAAGGAGCAGCTCGTCACTGGTTTTGAGCTATTCTGGAAGATGAAGCTTGACTGCTGTTTCTCAAACTTCCAAGTTTCTTTTGGGGCCTAGGATGGTCTCTTTGGCAAATAGAACCTTGAAGCCACGGATCTCTACAGAGGGTCCCCGACTTAGGTGGTTCGATTTACAGTTTTTTGATTTTTATGATAGTGCGAAAGCGACGCACATCCAGTAGAAACTGCGCTTTGCATTTTCAAGTTAGATCCTTTCTCAGCCTGGTGATGTGGGTACCATCCTCTCGTTCTAGGCAGGGCAGCGCCACAGCTCCAGGTCAGCGCGGCGGTCACCAGGGTCAACAACTGGTAAACTTACAAACGCTCTATTTTTCACTTTCAGCACAGTATTCCATAAATTACACAAGTGATTCAATCACCTTAGTATCACATCGGCTTTGTGTTAGGTGATTTTGCCCAACCATAGGTTAATCTAAGTGTTTTGAGCATATTTAAGGTAGATGAGGCTTAGCTGAGATGTTTGGGAGTTTAGGGGTATTAAATGCATTTTCACCTTTCAATGAATGGGTTTATTGGGACTTCAATCATACGTCGAAGATCTGTTTTTTAATTATCTTTTTAATTTGCTGGAAAAATACACTCAGCAGAGACCCTTGTCGATTTGGCTCCCCACTGCCACCTGGTGACAGCGTACCTGAAGTACACTAACCCGACTGGGCACGAGAGATTTGCCTGAGGGCTGCCCTTGATCCAGTTGCAGGGCCCGTTGGCGACAGTTCACGTCAGTCCTTTAAGAATGTGGCCTCCTTTCTGTCTTTCAGATTCTTGAGCGTCACCTTGGTCTTCCCCTCTCAGAGCCAGCAGTTCCTGCGGGTTGGCCTGGCCGTGCCCATCCTCAGCACCGTGGCAGCCCTGAGGAAGATGGTCGCAGAGGAAGGCGGCATTCCTGCGGCTGAGGTGTGACGGAATTGCGCGGGAGGTCACGGGGGTGATGGATGCAAACTGGGCCAGCCGTCTAGGCTGGGATGCGGGCACGAGAGGGGAGATTTGGGGGCGAGGAGGATGGATGCTGTCTATTCCCCACCCCCGCCCCGCCCCCCGGGGAACATCTTGGTAAAAAGTTTGCGTTCACTGTGACTTTGGAGGGTCCCCTTAAAAGGACAGGGGACAGGTAATGGTGGTGAAAAGCAACGTGGTCTGAGGCCAAGAGCCCGGAATGGGTTTCTTTTCTTTTTTTTAATTTTTTTGGTCTTTTTGCCTTATCTAGGGCCGCACCCGCGGCATATGGAGGTTCCCAGGCTAGGGGTCTAACAGGAGTTGTAGCCGCCGGCCTACACCACAGCCACAGCAACGCGGGATCCGAGCCGCCTCTGCAACCTACACCACAGCTCACGGCAACGCCGGATCCTTAACCCACTGAGCAAGGCCAAGGATCAAACCCGCAACCTCATGGTTCCTGGTCGGATTCGTTAATCGCTGCACCACGACAGGAACTCCTCAATCACCATTTTAATAAGGACCTCTAATTGGGGGTGGGGAGGGATGTACGTACCGAGCTCTGTAAACCCCGAGTGCTATCTGGGGGTCTATTGAGAGAGAGAGTAGGACAGTGGTGAGAGAGTCTTTTTTAAACTAGCAGTAATAAAAGATCAGAAGTGGGAAGTGTGAGAGAGGGAGCTTTCGAAAAATGAAAAGAGTGGAAGGACTGTCAGGAATTCAGAAGGTGTGATGTGTTTGTTCAGCGAAACAGGGGTTCCTTCCTTGAAATGCCTAAATACACACGTTGGCATTTTGACTGGAGAGTAAAATCTACATTAATGTTTTGTTTGAACTGGCAAATTTATTCCATCAATGATCAGGACATATTTGAATGTATTTATATCATCTTGTTTTATGCTTTCTATTTACCCAGCTTTTTCCTTGTTTCTTTTTTCTCTCCTTTACTGCGTCTTTTGGATTGAGCATTTCTCCTCTGTTCCATCTCTTCTGGTTTGAGACATATGCATTGTATTTCCATGCTCGTACTGGTTATTAAAATGTCAGCATGTGGAGTTTCCTGGTGGCCTAGCAGTTAAGGATCCAGCACTGTCACTGCTGTTGCTTGGGTCATTGCTGTGGCATGGGTTCAATCCCAGGCACAGGTTTGATCCCAGGCCTGGGAACTTCTACATACCGTGGGCGCAGCCAAAAGCAAAAGAAGTCACCATGCATAACTAATAAAGTCTTCTGTTAATCTTTCCAGACACAATTTATGCTTTAATTTCCCTTATACCTTTTAAATTTCTTTTTTATTTTATTTTATTTTATTTTTTGTCTTTTTTTTTTTTTAGGGCCACTCCTGCAGCATATGGAAGTTCCCAGGCTAGGGGTCAGGTTGGAGCTATAGCAGCCGGCCTGCACCACAGCTACAGCAACGCAGGATCCAAGCCACATCTGCTACCTACACCACAGGTTATGGCAATGTCGGATCCTTAACCCACTGATCGAGGCCAGGGATCAAACCTACATACTTATGGATATTAGTCCGATTCGGTAACTGCTCAGCCACGATGGGAACTCCTTCCTTTATACCTTTCTTCTTCTTTTTGTCTTTTTTTTAGGGCCAAACCTGTGGTATATGGAAATTCCCAGACCAGGGGTAGAATTGGAGCTGCAGCTGCTGCCCTACACCTCAACCACAGCAATGCAGGATCTGAGCTGCAGCTTTTGGCAATGCCGGATCCTTAACCCACTGAACAAGGCCATGGATCCAACCCCACATTCTCAAGGATACTAGGATACTTAACCCACTGAGCCATAGTGGGAACTCCTCCCTTAAACCTTTTTGATTTAGATATATTGTAGATGGATATTATTAGCCAGTATTTGACTCTCTCCTCCCCTTTCTCACAGGTTGTGTTAGTAGTAATAGTTGTTTATCATTATAGATTTATATAGTCAGTGCATATTTACACGTACCCATATTTACTGTTTTCTTTCTTCATCATTTCATCTTATGATTCAAGTTTTCCTTCTGAGTTCAGTTTGTTTGTTTTACTCCTGAAAGGTATCTTTTGCAAGAGAATTTCTCAGCCAGAGTGCCTTGAATGGGTTATGTGTGCTAAGTGGTTGATTCTTTGTGCCTTTGAGGGGACGGAGTTGGGTCTGGGACAGCCAGGGCCCTCGAGGCATTCACCTCTCTCCTCCACTATAAAACCAGCTTTTTCTACGCACCTCAGTGTTCCATAAAAATATATTCCATGTATGATATAATGTGAAAAAAAGTTGACAATACTCTTTAGAAGTTATTTAAGTGGAGCTCTGTTAGTGGTAAACACTCTCACATTTTGTTTGTTCAAAGTAGTCTTCATTTTAGCCTCAGTCTCACATGATAGTCCAGCTGGGTATAAAACTTTAGTTTTCTCAATTTCCTTCTCCCTACTCTTCCTTCAGCACTTTGATGTTCTCTGATTGCAGCTGAGATGCCTGTGGTCCATCTATTTGTTGCACCTACTGTGTTTTATTATGAAAAGTAAGTAACCACTTAGAAGGAAGGAAAGGGTGAAAGAGAGGTTTAAGACTGCCAGTCACTTTTAGACTTCTTAAGTTCCCTTTCAGAGACAAGAGGAAAAATGATCCTTCTCATTTCAGGTGATCTTGGTTGAACTGTATCCCAATGGGCTCCAGCGGTCTTTCTCTGATGAAGAGGACCTGAATACTATTGCAGAGGGAGATAATGTGTATGCCTTCCAAGCCCCTCCGTCACCTGGCCAGGAGATGCTCTCAGGTACAAGAGTGCTTTGAATAATTTTATTTGGATATTGTGTGTTACAGGTTTGAGAGGTATTCATTGGGAGCTAAGGCATAAGACATTTAATTTAGTACTTGGAAATATCAGGCTTATTTTCTCAGATATTTGTTGTACAGAGGGTTGGTTATTAAAAATTAATCAGCTAATATGGGGGGTTCTTAAAGCCTTAGTATCAGAGTCACCTGGAGTGTTGGTTTAAGTGAATTTCTGAGCCTTCCCGCAGAGTCTCTGGCTCAGTAGACCAGGGGTGCAAGCCTGAGAAACTGCATATCTAGCAAGTTCCCAGGTGATGCTGATGCTGCTAGTCCAGGGACCACATTTTGAGAATCACTCTTCAGAACAGGTGTTGGGGTGATCTTTGTCTTTAGGACTCTTATGGTTCAAGGCCAGTGCTTGAAGTAAAATTATTACAGAGTGGAGCAGTAGATGGTCAAAGAGGATATTAAATAACTCTTTGGTAACAGTCCTGTGTCTCTGTGCTTGCTTCTCCTAACCTTTGGACTGGCAAAGATGGTCAGTTTCTGACCTACTCTTGTAGGTCAATTACACATGCTGGTCCAATTAGCTGGTCAAGAAGGCCCGTATTTAGATGACCTTATGCCAGTGTGACCATGTACCCCAGATGAATCCTGTGCCCCAGCCCATATCCTCGGCCAGCCTAGGTGGCAGGCAGGCAGTGGGAAGGAGGTGTCTGCAGCTGCCCTGAGTCAACAGAGAGAATCTTGGCTTGGAATCTAGAACAGAACATCGACTGGCCCCAGAACCACATCAGAGTATTTTTCAGATTGACTTTGGAAAGTGTTCATTCAAATCCCTGCTAAACACACGGCAGATCCATCACCATGCATATCACCTCCTTATGCCAGGTGCCCAACCACCCAAGTTCCATGAACCTGGTAGCACTTCCTCTGAAGCCCTCCAGTGTCTGCCAAGGGGGATTAATAGATGCTCAAAGAGAAGAGGAGCTAGAAGCCCGGGTTCTGACCCAGTGCAGCGACCCCTTTAAGAACACAAATGTAATCTCTCTCTTCAGCTCGTCCACCTGGCCCACCCGTCTCCCCGCGCCCGGCTGCCCGTGAGGGTCAGCAATTACCTGCGCCCGTCCTTGGCGACAACAAGGTGCTAATCCTTTTCTGTAACTTGGTGGGCTCAGGGCAGCAGGCCAGCAGGTATGTTTAACTTCCTCCTTCTTTTCCATGATGTCCTGGGTGGTGTAGACATGTACGTGGAATTTGGCGTAGAATAGTTCTAATTTGCAAAAAATCAAATTCCCGTTCTCAAGGTTGGTTGAGCAATGAGGAATAGGGAGTGAGTACTTCCTGATCAAGAGGATCAAAGATAACTGCTTAAAAGTGGATGGTTAATGTTAACGATTAAGCATCTGAAGCTTTCCTCTCAGTTTTTTTCCCTTCTTCTTTTTAAAAGGTTTTTGGCCACGCCCACAACATGCGGAAGTTCCCAGGCTGGGGATCAAACCCAAGCCGCAGCAGTGACCACGCAGGATCCTTGCCCCACTGTGCCATAAGGGAACTCCTTTTTTTTAACATTGAAGAATAGGTAATTTACAATGCTATGTTAGTTCCACGTGTAGTTTTCCTAACTGGTTTTAGGAACAGTTATTATTGCTGTCACCGCTATTATTTTACACTGTGTTGTAAGGCCTATGCAGTGCAGTAAAACAAGGGAAAAGAAACTAGCTATAGGAAAGAGGAGCTAAAATTACCATTATTTGCAGATTATATTATTGTCTGCCCAGAGAACCAAGAACTCAGGAGTGGTTAGAGCAAATCAAAGAGTTCAGGAATGTGACTGGTTCCATAACAAATATACAAAACCAGATAGTTTTCTTATAGAATGAAGAAGAAATGTTTAAAAGATACCACTCCAGTGAAATATTTTTAGAATGATAAATTGTTTGTAAAATTTATCTGGAAGAACAGACTTATAAGAAAATCCAGGAGTTCTCGTCATGACTCAGTGGTTAACGAATCCGACTAAGAACCGTGGTTGCGGGTTCGATCCCTGGCCTTGCTCAGTGGGTTAAGGATCCGGCATTGCCGTGAGCTGTGGTGTAGGTCACAGATGCGGCTTGGATCCCACGTTGCTGTGGCTGTGTCATAGGCCAGAGGCTACAGCTCCAAGCTGACCCCTAGCCTGGGAGCCTCCATATGCCCTAAAAAGACAAAAAAAAAAAAGAAAAAGAAAATCCAGAAAATATTGGGGGAGGGAGAAAGAAGGGAGAGGGATTTTTCTCTTAAAATGAAATAAAGTTTTGTTAAAATGTTGTGATGTAGGCAGAAGAATACATATTTAAGTCAGTGTCACAGAATAGGCCACATATATATTTAAGAATTTCTTAATATGATAAAAATGGCATCTTTCATATTACTAAGGAGTGAATGAATTATTCAATATGTAATGCTGGGCTAATTGATTTCTTTTTCTCTTTATTTTAAATAATCCGTGTTTTACTCCCACCATAAATTCACATGTAAAAGTTGATTGGAGAGGTAATTACAGAAAAGGGAACCATATAATCACCTGAAGATAATGCAGAGGAATATTTATGTCTTTGGGTTGGGGGCAATTTTAACACCTAAGGCAGGAGGCTATTTTGGAAAAGCCTAGTACATGTTTTAAATACATTTAAATGGGAGTTCCCATGGTGGCTCAGTGGTTAACAAACCTCACTAGTATCCACAAGGATGTGTGTTCGATCCCTGGCCTTGCTCAGTGGGTTAAAGATCCAGCATTGCTGTGAGATATGGTGTAAGTTGCAGACACGGATCGGATCTCACGTTGCTGTGGCTGTGGCATAGGCTGGCAGCTGTAGCTCCATTTTGACCCCTAGCCTGGGAACCTCTATATGCCACAGGTGTGGCCCTAAAAAGACAAAAAAAGCCCCCAAAAAACCAAAAAAAAAACATTTAAATGTGTTAATGTTTCAAATACATTTTAAAATACATTGTTTTAAATACACTTAAAAGTTTAAGCTAAAGGCATTTTTGAAAAGCAATGTGCAGATGAAGAAAAATATTTATGTGACAGCCAATAGATGCAAAGACATCATCTAAAAACTAGTTCTCAGATTATAGAGAGAAATAACTCTTTTAGTAACATGAGCCACAGAGATTAACATTAATTCAAAGAAGAAATACAAGCACAGGTTAAAATATTCAGCTTTGTTAGTAGTAGAAGAAATTCCCTTTTTTTTTCTTTTTGTCTTTTTTGCCTTTTCTAGGGCCGCACCCGCGGCATATGGAGATTGATTCCCAGGCTAGGGGTCTAACAGGAGCTGTAGCCGCCGGCCTACGCCACAGCCACAGCAACGCGGGATCCGAGCCGCATCTGCAACCTACACCACAGCTCACGGCAACGCCGGATCCTTAACCCACTGAGCAAGGCCAGGGATCGAACCTGCAACCTCATGGTTCCTAGTCGGATTCGTTTCTGCTGTGCCACGATGGGAACTCCAGTAGTAGAAGAAATTCTGATGGCAGTAGCAAGGTGCTACACTAACCTTTCAGTTTATTAAAGAAGTTTAAAAAATTGATAATGCTCATTTTGAGCAAATGTCAGGGGAATGGGGTAAGGTCCTCCCTGGTCAGTTGGTGTGGATTTTCTGGAGGGTGTCTTGGGAATAAATCGCTTTGGTTTTTCATTTCTACTTCTGGAACTTTATCACAAGAAAGCAATTTGTCATGTGCACCAAGAGGTACATGTATGCAAAAAAAAAAAAAAAATTATATGTAGTTCCTGCCATAAGCAAGCATTGCTTCAATAAGAAGGTGGAGGCGTTCTCTTGCGGTTCCAGTGGGTTAAGGATCCGGTGTTGGCTCTGGTTGCAGAGGTTCCAGTGGGTTAAGGATCACTGCTGTGGCTCTGGTTGCAGCTGTGGTGCGGGTTCAATCCCTGGCCTGGGAACTTATGCATGCCCCCATCCCCCAACAGAGGAAACAACCTGAATGCCTAGTAATAGAAGATAAGGTAAATCAACCCATCTGTCTCTATAACAATTGACACCCAGTGCATCTGCCTGTCCAGACACACTGGTTCCTATTTGTGCTATATTTTACTAAAGTTAATTCAACAGCAGCACATTCTCACCCCGTTGGCTCTCCAGGCAACCTGGCACAGTGTGGTCAGAGAACAGTCAGTGGTCAGTGATTTGCCCAGAGGCTCCCAGGGCAGAGCTGGGGCTGACAGGGACCCTTTGGGCATGACAAGCTCATGGCTGTGTGTTCGTCAGACCAGGAGATGGAAAACATTCCCAGTTTTGAGGACATGCCTGGCCACCCGAGACAGCACCGTGTCCTCTGGCTGGCTTTCCCCTGGGTCCCTGTCCCCGCCGTCTACTCTGCAGCTCTGACCTCTGTTACTCCGCAGTGCTTCCATTCGTAGGGAGGGTCTCTGGTGGGCAATTTTGTATTGTATTTGGTGCTGACTCTCATCCAGTGGAGAGAAACCAATGGGTGGAGCAAACGCTCTTGACTCTTAGGTACGGTTGGTTTTTCTTGTGCTGAAATAACGTCATTTCCTGGGATTTCCAGATTTGGGCCGCCTTTCCTGATGAGGGAAGACAGAGCCGCCTCCTGGGCGCAGCTCCAGCGGTCCATTCTCAGCAAGGTCTGCTGTCTCATGAAGGGCGAGGCCCCCGTACAGGTCAGTGTGTGCGTGTGTGTGTGCGCGCACGCACGTGTTGTGTGGGCTGGGGCGTAGGAATCTACGGGTAGCTCAGAAGAGACAAGAATTTTTGCTGTCATGGAGAATGTTCACATTGTCATATAAAACAACTTCGATTTTTATGCGAGAAAATAACTATTTTCGTGGTCCGGGATGTTTCTCTCTTTGTGGCATTACAAAATGTCTTCCATGGACAGAGCTTTTGCTCATTAAATCTTTCTTTTTTTCCCTTTTTTTTTGGCTGCACCTGCAGCATATTGAAGTTTCCTGGCTACGGGCTGAATCTGAGCCACAACTTCGGCCTACGCCACAGCTGCAGTGATACCAGATACTTAACCCGCTGCACCACAGCGGGAACTCCTCGTTAAATCTTTCAAAACACCGTTGGGATAAAGAGTATGATTTACAACATTCCTTTCAATTTTATATATTTATGGCTTCCCATAGTTCTTCCTGGATGGGAGCTTATTGTAATAAATTGTACCTTATACATTTGCATCAAAAATTTCCAGGGACTTGAAGTAGAACATCTGTGGAAAATTAAAATTAAAATCGATGTTTATGTCCAAAGATGAAAACCTAGGTATTAAAATAATTTTGTCCAGTGTTTGAAGAACAGATAAAAACCCAAGGGGAGGCACCTTTTTGCCGTGTTCATTTATTTATTCTCGTATTGTTTCCAAATAGAAACAACACATTCTAGAACCATTGCTTTTAACCCCTGTGGTATCAGAACCTGTTCTGATGGCTGCTTGGCACAGAAGATAGTGACTTTTTTTTTTGTCTTTTTAGGGCCACACCTGCAGCATATGGAGGTTCCCAGGCTAGGGTTCCAGTTGCAGCTACAGCTGCCAAGCTACACCACAGCCACAGCAGTGCGGGATCCGAGCCACGTCTGCGACCTACACCGCAGCTCACGGCAACGCCGGATCCTTAACCCACTGAGTGAGGCCAGGGATCGAACCCGCGGCCTCATGGATACTAATGACAGTGACATTTTTAGGGACAGGTCAGACGCTTCAGAATTTTGTTTACCCCCAGCTTTTCAACTGGGGGACACAGCCACCATCTCAGAGGGAACCCTTCATAATACTTCATAATCCGTGGTCCTTCCTCCTCAGGGAGAACCGTACTTTCGATTCAAGAGTTACACCGAGTATCACTTTGTAAAAGACCTATTTCTACTTTCATGCCAAATCTTTGTCTCCAGAGGATTTTGTTCCTTGAACTGCCCAGCCGATCTGCCGTGGTGCCCAAAATAGAAACTCTTAACGTCCCTCTAAGTAGGTCAGGATATCTAGGAATAGCTTTGACCTTCCCAAACCCAGTGCTCCTGACGGTGAAAGTGGGTGAAACCACTTTTCAGGCAAACACTGAACTCAGCTGTCCTTCTCCGCCCCCCACGCCCCCATGTCCTTTTGCCTCTGTGCCTTTGCAGTCATTTTGATTTTAGGAACCCAGCAAGCAACTGATGAGACTGGCAAAGTTCTGATACAGGCAACCTCCAACTCGACTATGATGCTTTCCCATAGATACATAGGTAGATGTGTGTGGATGGGCTTGATTTTCTGTAGGAAGACTGTTTTTGTTTTTTTTTAGTCTTTTTTTTTTTGCCTTTATCTAGAGCCGCACCCGTGGCATGTGGGGGTTCCCAGGCTAGGGGTCTAACAGGAGCTGTAGCTGCCGACCTTCGCCACAGCCACAGCAACGCGGGATCCGAGCCGCGTCTGCGGCCTACACCACAGCTCATGGCAACGCCGGATCCTTAACCCACTGAGCAAGGCCAGGGATCGAACTCGCAACCTCATGGTTCCTAGTTGGATTCATTAACCACTGAGCCACGATGGGAACTCCTGCGTGGATTATTGAAAAGGCAGTTCATCATCGCCAAGACATTTTTCTGATCACTTCATGAGTTTTGTTTGTGCGCCTCCATCACAGTGCAGGCACCTTGATCATTGTTCAGACCACAAGGCTCGGTTAGGGAGGTCAGGAAGAAGTGTTTTCCCCCCAAATTTAACTAAGTTCTCCTTGGGAAGTAAACCCTCCCACTGCCAGCCCTGAACCGAAGACCCTAAAGTCAGCTTGCTTCAGGCCGTCAGTTTTGTGTTTGCCGAAGCTGCGTGTCAGCTGGAGCGTGAGTGTAGTCCAGTTAGGCATACACCCTCCCCAAATGTCACAGTCATCGCTGCTGTAGGGGCCCCAGCCCAGGAGTTAACAGCTCTCTGAGTTTTTGGTCACACTGTCTTTCCATACCCTGTTCCTTCTTTTTTTTTTTTTTATGGCCACACCCTTGGCATGTGGAAGTTCCTGGGCCAGCGTTCGAACCCAAGCCACAGCAGTGACAATGCTGGATCCTTAACTGCTAGACCATCAGAGAACTCCAGACCTGTTCTTTCTTTGGATTGTAATGTTTTCCCTCTCTTCTCCTGTCATTTCAACCTGTATTTCACCAGGGTTTTTAAGCAGAGATTTCTGCCTTGTATATTTGCCAGAGTTTGTAAGAACATTTTTATTTTTTTTCTTGTGGTCAAGGTCAGCAGGGACCATTTTAAGAGCTATATTTCCATTGCTTGATGAACCCATTGATTTTTTTTTTAATGGTGGTAGAATGTATGTAACATTTATTTTAACCATTCAGAAGTGTACATTCATTTTATCCGCAATGCTGTATAACCATAACTATACCTACCCCCAAATTTTCATCATTCCCGTAAAAACTATACCCATTAAATAATAACTCCCCATTCCCCTAACTCCTAGCTCATGGGAACTTCCATTCTACTTTCCGTATCTATAAATTTGACCACTCTAGGTACCACATATAAACAGAATCATGCAATATTTTCCTTTCTGTGTCGGGCTTATTTCACTAAGCAAAATATTTTCAAGGTCCACCCATGTTGTAGCATGCATCAGAATGTTCTTTTTTTTTAAGGCTGAGTACTATTCCATTACATATACACACACACACACACACACACACACACACGCACACACCACATTTTGTTTATCCATCCATCTGTTGATGGATACTTGGGTTGCTTCCACCTGGTGACTATTGTGAATAAGTCTGTTTAAGGCTCACTTCAATTTCAGAAAAGTTGGAACGTGGAAAAAAATGTACATCTTAGATTAAAAACATAGGCAGTGTTTCTTTTATGTGGGTTGTTTTGATGTGTAAAAATACTTGGCATTTGATATGTAAGATATGCACTAACTTGCTTTTAGTTAATTGCCTCATTTTGGTAATTTGGTGATAATAATCATCTTAATAAAGGAAATTAAATTGCCTATTCATAATGCACACCAGAGAAAACCATGACTCAAAAAGATAAGTGTACTCCAGTGTTCATTGCAGCACTCTATGCAATAGCCAAGATATGGAAACAACCTAAATGTCCACTGACAGAAGAGTGGGTAAAGAAGATGTGGTACATATACACAATGGAATATTACTCAGCCATTAAGTCTGGTGCCTTAGACCACTAGGCCATCCTGACAGCTATTCAGCCATTAAAAGGAAAGAAATAACGGCATTTGCAACATGGATGGACCTAGAAATGATCATGCTAAGTGAAGCCAGTCAGACAGTGAGGCACCAACATCAAATGCTATCACTTCCATGTGGAATCTAAAAAGAGAACACAATGAACTTCTTTGCAGAACAGATACTGACTCACAGACTTTGAAAAACTGATGGTTTCCAAATGAGACAGGTTGGGGGTGGGGGAATGGGCTGGGGATTTGGGATGGAAACGCTATAAAATTGGGTTGTGATGATCCTGGTACAACTGTAAATGCAATAAAATTCATCAAGTAATTTAAAAAAAGAAAAGAGGCGGAGAGAAAGAGGAAAAAAAGAAAGGAAAAAGCAATAATTAATGCACAGAATTGGTTCAGTTTCCTATGAACTGTGCCAAGAGTTGCTCCAATTAAACGTGTTATTTTAAATCACTGCATTTGTTGTTTTGGAAAATTTCGTGTGTTGCATGGTGTTCACTAGCTGTGTTAAAGGAACAGCGCTGTGTATTGTCTAGAAAACACGGAGCGCCTATGTCTCTAGGTTAAGAATGCTAATTATTAAGAGCATATCCAAGATACGCCATAATCAGAAGGTTGCATTTTTGGAGGAACTCCTTTGCACTTAACCTTTGATTTGCACCCACATGTGTAATGATCTGCTGCTTCCGGTTCTTGGTTTGGCAGAACCCGGGGTCGCTGTTCTCCATCCGGGTCGTGGGGCTCTCCCTGGCCTGCAGCTACTTGTCCCCGCAGGACAGTCGGCCCCTCTGCCACTGGGCAGTTGACAGGTAAGGGGACATTCCAGATGTGATCAGAGATTGAATACATTCTTACCCGACTAGACCCCTCTGAGCCTGTGTATCCATCACGTTGGTTACAAGCTTAGCTGCCCTTGGTCTCTGGCTCCAGTGCCCGGCTCGGGTCCTTATCCACATCCTGGGTTTTCAGCCCTTATGTCTAGAGAGGACCCAGTGGCTGCTTTAGAGAAGAGGAGACGCAGAAGTCCCCAGAGATTAACCTGCTCATGCTCACATGGGATTTGTGCATTTGAACCTGGGTTGTTTCCGGCTGAAAAAAATCCAAAATCATTAGTTAGGTTATGTTACCACATTCAACCCACATGGGCCGCTCTAGGGTAGGGGAGAACCCTCGCCAGAATCACTGGCCCAAACTGTAGAGGCTTGTGGACTGGGGCTGGGGTCCGGCAGGAAGAGGGAGCATGAGGTGGGAGCCTTGGAGAAAGGCCTTCACAGCGCCCCGTCCTGGAAAAGAGCCATGCCCTGCACGGGAGCTCCACTTTGGTGGGGCCAGCCTGTAAACTGTCACCCGTCCTGACAAGAACTTGGGAGGAGGCGCTGAGAAATGCCAAGGTGCTGTGACAGAGTGATGTCAAGTATAAAGAGTATCAGGAAGTCTTAAACAATTGAGCTTATATTTTGTCTGTTTCCCCTCGTTACTCTTTTTTTTTTTTTTTTTTTTTGCTTTTTAGGGCAGCACCTGCGGCATATGGAGGTTCCCAGGCTAGGGGTTGAATTGGAACTGCAGCTGCAGGCCAGCACCACAGCCACAGCAGCGTGGGTACCGAGTCACATCTGCGACCTACACCACAGCTCACGGCAGCGCTGGATTCTTAACCCACTGAGCGAGGCCGGGGGTCCAACCCTTGTCCTCATGGATATTACTCGGCTTCGTTGCCGCTGAGCCATGACGGGAACTCTAACCTGCACATCTCTTCATTTTTCGAAAGTGAAACTTGATACCCGTTAAATAAAAATTGTGGTCTCCCCGCCCCCGGCAACTGCCCTTCTCCTTTCTAGACTTTTCAGGTCTCTAGGAGCTTGATCGCTCTGGGGGCTGCACATGAGTGGAGTCCTGCAGTGTTTGCTTATGTTGGGCACACCCATCGGGGGTGGAGGAGGGGGTGGGGAGGAGGGTCCCTGCTTTGAGCTGCGGGTTCTCTCCTCAGGGCTCTGCACCTCAGGAGGCCGGGAGGGCCCCCGCACGTCAAACTGGCCGTGGAGTGGGACGGCGACACCAAGGAGCGGTGAGTCCAGCAGAATTCCGCTCCAGCAGACGAGACTGGGCCTGTCCCTGCAAACAGCCCTTCCTGGGCCCATTTCCCCCGAAGTGACTGTGGGGCATGAGGCCTCCTGGGTGCCACGTGACCCATTCCCCTGGAAGCCCCGGTGGCAATTATCTGTATATAAACAACAGTGACAGGATTAGCGGTCATGACGGTGGTGGGCGGTGTTAGCCAGTGGTGCTGACAGTCATACTTGTAAATGGTCAGGTGACACCCACTGTCCCCCGTGCCAGTCACTGCCCCGGGGAGCGCCTTACACTCACGCAGTTGATTTCATGCCTCACAGCGTTCAAGGGGGCGTAAGCCTAATCCACACGGTCAGATGTGGAGAACGAGGCACAGAGGGGTTAAACGGTTGCTCGGGCTCACGCAGCTCGTGCCTGGCAGGGCCCAGCTTTGAGTCGGAGCTCGTCATCACTCAGCAGGGCCCCGGCTCCAATACCCAGCGCACCCACCCGGCTTTGGGGAAGATGACTTATTAATCACCGGCTACACGCCAGGCCCTGCGTCAGGGCATGAGACATAGATGAGTAAGCTCAGGGCATGGTACCTCTCGGAGCCGGCGAGAGACACCGAGAATTCCAGAAAAGGAGAGTGGGCACCCGGGGAGCTGGAGGAGGGGGGACTTGGCCTCCCCATCAGATGCCTGGCACCCCGTTAGCTGGGAGCGGGGACTGAGGTAAACCCGTCGGTGGGGATGAGCCACACGGCCTGTCGGCTCTCGTGCAGCCTGTTCGGGAGCCTCCAGGAGGAGTGGGTCCGGGACGCGGACAGCGTGTGGCGGCAGCAGCAGGCGCACCAGCAGCACAGCTGCACCCTGGACGAGTGTTTCCAGTTCTACACCAAGGAGGAGCAGGTCCCGCCCCCGGGTGGGCGGGCCCGGCCGGTGGTGGGGGCGGGGCCTCTCGCTGGGGGGGCGGTGACCCTGGGTGGGTGGAGTCTCACGTCCAGGTCGCTTCCTTTCCAGCTGGCCCAGGACGACGCGTGGAGGTGCCCCCACTGCCAGGCCCTCCAGCAGGGCGTAGTGAAGCTGAGCTTGTGGACACTGCCTGACATCCTCATCGTCCACCTCAAGAGGTTCTGTCAGGTGGGCGAGAGGAGAAACAAGCTCTCCACGCTGGTGAAGTTCCCGCTCTCTGGGCTCGACATGGCTCCCCACGTGGCCCAGAGAAGCACCGGCCCCAAGGGCGCGCCGGGCCCCTGGCCCTCCTGGAAGCAGCCGGCCTGCCTGCCCACCAGCTACCCGCCCGACTTCCTGTATGACCTGTACGCCGTCTGCAACCACCAGGGCAGTTTGCAAGGTGGGCATTACACAGGTGAGACTGCTTCTCGGCCCGTGGTGCTGCCGCCACTCCCATGGCTGTGGCCTTGGCCTCCACATGCCCCGGGGACAGCCACCCCTGGGACGCTGAGCTCCCTTGGGCCCTGGGCACCAGCTGACCCCTCACCCGTTGCACACCGGGCACCTGCCAGAGGGCAGGCACGGAATGGAGGGAGGTTGGCGGGTGGAATGGAAAATCAGTTCCTGCTGGAGTTTTCTACCGTATCGGATTTTGGAGGGTGGTTGTTGGGACTAGAAGGTGCCATTCGTCTTTATCTGTGGTTCAACACAAGGCCTTCTCCGTGTCAGATCTGGTATTTTTTAATTCTGCCAGGTACTGTCATGGGGATTGACAACTAAACTTGGAGGAACTTGGAGAGAATGAAGGACGGAAGGACGGAAACAAAGGGCGGGGCGACCTACCCCATTGTTCATAAGCACATACCTCGATCTGTTCTAGAATAAGATAAATTAGGTCATTTTGGGGAAAAAAGCTCGAAAATCTTTTGTCTTCTGAAAACTGAGCTATTCCTATGTGCTAATGAACCTGCAATTTGGAAAACACAAGGCTGTATAAAAATTCAGGATCGTCACTCATTCATTCATCAAACAAATATTTATGAAATCCCCATTCTACGCCCAGACCCTGGGCTTGGTGCTGGAGCCTCAGTGACGAACAGGACAGACAGGAGTCTTATCCTCATGGGGCTGATTTCAGTCACAGGGGCTGCCTGTCCCTTCAGCGCTTTCGCTGCTGGCTACCATGAAAAGGTGATTGGTTGATGTGTCTGAGATACAGATAAGGCCTCTCTGAGGATGTCCCCTTTAGGTTGAGAGCTGCAGGAAGAGGTGGCACTAGGTTTGTGAATAGTAAGAGGACAGCACTGTGGGCAGAGCTGCCGGCATATGCAGAAGCCCTGAGACAGAAAGAGTGTGCTGTGTTTAGGCACTGGTAGAAGCCAGTGGTGGCCGACGTGATCCTGGATTGAGTCACACAAGATGGGGCTGGGTCAGAAGGCCCTGTAGGGTGACAGGAAGCCATTGAAGGAATTTTAGGCAAAGGAGTAAAGAAATAATCTAGATCACAAGTTGAGGTCATCACTCGATGGAGGAGTGGGCGCAAGGGAGCAAGAGTGGAAGTCGGAATCCCAGTGAGGAGGGTGTTCTGGGCCTGAGTGAGAGATGGTGCTGGCGAGGACTCGGGGTCGTCAAGGCTCACTGTGGAAAGAGAATCCGTAAGACTGGCTTTTTGGACTCGGTGGGGGGTGGAAGAGAGAGAGAGAAGAGCAAAGATGAACTTCTCCATGCCGACACAGTGCGGCTTGTGGGCTAAATCCAGTCTGGCACCTGTTACAAATGGTTTTTACATTTTATTTTATTTTTTTGTCTTTTAAGGGCTGCACCTGTGGTATATGGAGGTTCCTAGGCTAGGGGTCGAATCGGAGCTACAGCTGACGGCCTACGCCACAGCCTACAGCAGCTTGGCATCTGAGCCACATCTTTGACCTACACCACAGCTCACAGCAATGCCAGATCCTTAACCCACTGAGCAAGGCCAGGGATCAAGCCTGTGTCGTCATGGATACTAGTTAGGTTTGTTACCGCTGAGCCGTGACGGGAATTCTGGTTTTTACGTTTTAAAGAGTAGTCAAAGGAGTTCCTACTGTGGTGCGATAGGATCGGTTGTGTCTCTGGGGTGCTGGGGCCCAGGTTTGATTCCTGGCCTGGCACAGTGGGTTAAGCATTTATCATTGCTGCAGCCACAGCCTAGGTCACAACTGCAGCTTGCATCTGATCCCTGACCTGGGAACTCCATATGCCTCAGGGCAGCCAGAAAAGAAAGAAAGAAAAAAAGGTGGTTAAAAAAAATGAAAACAGCAGGAAGAATACCTGCAGAGAATGTGTATGGCCATAGGTGACCTGCAGAGCCTAAAACACTGGCTATTTTTTTTTTTTTTTGGCCATACCCGGAGCATGTGGAAGTTCCCAGGCCAGGGATCGAACCGGTACCACAGCAGTGACCCATGCCATAGTGGTGACAACACCAGATCCTTAACCCACTGAGCCACCAAGGAACTCCAAGACATTGGCTCTTTGGCCAATTACTGAAAAAAAGTTGGCTGACTCCCAGATTAACATGTTACGGTGCATTTACTGGGATGTGGAGGGGAAGCGGAGAAATATTTTTTGTACTTATTTAGAAGGTGGTGAGAATCTTTTATGAACATTTTCTTAAATGTTTGACTGCGGTTCTTAGATCACAAAGAAGCATACCAAGAGTTCCTGAAGTAGTCTCGGTGAGGATCCATGTTTGATCCCTGTCCTTGCTCAGTGGGTTAAGGATCCAGCGTTGCCGTGAGCTGTGGGAGGCATAGGTTGCAGACGTGGCTCAGATTCACTGTTGGCTGTAGTTGTGGTGTAGGTTTCAGCTGCAGCTCCAATTCAGCCCTCAGCCTGGGAACTTCCATATGCTGCAGGTAAAACGGTAAAAAGAAAAAAGAAAAAGAAAGGAGGCACATCGTAATCCCAACTGCTTATTCACTGCATACTGAACAAGAGACCCACACTTGGAGCTTCTCAGAAGAACTGGGGTGAACGTTGGCGTTAGTGCCTGGAACTCCCAGAATAACTTAGGAATCCCTTTTATTGGAGTTTTTGCCTGAGCAAGCTCCACAGATAAGGATTCAGCTTGTGTTGTAACAGCCCACTTTTCCAGTGACAATCTAGGAGTGTCACTGGTCAATCCTTTTTGGTTCCACCAGAGTCGTTTCTGCTGAAAATGGACTGATGTTTCTCATTCCATTACAAACCTCTATTTTTTTCAGCCACGCCAGCAGGGAATGTCTTCCTGCTTTGTGGGGGTCTCTAATAACAGGGACTTGGGGGTTTGGACTTTGCAGCCTACTGCCGGAACTCTCTGGACGGCCAGTGGTACAGTTACGACGACAGCACAGTGGAACCGCTTCTAGAAGATGAGGTCATTACGCGCGGGGCTTATATCCTGTTCTATCAGAAGAGGAACAGCATTCCTCCCTGGTCAGCCAGCAGCTCCATGAGAGGTGGGTGCTGTTCCTATTGCAGGACAGGCAAGGACTGGGAATGAGGAAGATGCTCAATCAAACGTCAGGGACCAGGAGGGGTCGGGCAGGATCTGAACTCGGAAGCTCTGTCTGCTGCTGTGGAGCACGTAACGCTCTGTGGACTAGCGTCCCATTTGTAAGCACGTGGGATGGACACACTGAAACCCGAAAACGAGAAGAAGAATATTTTGCATCTGTGGCAGGTGGCCCTTGGGAGCACGGGATTCCATATGCCCAGTCTCATGCATAATTGAGCCAGATTGTATTTTATTTTATAATAATAATAATTATTATTATTTTGGCCGAGCCTGTGGCATGCAGAAGTTCCCAGGCCAGGGATCGAACTTGTGCCGAAGCAATGACCTAAGCTACAGCAGTGACAGTGTGGGATCCTTAACTCACTAGGCCACCTGGGAACTCCTCGAGCCAGATTTTAATTAAGCTTGTGCGATATTACCTTGTGTTAGTCCCCGTTAGAAAGGGAAAGGCAGTTATAAGGGACACGGGGTCTTACAGGAAATAACTACTTAACCAGAGACACGTTTATAAGACCACCTCAAACTTGCTTGGCAGCTGGGGGAGAAACGGGGTCAAAACGGACCTTTCTGTGTGACTTATTTCCCTCTGCAAACTGGCCATCCTTATCCTTGAGGCAAAAGAGCATTTTGTAAAAAAACTACTGGGATTGGAGTTCCCATTGTGGCACAGCGGTTAACGAATCCGACTAGGAACCATGAGGTTGCAGGTTCGATCCCTGGCCTTGCTCAGTGGGTTAGGGATCCGGCGTTGCTGTGAGCTGTGGTATAGGTTGGAGAAGCAGCTTGGATCCTGCGTTGCTGTGGCTGTGGCGAAGGCCGGCGGCTACAGCTCCTGTTAGACCCCTAGCCTGGGAACCTCCATGTGCCACGGGTACGGCCCTAAAACAACAAAAAGGCAAAAAGGCAAAAACAAGACAAAACAAAACTACTGGGATTTTCTTGCCTCCCCCACACCCAACTCTTGGAAAATGGCCAAATAAAACCAAGATGCCCCAGCGGGTCTAAATCCATGCTAATAATATAAAATCCACCTCCTTTTCCTAGAAGATAGACCTGGAAAAAATGAGAAACATGCCACGTTTAGAAAACTGGAGCTGGCGACCAGTAATTTCATGAAAAGGAGTTTAGAACTCATCAATCCACTGCCCCTTCTGTGCCCAGATTCCCCGAATCTGTTGGCGTTTCCGGATTCGGCTCTGGTTCTGTAGTTCCGGGCTCGGGGTTGGGAATTTGGCCGTGAGAAGCGTCCTGGGGACCCGTGTGGAGGGGACCGGGTCCAGCCTGCCCTCTCCGCACTCCTCTGCAGGTTCCACCAGCTCCTCTTTGTCTGACCACTGGCTCCTCCGGCTCGGGAGCAATAATGGCAGCACGAGGGGCAGCCTGCTGTCTTGGAGCTCTGCCCCCGGCCCCGCCCGGCCCCAGGGACCTGAGCCTGCCTGCGCCACCGACAGCCTTCCCCGGCCAGAAAAGGGTACGTCTGATCGTGTTGGTCAAATTGGTTGATCTTATTTTCCTTTTCTGCAAGGGCCGCTGCGCCTCAGCTTCGTCAAAGGGCTGGCACCTCGTGGCCCGGAGTGTGTATAGAGTCCCTCGTAAGAACTGGTTTAGTCATCTCTCAAATCAGGTCTCCTGGGACGCAGCCCACCCCAGGTTCACTGCCCTCCAGCCGAGGTGCCTTCTTCCTCTGCTCCCTGGAGCCGACCATCTAAAGGGGGAGACAACACATCAATGAGTGAATGAATATGCTGGTGTGATAGAAAGCAGGGATACGGGCAGAGAGATAAACTGTCAGAGGAAGAAGGTGGGCAGAGGAAGAAGGTGTCCCGGCTGGGGCATGGGGAGGGGGATGCAGAGAGTGGGTGGGGAGGCCTTTCCAGGAGGGGCGTTGGGAGCAGAGACCTGAGTGCTCGTGAGTCATGTCAGGTCTGGGCACGTGCTCCAGACGAGGAGCCACGAAGGTGAAGGCTGGGCGGCAGGGGGTGGGAGTGAGCATGAGATGTGTGCGGGGGCGGGCATGGGAGACCAGAGCTGTGGCCAGAGCAGAGTGCACGAAGGCGACAATGACAGGAGGTAGACTGCCCACGACTTACCTTTGGCGCACGGTACCGAGCGTGCATTGCATTCCAAGTGTGGTGGGCAGCAGGTGGGGACTTGAGAGCAGGAAAGGAATCAGTCTGATTTATACCTTTACCGAGTCTACTCTGGCTGCTGTGTGAATGCATCATAAGAGGGACAAGAAGCAAGAAGGTCACTTGGGAGTCCTGTGGTTTTCCAGGTGAGAGTGGGTGGTGGCTTGGACTAGTCTGTGAGGTTCGAGATGGTCAGATTTGGAGTTAGAAGATGGAGCTCGCGGAGTTTGCTGGCGTGGGCGTGAGGGAGAAAGGAGCTTTGGCATCTGTATAAGTGGGTGACCAGCAGTACAGCTTCTCAGACAGGAAAGGGTTGGTTGGTTGGGATGCAGGGTCAATTTGGGAGGGAAATCAAACGTTTGACACGGTAATGTTGAGACTCCTGTAAGACGTCCAGATCGAGATGATAACCAAAGAGTGGAGATCGCTATCGGAGGACTGTCAGCTCATGGATGGAAGTTAAAGCCACGGGGCTGGCTGACCTCCAGTAGGGAAATTATAAAGATAGAAGCACATGAAGACCTAAGACCAGCGCTGGAGCTGGGTCAGCATCTGGAGACTGAGCCAAGGCAGAGAAGCCGGGGAAGAAACAGAAGGGGGAACCTGTAGGATAGGAAGAAAACTGGGCTCACAGGGGTCACAGATGCCAAAAAAAAAAGGAGACTCTTTCAAGGAGGAAGGGGCCACCTGTGTCACATACCGTGGAGGGGCTGAGTAGGATGAAGATGGGTGAGTGACCCCCAGGCCAGAAGGTCCGCAGTGACTCGCCCAGAGTACCTGTCGTGGGTTGGAAGGAATGAAAGCCAGCCGTTAACAGGTGGAGAAGATACTGGGCTCAAGAACTGACAGTGGGCATTGGTCCCATCGAGGACCGTGATTACAGAGGCAGTAGCTGCAGAGACATGTGGGCTGACAGCAGTTTCGCCAAATAAATAATAGCACGTGTTAGCATTCAGAGGACCCAGGCTGGAGGGAGAAGTTGACGCTAGGACAAGAGAGAGGCAGTAACTACAGGAACCAAGGTTTCCATGAAAAGTCTTGGGTATTGTGTGCATGTGCATGTGTGTCTGTGTATCTTTAGCCTCTGTGCTCCTTCAGTCAGAAAGTGGCAGCGCTTTCTTGGAGTTCCCGTTGTGGCTCAGTGGTTAACGAATCTGACTATGAACCATGAGGTTGCGGGTTCGATCCCTGGCCTTGCTCAGTGGGTTAAGGATCTGGTGTTGCCGTGAGCTGTGGTGTAGGTTGCAGACGCAGCTTGGATCCCGCATTGCTGTGGCTGTGGTGTAGGCCGGCGGCTACAGCTCCTGTTAGACCCTGAGCCTGGGAACCTCCATATGCCACAGGTGCGGCCCTAGATAAGGCATAAGGACAAAAAAAAATAAAAGTGGCAGCGCTTTCTGTTGACTACTAGTTTCCCTGTTTCTGTTAGCTCCTGATTTAGTTTTTTAAATGAAAACATGGGAGTACTACATCTCTCCCGTAAAGAATACTGATCGTGAGCGTACATCAGATAAATTAACATACAGAGTAACACGGAGATTAAGAAGTAGAAATTTCTAGCCCCTACCCCCCCTTGACTCCCCAGTCTGTCCCCCTCCTTTCCAGAGGGAAGTATTAGTCTGACTTCTGATGCCATCGAGTAGTTTTGTCTGTCTGTGAACTTTATATTAAATAGCCTCACTTTTTTTAATCTGGCTTCTTTTGTTCAACATTTTCTTTGTGAGATGTATATATTCTGTGCGTAGCCATGCTTCTTTCGTTTTAGTCCCTTTGTCAAAATAAATTAAAAAAAAAAAAACAGAACAACTCAGACACATAGTTTGTTATGGAGTCCAAGCTTGTATTGTTCGCTGCACGAGAGGCCAATAAATCGAGAGAAGAGGTTTTGGGGCAAGGAATATCAGCTTTATTCAGGAAGCCAGCAGACCGAGAGGATGGTGGCCCTGTGTCCCAAAGAACCAAGGTAGAATTCAGGCTTGTCTTATAATGAAAAAGGAGGGAGTTTGGCTGGTGGTTACAGACTTCTCAGTGTCAGAATCCTTTGTTCTTGCAGGTATCCACCAGCATTCTTTTACGAAGGTGCAGAGTCAGCGTGACTAAGCACTGGCAGCAGAGCCCAGGGGTTAGAGCTAAAGGACTAGATCCCACATGGAGTCAGATTTGTTCTTCTCTGTTAGAAACTGCCAGAAGCTTGATTGTACATATGAGAGAGGGGGGTGGGGAGGGAGAGAGATTATTGTCTGCTAATGTTGACCATCATTGTCAATAGAAAAGCAAATGCAAGGATTTGGAAAAGAAATCTTGACGGGTGGAATGGGAAGAGCCACCTGCTTTCTGTGGGATTCATGGATGGGCTGGAATCAGCCTTAGAGGCAGACCTGGAGAAATTTGGCTTGATCACTGGGGAAGCACCTTGAGTTAGAATAGATTTATGAATTCTCCAGAAATCCAAATTTTTGCAGTGGATGTGATGGACGTGATGAATTGGGAAATGTCTGCTGGTGTCCGTCCACGGCATTTGCTCCACTTCCCTCATCAAAACCTCCCATATTATAGGAAGAGATTATATTTCGTTTATGTGTGCTGCTGTGGTTGGATATTGGGGTTGTTCCCATTTGGGGCTGTTACCAGTAGTATGGCTGTGACCGTTTTTATTCATGCCTTTTTGTTGTACACGTGTCTGCATTTCTGTGGGGTATGTTCCCGGGAGCGGAATTGCTGGGGTGTTTGTGTGTTTATTCATCAGCTGCCTATTTCTTTATACTTTAATGTTACTATTATATAAAAGTAGCCACCACAGTTCCTGGTGTGTCTAGGCTCTTGTTACTTATTTGCAAAGGGAACAAATATCCCTGGGAACTTCCACATGCCTTGGCTGAGGCCCTAAAAGAAAAAGATTAAAAAAAAAAAAGAGTGGGAATAAATATGATTATAGAATCTTAAAGCTGTAGGTGGCTTTAGATTACCAGGGATTCCAACCCTCAGGTTATTATGGTTTATGTAGCAAAGTTTGGTTAATTATTCCCCCATGTTCAGCATTTTGGCTCCCGATATCTCACTCTTGGACAGAATGCTGATGGGCCCACCTCCACCTGCATGTCACACTGGTCTGATTTCCTTAGAATCCAGTCTGTGTAGGAGTGCAGTTTAATGCATTATATTCTGACTCACCCTGTCTGGGCGTTTCTTTTCCCTACAAGTTTTTAGGAATGTACATTTTGGGTGAATGAAAAAAAAGGCATTCTTTCCCAAGCTGGTCCACTCCCCTATCAGCATGAGTCTCTGACAGGCACATAAATTTATCTCAGTTCTGTCCAGAGGAGTGTAACCTCGGGCCACTTCTCAGTTCTGCCGAGGAGAGCTGTGTCTTACACTTAGGCAGCAGCTTCAGAAGGTGGCCAAATTTTCAACACGGTCCTCAGACAGGGGTCAGGCACAACCCCCCAAAACTCCCCAGAGAGACAGAGAGGGCTGGGGTGGGAGAAGTAAAAACAGAATAACTGCCCTCTGGACCCTTGCAGGCATTTTGCGTACCTGTTCATCCAGACCTCTGGGAGAGAGGAAGCGATGGCCCTTTCACAAAGGAGAGAGCCCAGCCTGGGAAGCAGCCGGGCTGCAAACAGACCCATTCCCTTGGCTTCCTGTGGCCGCCAGAGTCTTGGCTCTGTGGCTTTTAGATGGATATCCCAAATTCAAGTTTATTCTCTTCGGACACTGCGAGAGCCTTGCTTCCAAAAGGACCCAGCCTCCTTGGAGTTTGAATATAAGGGTGATTGATTTGAAACCTGTTTGGGAAGCTCCGAAATGGTTGAAAATCCAGCCTCATTTTCCTGTTAGTACTAAGCCAGGGCAAGATCAAAATCCAGCACATGGGTTTTCAACCTCTTCTCCCCACGGGTATATTGGAGAGTTTTTGTTTTTGTTTTTTACTGTCAAAATGAGTAGAGGGGACTACTGGCACTAGGCCTCAGGGATGAGGATGCTAAATGTCTTGCAATGCCCAGGGCTGGTAACATGTAGTATAGACTTGTCCCTCCCAAATGCCAGCGGTCCCTTGTAGGAAAACCCTGCTAGCTTGGCAACTTCATCCTTCTGGTAGCTCTGGTTATGGGACCTCGTAAGGAAGAAGGCATTTTAAACAAAAATGAACAGTTCCAAGTTTTGTGGGGATCTGCAACTTACTTAATTCGGGATGGGTACTGGGAGAGGTTCTATTAAAAAAAGGATATAGAAACACCTTACTTTTGCCATTGGTATAAAAATATGACCAGGAGGAAAAAAAAAAAAAAAGCTGAGCTCCTTTGCCGAGGAGGGCCCCTGGGACTAGAGCGTTTCAGTGTTGGTGGCTCCTGATGGTGAATTTCCTCTCTGGCTTGTATTGAGCCTCAGAGGTTTTGTTTTCTCTTTTTCAGTGCTTTCCAAATAGTGTGTTATTTCAGTTTTGATTTCTTCTTTGATCTAAAGGTTCTCTGGATGTTCCAAGTTTTTAAGAGGTTTGGTCACCCTTTTATTCTTCGTGTCTAATTTTATGGATTATGGTTCAAGAATGTGGTTTTCAAAAATTATTACCATTTTGTGATCCAGTAAGTACATGATGGTTATTTTGCCAGTGTTCTGTTTATACACAAAATAATGTACATTGTCTGTTTGAGGGATGTGAACTTGATACCTTAACTGTTAAGTTAGGTGACTTTGTTGTATTCAGTTTCCCCATCTCCTTTTTTTAAATTGAAGTATAGTTGATTTATAATGTTGTGTTAGCTTCTTGTGTACAAAAAAAATAATTTTGGTTTTTTATATGTATATTTTATAGAATACATATATTAGGAATATATATATGTATTCTGTTCTGTTATTTGTTACTAGAAGATATTGAATATAATTCAATTCCTTGTGCTATACAGTGGGACCTTATTGTTTATCTATTTTATATGTAGTACTTTGTATCTTCTAATCCCAAACTCTTAATTTATCTCCCATCCCTTTCCCCTCTGGTAACTTTAAATTTGTTTTCTATGTCTGTAAGCCTATTTCTGTTTTGTAAATAAGTTCACTTGTACCATATTTTAGATTCCACGTTTAAGTGATATCATATGATATTTGTCTTCTCTGTCTGACTTAATTCGCCTAGTATGATTATCTCTAGGTTGATCCATGTTGCTGCAAATGGCATTATTTCATTTTTAATGGCTTAGTAATATTCCATTGTTTTTATATACCACACCTTCTTTATCCATTCATCTTTCAATGGACATTGAGGTTGTTTCCATATCTTGGCTGTTGTAAATAGTGCTGCAGTGACCTCTGGGGTACATGTAACTTTTCTAATTAGAGTTTTCATCTTTTCTGGGTATATGCCCTGGATTAGAATTGCTGGATCATGTGGTAGTTCTATTTTATTTTGGTCTTTTTGTCTTTTTAGGGCTGCACCCGTGGCATATTGAGGATCCCAAGCTAGGGGTCTAATTGGAGCTACAACTGCTGGCCTACACCACAGCTCAGGGCAACACCAGATCCTTAACCCACTGAGTGAGGCCAGGGATTGAACCTGAAACCTTATGGTTCCTAGTCAGATACATTTCCGCTGCACCATGACTGGAGCTCCGGTAGTTCTGTTTTTAGTTTTTAAAGGAATCTCCATACTGTTTTCCATAGTGGCTGCACCAAGTTACATTCCCACCAGCAAAGTAGGAGGGTTCCTTTTTCTCCACACCCTCTCCAGCGTTTGGTATTTGTAGACTTCTTTTTTTTTCTTTTTCAGCTGCACCTGCAGCATACAGAAGTTCCCAGGCCAGGGACCAAATCTGAACCCCAGCTGCAGCCTACGCCACAGCTGCAACCTATGCCACAGCTGCGGCAAACACTGGATCCTTAACCCACTGCACTGAGCCAGGGCTCAGCAGTGACCTGAGCCTTGGCTGAAAGAATGCTGGATCCTTAATCCACTGAGCCACAGTGGGAACTCCTAGACTTTTTAATGATGGTCATTCTGACTGGTATGAGGTAATACCTCTGTAGTTTTGATACGCATTTCTCTGGTAATTAATGATGTTGAGAATCTTTTCATGTGTGTGTTGGCCATCTGTGGTCCCCCTAACTTTTTTTTTTTTTTTTTTGCTTTGTCTCTTAGGCTTGCACTCGCTGCATATGGAGGTTCCCAGGCTAGGGTTCTAACAGGAGCTGCAGCTGCCGGCCTTCGCCACAGCCACAGCAACGTGGGATCTGAGCCGCATCTGTGACCTACACCACAGCTCACGGCAACGCTAGATCCTTAACCCACTCAGCAAGGCCAGGGATCGAACCCGCACACTCATGGTTCCTAGTCGGATTCATTTCTGCTGCACCACAGTGGGAACTCTCTGGTCCCCATGACCTTAAACTGACCTTATCTAGGGCTGACTGGCTAGGAAAGAAGTATATGGAGGAATATGCTGTGTATGCCTGTACTTTTATTATTTTATTTTAATTTTGTTTTCATTTCATTTATTTACTTATTTTTGGCCGCACCCGTGGCCTGTGGGATTTTCTGGGCCAGGGATTGAATCTGAGCCATAGCAGTGACAATGCCAGATCCTAAACCTGCTGAGCCACAAGAGAACTCCCCATATACCTGTAGTTTTAATTAAGTACTCCCAGAAAGGTAATAATTTTTGCCTTAGATTGTCAGCTGCTTTGTTAATAGGTATCTATAAGCTGATGACCATTAGATCTTCTTTACAAATTGTTTTTGTCATTGTAATATTGCTCTTGAGCCTGTTAATGCTCGTTATCATAAATTCTACCTGTTTGAGATGAATAATTCCACTCCTTCCTGCTTTATTTTGCTTGCATTTGCCCGGTATCCTTTTACCCTTCTCTTTTGTTTTAGAAACCTTTCTTTTTAGTAGTTTTAAGTGTTGTCTGAAAAATAGTATGTTGCTGTTTTTTTTTTTTTAACGTAAAAATTTCAGAGCCCGTCTCACAAAGGGAAAGATCCATCCATTCATACTTTATGTAACAATTACAAAACTTGATTTTTTTTTTTGGTACATCGTGTTCTCATAGAGATCTTTATTTTTAAATTGAGGTATAGTTGATTTACAATATAGTATTAATTTCAAGTATACGGCCGTGATTCAGTTATACATACATACTCTTTTTCAGATTCTTTTCCCCTATAGGTAATTACAAAATACCAATGTAGTTCCCTGTGCTAGACAGTAGGTCCTTGTTGTTTATTTATTTTATATACAGTGGTGTGTCTGTGTTCATTTCATTTTGACTTGTTTCTATTGCTGTTCTTTTTTCTAATTTTTACCCATTTGATCACGTTGCTCTGGGTTCCCTTTTCTCCTGCTTGCTCACCTGGAAGTCCTGTTCTTTTCCGTCTCGTGCCTTGTTACTTCATGCTTCCCGTTACTTATGATCAAATGCCTTGTCCCGTTACGATATGGCTGTGAGAGGCCTGCCACTTCCTGAGTCATTCAGTGTCCCCACTGCCTTCTCTCTGTCCCCCGGTGAGACCTCTGTGACACTTCTGTGACCTTGCCCCCACATGAGAGCTCAGAACCTCTTTCTCATGTTCCCCCTGGTCTGTTTCAGGACCCCCCGCTCCCACCCCCGGGCCAGCCCCCAGCTCCCGGATTCTGCTGAGCCGATTTCCTACTCTGTTGCAGACTGGTGTCAGAGCTCCACTTGCTGGTCCTTTCCTGTCCCAAAGCCACTAACTGAACCTTGTTAGCACATCCTAAGACCACTTGTTCCCTGTGCGGAAGGAAGGTCCGTGACTGCCAGTCCACCAGACACCGCTGTCTGTCATCTTTTCATCACTCTCTCTCATGAGGTCTCGGTGCTGATTTTCAGAGTTTGTTCAGAGTTCTTTTAGGGAATGCGTGACACGCCCTCTTACTCAGGGCACAGCCGCAGGTATTTCCTTTCCCCGGAGAGCAAGCAGCTCGGCTGGGGAGGGGCTCTTGGGTTGCAGCCCTTTTCTCTCAGGCATCTGGGGACATTTTCCCACGGTCTGCCCGCCCCCTACACCGGGTTGCAGGTGAGCAGTTCTTTTTCATGTGGGAGTCACTTGTTCTTTCTGGCTGAAAGCTCTTAATATGCTGTCTTTGACCTTAGAGTTTAGAAATTCTACCAGAATCGGCCTGGGCCTGTGTTTGTTCATCAGCCCTGCCTGCAACGTGAGGAGGCCTCTCATTCTACAGCAGCAGAGCTTTCTTTAGGGAAATGCTCTTTTTTTTGGTGAATTACTGTCTTGCTTGCTTTGCAAAGCCTGGTTATTTGCCTGTGGCGTCTGCTAGCTCCGTCGTGCAAGCCTCCCGGCTTTTCCCTGCGACTTCTATCTCTTTGTCATTTTGCTGTGTGACATGGAACACTGCTCTCACGATGAGAAAATTTGTGAAATGTACCGAACGTCATAAATTTCAAGACCATCTCAGGCCACTTATTTGAGGCTTAACCGTGACCCTTCATGCCTTCAATGCATTGAATTTTTAAACGTGAGAGTCTCACATTTTCAGTCCCTGATGTTCTCTATTTGAAACAAAGAGCTTTTACTTTGTTTTCTCTGCTGGCTTGGAAGGGCCTGTTCTGATGGTTCTGTTTATTTTTATTGTCACTGCCAGACGCCCTTAGGTGTGTTGTTATTCTGTTTTCTAACCAGCGGGGCTCCCCTCCACCCTCTCCTGGGCGGCAGTGGCCTTGGCCCTGAGGTAGCCTTCCCGCTTGTCAGCCTCGCCCCGCGGGCTCGGACTCAGAGGTGGACAAGGCCCAGCTGCTCTCTGCAGCTTCTCCTCCTTAACCTTCTTCGACCCCAGAGGAAAAATCAGGAGTCAGGCTTGCCCCAGGTTGCACCGTGAAACCAGAGACAGAAGTGTCTCTGAACGCAGACTGGGGCTCAGAAGACGAAGACCCCCAGCAGGTCTTTCTCCCCTGGTTAGAGCCACTGAGGTCTCTTTGCTGCTTCCCTGACCCACGCAGCTTGCCTGCGCCCCAGGGCCTTTGCACCTGCGCCTCTCTCTGCCCGGGACCCCTTATCCTGTCTTTGACCTGAGAGGTCTCCACGTGGCTTCCTCCCTTCGCTCAGGTCTCTGCTCACTCCGCACTCACTCACTGGTGACCTCTCTTCCCCCGCACCCGCCCCATCCTTCATCATAGCTCTCATCACCGCATCCGGCGACATCCAGTTTCGCTTTGCGTCAGGCCCTGTAAGGAACAGGCGCTTTGTGCTTCTTTCCCTGCCGTATCCCCAGCACTGAAAACGGTCCTCAGCCCCCAGGAGGCTCTCATTAAATATTTGCTGAACGTGGAAGGCGAGGCCACCCGTGGAGAGACCGAAAGCACGGCACCGGGGAAAGTCGTCCTGTCGCGGGCGGGCTGAGGGTGCTGAGAAGAGGCCCCAGCTCCTGGTGCCCCCCACACACCGTGAGGCCCGATTTCATTAGGCGAGGAGAAAGTCACAGAGAAACCGATGTGGCATTTCCCGTGGCAGCATCTGCCGGCTCCAGGGCCACTGTGTGTGGCCGTGGCCGTGCCCTTGGGCCGACACAGGCGCCATCTGTGTGACGGGCTCTTGGGGACCTGGCAAGCTCGTTAGGTGTGCTCTGGGGCCTCTCTGGCCTTCAGGAAGCACTTAACCGTTCAGGTCCTCGGCGTGGCTTCAGACCCGAGGCCCTTCCTGCTTCTCAAGCCAGACTGGGTGCGAGCAAGGCCTCAGGTGCCACGGCGGGAAGGAAGTGTCGCGAAGGGGTCTCTGAGGCCCACCTCTGCCCCTGGCGCCCAGCATCCCGGGAGGCCCGCCGCCCAGGGCAGGAGCAGCAGGCCTACCCTCCCCCTCCCCTCCCCCTCCCCTTCCTCTTGCCCCTCCTC
>PVHT021183615.1:1559107-1572071 GCA_004024745.2 Catagonus wagneri
CCAGCCAGGTGCTTGGTGAACAGTAAGTGCACATCCACGAGGGTGTTTTCGCAGTCATTTCTCCATTTAGCTCTGGCTCCCTCTCAGATCCAGTCAACAGAATGGAAATAAAATAAGGACAGCCACGGCCCTTCCTCTCTCCATCTTGAGAAAGAGGAGCCCGGCCCCGTGTGGCCACCTGAGGTTCCGGGGACATACAATGAGCTGCCACCGCAAGCTGGGTGGCCGGGAGCCTCCACCCCGGAAGGAAGGAGGGGGTGCCGAGCCATCTGGCACCTGTCGGGGCAGCAGGCTGGGCCTCCCGTGTCGAAAGGCTGAAAGTCACCACTTTGGGACTCTAGTTCAGATCTTCTTTTTCCTCCCTGCCCACGGCTGTGGACGAGGAGCAGACCCTGCCCACACAGCTCGGCCCCCAGAACAGTTTTTTTGTTAGTTTGTTTGTTTCCATCCAAGGTGTGGGAATTGCGTGATGGTGCAACAACGTCAGTCAGGATTGATTTCAAAGTATCCGGGGTGAGACTGTCTGTGGCTGGTTAATCTAAAGTAGGGCTTTAAAATGCCAAAGATTATCTGTGAAAAACCTGAAAGGCAGGATCCACAGAACCTCTGAGATGCTGTCAGACACCTCGTGGGGGCGATGGGCTCTCTGCTCCCTGATGTCTAGGTGCTTTCCCTGCCTGAGGCGCGGCTACCCCCGGCACCTGCTCCTCGGACCTCCTAAGCCCCGTCTGTGCCTCCGAGGACCCCCGGTCCCTCTCCGTACAGCTCGGAGGTTGTCTTTAGTGGCTGCGGTCCTGGCTTATTTGAGGAGCTGACTTTCGCCCCAGGATGAGCAATGGACGGCTGTGGGCGAGATGCGGGTGCACCTGACCCAGCGTCTTTCTCTCGGCACGTGACTGCACTTGTGCCACGTGAGCTTCAGTTGAGGATTATTTCTCAGTGGTTGTAGGCGTCTTGTAAATCAAGGCATCTTAGTGATACAAGGACTGATGACTTTTAAACTTTTTTTTTTATTGTGTTAAAATACACATAACAAACTTAACCGTCTTAATTTTAAGTGTACAGTTCAGTGGTATTAAGCACATTGATGGTTGCTGTGCGGCCGCCACCACCGTCCATCCTTGTAACTCTTCTCTTGTAAATCTGAAACTCTGTGCCTGGTAAACAACTCCCTGCCTGCCACCATCACCCCCAGCCCCAGGCACCCACCTTTATACTTTCCGTCTCTCTGATTTTCGCTGCTCAGAGCACCTCATAGGGTGGAATCGTATAGTCTCTGTCTTTTTGGTGACTGGCTATTCAGGTCCTTTGAGATTTTCCGTGAAGTTTAGGATGACTTTTTCTCTTTCAAAACCTCACTGGATGGCATGAACCTGTGGATCGCTGTGGGCGATGCTGACGTTTAAACACTACGAAATCTTCCCAACCATGGTCGTGAGTTGTGTGTCCATTATTTACGTCATCTTTAGTTTCTTTGGCAACATTTTCTAGTTTTCAGTGTACAAGTCGCCTCCTTGGTTAAGTTAATGCCTAACTAGTTGCTTCTCTTTGATGCTGTTGTAAATGGAATTTTTTGGTAACTGGTTGTTTCCTATGAAAAACTACACAGCCTTGGGTATATGTAGGTTTCCTTTAAAAATGTTCAGATTTAGGGAGGACTTGAGAAGAGAATCCGTCTTGCACAGCACCTTCACAGTTCCCTCCACACTGTGTCACTTTCGTATTTATTTCTCCATACTTCTTTATATGTTTCCACATGCACAGATCCTAAACACACACACACACCTGCACACGTGTATATATTTTTTCAAGTTGGATGACTGTGTTTTTCTAAACTTTTTCTGACTCAACAGTATATATCAAAAACATCTTTCTAACTATATACAGGTGCAGCAGACACACAGTGGAGGCATATTTGACAATCTGATAAAATTATGCACACGATTCTTTTCCTTTTTCCCTTTCTTCCTTCCTTTTCCTCCCTCCCTCCCTTCCTCTTTCTCTCTTTCTTTCTCCCAAGGTAGACTGTTCGACATTCATGCGTTTGAAAGGGACAGCACCTGCTTTGACCTGGAAAAGCAGGGACGTCTGCTGAGCATTCTGTTTCATGGCCATATTTAAAGAGGAATGAAAACAGAGTTCTCCTGTGGCTCAGCAGGTTAAGGATCCAGCGCTGTCACTGCTGTGGCATGGGTTTCCACCCCTGGCCCCGGGAGCTTCCCCATGCCACAGGTGCAGCCAAAAATAAGTAAATAGATAAAATTTAAAAAAAATGAGAAATGAAAATGATGTTAAACCTTAGGCGAGCTGCCTCAGTTACCGAGCTTTCTCAGGAGTCTGCATTGCCTGATGGAGCTGCCTTCCTTGGCACTGGCTTCAAATGTGTAACTGGATGCCGCGGAACAGTGAGTGAAAACACTGATGCTACCGAGGGCAGGAACCACAGCGCCTCACTCAGTGCTGTGTCTCCAGTGCCGGGACCGAGCCTGGTCCCTCAGAGGTGCTGCGTCAGTGCTCCTTAGAGTCCGCCCTTGGCGCTACGTCTGCCGCGGGAGGCTACTCGGGCACTGATGCTCTCGGTGTCTCTTTCAGGAGGCTCAGAGTCCAGGCCTTTGGCCCGGAGCCTGCAAGGCCGCAGCATCAGCATGAAGGGGCCCGCCCTTCCCCGAGCCAAGCAGGGGGCCTTCAAGACCATGCCCCTTCGCTGGTCTTTTGGGTCCCGGGAGAAACCCCCGGGTGCGTCTGTCCAGCTGGTGGAATACCTGGAATCCAGAAGGAGACCTCGCTCCACGAGCCAGTCCATCGTGCCGCTGCTGACTGCCGCTGCTGGCGGGGACGAGATGTCCAATGCCACCCTTTCGGCCACGAGCGTCAATGGAGGGCCTGCCGGCGACAGAGTGCTGGCCGGAGCGCCCTGCCCCTCGGGCCACCCCGGCCACTGCGCCGTCCCGGTCAACTCAGATGGGCCGAACACAGCAAGGACGCTCAAGGAGAACGCAAGTCAGGATATCAGGCTGCCCAGGCAGTTGGACCTGCCCCTCCCGGTGATGTCCTCAGCGGAGGACGGGAGACGGGCCCGGCCGGGGGCCAGTGGCCAAGCACCCTCCCCCAAGGATGCTCGGAGCACTGCGGCGCTCTCTAGAAACAGTGCAGGTGGTCGCGGAAGTACTTTGGACAAGATGAGGGCTGGTGCAGAGAGAGAGGCCTCCGAGACGGACAGAGTCCTGCAGGGGACCCTCGCCCTGCTGAGGTCCGTGTTCTGGAAGCGGGAGAACAGGAAGAGTGGCAGGGCAGAGCCGGCCCCCCGGGCGGCCCCCGGCTCCCTGGGGAGTGGCAGGCTGAGCCCCGCTGCAGATGAGCGGGCCCGAGGCTCCTCTCCATCCCTCAGGATCCGAGAGAGCCTGGCCAGGGGGCCAGCGGGCCACGCGGAGAGGGATGTCCGGTCAGCGCCCAGCTCTCTGCATCTCCCTCGCAAGGCCGGCAGGCCCCCGAGGCCCAGTGCCCTGGGCACGTCACAGAGGAGTGTTCCCGGGGAACAGACTTCTTTGGGCGCCTTGCCAAAGGTGAAATACCACACGCTGTCCTTACGTCGGAAGAAAACATTGCCAGAGTCCAGCCTCTGATGGTGTATGCCCGGGTGACGTGTGGACCTGGCATATTCTCTCGATTCTGCACTGAGCACCTGTGTTGGTGGTGAGACTTGGGGGAGCCAGTTGTCTTGTGACCTCTGAAAACAATAATAATAAAAAAATTGGTCTCTGCATCTAGATTACCAATACCTAACTTCCAAAAATACCTACCTGTACTGTTGGCTGCTTTTATATGTCAAGACCACCAGAGGGCGCAGGCGGGTCAGCATAATCATTTCAGGGCAAGAAAGGCTGTTTTCTTTAAACAATTCCAGGGTCTAAGTATTTGTACGAAAAGAGTGAGTGGATCTGGGCAAAACATAGAGCGTAACTCTGTGAAGACACCTAGTTAATAAGAATCTTCAGCATCAAATCAAATATTGTCATTGGCTTCCCCTAGTTTTGTTTTGTTTTTTTAATATCGGATTTAAAGGGAAAATCATCTTTTAGTGTTTCTCTGGGACAAAGCATGAAAGATGCCAAAAAAGGTGGTAGTGACAATAAACAGGATTCTAGGAGAACTGAGATGGCGGGAGACATGATTGAGATTTTAGGAGAGTATTTAATATATGACAAAATAATTGTATTAAAGTTTTTCAGGGTATTTAAAGAAGATAACTATTTTGATACTAAGGAAAAAAAGGAAGTTCTTTTTTTTAAAAAAGTGTAACTATGAGATCTATGTACCATTTTAATTAAAGCTCATTGGTGAAACGTACAAATGGCTGGCTGAATTATTCGAGTTAGACAAATCATCTTGTTTTGTTTCTGCTGCATAAACTTGGCTCCTTGCACTTGTAAAAAGCCACTTTTAAGGACTGAAGTGTAGTTGATTTACAAGGTCGTGGGAGTTTTGGGTGTACGTACAGCACAGTGATTCAGTTACACATTATATACATAGATGTGTTCTTTTTCAGGTTCCTTTCCCTTCCAGGTGATTGAAAAATATCGAGTACTGCGATAGACAGTAGGTTCTTGTTGATTATCTAAGCTCATTGCTGTTGACCTCAGGAAGCCATGGACTGCGTTGTTTCTGAAAATTTAAAGTGCTTTTCATTAAAGTGACTGGCTGTTCTCTGTCTGAGGAAATAGAAGTCTCCCCAGGTTTCTCTGTGGCGGGGATGTGCTTTTGAGGACCAGGGTCTGAGCCTGTCTCAATGGACTGTCGCTTTGTCACCGACCCGGGTCCTCGGACTCTTTTTTCTGTGGAAATCGATGAGAGGGGGCTTTATTGGGCCTCGTGCTACAGCAGGAGGGAGTGTAAATGAGTTACAGGTGCCCTTGCTTGCTTGTGGGGGGGTGGGGCGAGCTCGTCCTTTAAATGGGGGGAGGGCGGGGTCGGGGGCATGGGTCTGGTGGGCTCTGCCCGCCCCCTTGGTGGTGCTGTGTGCAGGGATCATGCACAGGACCCTGCTTTCGCTCCCAGCACCTCAGAAGTGGCAGCTGGGCTTTGACCTTTTTGTATCGTGCTCCTAATTGGCCCCTACTGGGCATGCGTGCAGTTATTTTTAGTCCCCTGTAGTTTCTGGAGGAGACGTTTTGTCCAGGTGCACGCTCCTCAGTAGGAGGGTCCCAGGTCCCAGGTGGCAGCCCGTCTCAAGTTGACTGTCCTCCGTCTCCGAGAGCTTTGGCCACTTTTCCGTAGCTGTTCTAACAACTGCCCCTTGCTCATTACCGGGAGCCGCTAAGCCTGATCCCAGGCCTGGGGCTTGTCCTTTGAAGTTACTGGTGAGTCTGTGCTTTAACCGTCAGCTTTCTAGAAATACCTTTCTGCTGGGCACCTTTGTTGGAGACGTCCGACTCCAAAAATTACATTTTTCCTCATACACATGGCATGACTCATCGGTGTGTCTCTGCTACTGCTTTTTTTTTTTTTTTTCCCTTAAGGAGGAATGAGGTTCTTTTTACTCCCCACCCCCGAGAGAAAGACTCTGTCCTTTTGAGCTGTGATTCCAAGATAGAAAGGACTGAGGTTGGAGTTCCCGTGGTGGCTCAGTGGTTAACGAATCCGACTAGGAACCATGAGGTTGCGAGTTCGATCCCTGGCCTTGCTCAGTGGGTTAAGGATCTAGCTTTGCCATGAGCTGTGGTGTAGGTCGCAGACGCGGCTCAGATCTCGCGTTGCTGGGATCCTAGCCTGGGAACCTCCATATGCTGTGAGTGTGGCCCTAGAAAAGGCAAAATACAGGAAAAAAAAGAACCGAAGTCATAGAAGGAGAAAGCAGGGGACCCTCCACCTGACCCCAGAGGGGCCGCACTTCCGGTGGACCCGTAGGTTTGCGTTTCAAAAGAGGTCTCTGTGCACTTCAAGTCTTGATCCCCTCAGGCGGCGTGGAAGGCATAGCTGTCCGTGCGCCCCACCCTACTGGGTGACAGGAGTCTAGGTGTCCTCCCGCTCTCTCTAGTTCTTTCTCCTCTGTTGACATTCATTTGTCATATCTCGCTCCCCGACCTTCCTAAGCCCGGTCTCAGTGGCTTCGTCCGTCCTCCAAGGGGTGGGGCTGTGACACAGACGTGCACCCCCAGGCTTCTCCCTAACCACCCTTGGGTGTCACGAGCAAGTCCCAGTTGTTAGCAGTTTCCTCTGTGACACCGCATAAGTTGGGGCACTTGTCTTAGGCTCTGAACTTGAAACAGAAAGAGGCCATTACGCTGGGCCCTGGTTGTTCTATCTGCCACCCCAGGCCTTCAGCGAGGAAGCTCGAGGCCCCTTGGTGTCTGTTCCCCTGGGGTTGCTTCTCCCTCTAGAGGAACCCGGTCGGGGAGGTGGGGAGAAGGGAGCGTGGGAAAGGACTGGGTCAGACTTCTGCCAGACTGGAGGCACCATCCCAACCTTGACTGCACATCTGAGTGTGCACAGTCGGCGTCTGGTCCAGGCTGTTTGAGGATGCGCGCGTGCGCGGCAGAAGTACTTGGTTACTTTTTTCACATCACAAAGCTGACCTTCTGGAGATGGGAGTTTGAAGCGGGTTGAAAGCCGTGGAGGCGGATTCAGATTCAAAGTGGCCAGGCTGAGCTTGCCCGGCATGCCGGCAAGGGCCTCCCGCCCTCCTCTGCGAGCCCGGGTACCCTGCCTGGACCCGCCCCTGCTGCCGAGGCAGGGACACGGGTCTGGTGGTGACAGCTCCCTCCTGGCTCCCAGCGTGTGCTTCCTGGGAGGGAGAGGTTTGAGGTCCAGAATCTCGGGCTGGGAGGCCATCCTGCTGGTGTTAGAACCTCCGGGGGTTCCCAGGGTCAGAGGAGAAAGAACAACGAGGAGAGATGGTAATCTGTAAGAGAGAGACTTTGGAGTTCCCTGGTGGCGCAGCAGGTTAAGGAGCCAGCGCTGCCACTGCTGTGGCTCGGGTCACTGCCGTGGCTGGTGTTCGATCCCTGGCTTGGGAATTTCCACATACTGCGGCCATTTGCAGAGGGAGAGGGAGTGAGAATGACAGATCTGTGAACAAAGGGAGAGATACGTGCTAGTTCCGCCATCAGCAGGCTGTCTCTACCCCGTGGGGGACGGACACAGGGATGGCAAGTTTAACCAGGTTCGCTGACTTGATTATGTCTTGGAACTGCAAAGATCGCGTTGACTAGCATCAGCTGACACTCCTACGGCCCTTCCTTTGTGTGTGCGCCTCGTCCGACAGGCTTCAGATCTGCCTTTCAGAGGCCGAGAAGTTGGGTCCTTGGCCACCAGCTCCTGTCCCCCGCTGGTTGAACATCGCACCCCGGGGACAGGAAACCTTCTGCAGTTCTGGACTCCCGCGCAAGGGCTGAAGGAAGTCTCGGGCTTTAGAGAAAACCCGGAGGCAGAGAAGTGCGGGGGCGAGGTGGAACGCCATCAGCCGGTGAGGGAGCCTCCCACCATCGGGGACCAGGAGGGGATGTGTCACAGGGCACCAGAAGCACCTGCTGATTCCTCAAGATTCCTCAGTCGCGTAGCTACATGGACATTTCCGATTGGGCGACAGACATTTCCACTTTCTGGCACCCTCTAGTCCAGACCAAACTTACCTGCTGCAGCTCAGCCTTCGTAATGGAAACTCCTTGATGGACTTTGCAACCCCAAGTCCCCGCCAGTACCACGGTTACCCCGGGAAGGTGGGGGTGATCTGGCTCTACGTTCGGAAACCTCGCCCGGTTCTAACATAGAAAGGACTGACTTATCGGTCCTCTTCGGCTGCCAGGGCTCCAGCCCTCTCCACCCACAAGCCCCAGCTCTGCTGCCATTGACTAGCTGCAGGATTTGGGCTTAATGATTGACCCAGCCTCCTGAGGCTCTTTTCCTCATCCGTAGAATTGGAAACACTAATGTTGGTTGGATTGGAGGCTTGCTGGGAATGCTGCATATGTTGACGTGTGAAAGTTCCTGGTAAGGCACCAGGTAGGTGGTTCCTTTATCTTCTCCAGAGATAAGCGTTTACAAAGAAAGGCTCATTCTGCCTGTGTGTCCTCCCTTCCTTCTTGTAAGAGCGTCTTAGTTTTCTCTTGGGAAACCACTGCCTCCCCACGCTGTTCATCCGGACAGAGCCGCCCCACCTCTCCTGCTGCGGAACCGGTACGTGGCCCAGGCTTGAGCAGTCAGCTTACACGGGGGTCTCGAGATGGCGCCGGGCTCAGTGGGTGTCAGAACTAGGGGGAAAGAGGAATCTTTGTTTCTTGACTTCTAAGCAGATAGGATGTTGGTGTCCATCTTGTTGTGAAGATGGGGAGAGAGCCTGTTGAGAATGAATTCCACCCTGTAGAATATGTTGTTGAGAGATGGAGGGAAAAAAAAAAAAAGAAGATCGAATCCTGGGGCGGTCACTTGGACCCCTGGATCCAACTATACCTGAAGTAGGACTTTTTAGTTACCTGGGTGAATTAATGTATCGGTCCACTCTGCTGGTCTGGGGTGGTCACTGGCCTCTAAGGTCCAGTCCTTCTGTGTCCCGAGGGCTGCCTTCAGGCTGCCCTGGTTCTAGTCCTGCCAAGGCATCCCAGAGAACATGCTCACCCTCGGTTTTCTCACCGATGAAATGGATTTGTCAGCGGTTGCAATAACCTGGGGTTGATAGGAAGACCAAAAGGGATCTTGGAGGGAAATGCTCATTTGGAGATGATGAACGGGCGTGCAATTTTGTGGGCTTGTTCCTGCTCTGCTCTGCTGGATTTCCGGGTCAAAGGCAGCTATGAAATAGATTCGGAGCCACGGTGACACCTGGTGGACGTTCCTCTTATTGCATGATGCTCCCCACTCCACAGCTTAAAAATAAAATTTCCCCTAGGTTTCAGCCTAAAGATTGTGGGTTTTCGTTTGCTAGGCTGGTGGGATACACATCCTGAGAGGGCATCAGGGCCTGAGTGGACTCAGGGACATCCGAAAGGCAAGCCAGTCAGAAGGAAACCAAAGTCCATGGACAGGAGATTGAACTTTAGGGAGCCTGAGGTGCTGGCCAGTCAGTCCAGCTAAAGCTGGGTCCACCTGCAGCTTTCCGTCCCTCTTGTGCTGCTGGGCACCCTCTGCTGACAAGAAGGTCCTTCTCCCTGCTCCACTTGCTCCATGTGGCTTCTTTTGGGGAATCCCAGGGGTCTAGGGTCTTCCCCCACCTTCAAGTGTTGGGTCCCTCCTCTCCCCGAATGCAGCTCAGAGCCAGTGTGGACGCGTCCGCGACGCCCGTCCACCCCCACCCACTCCAGCGAACTCGCCCGAGAGGAGGCAGAGCCCTCAAGGGCACGCGTCCGGACCCCAGGCCTGGCTGGGTCTGGGTCGTGGACAAACTCGGCCTGGAGCCCAGCACTGGCGTGACCCCAGCACTGGCTGCCTGCGGCCCCGGCTCCAGCCCTTCTTGTTCTGAAGCCACTATCCCTGTCTCTGCCCGCCAGTCAGGGTTCAGTCATTTCCTGATGCTGTTGTCCATCTGCTGACCCGCAGCCCCCCAGCTGCCCTCCATTGTTCTGGTCTAACCGCCCAACAACAACAGTCTCGCTGGCTCCGGGCCTGCCCTGCCTCAGCTGACCCTCCTGAATCCTGACCATTAGCCTTATCCTGGGGTGGCCTGGGGTGGGGGTGGGGGGTTGTCCCCTGGTGATCACGTGATCCCGGACCGTTTGCTTCTTAAATTTAGGGATCTGTATGTGCACATGTGTACCGCGTGTGTGTTAATTTGGTAAATGGCTTGGGCTCAGGGAAGAAATCGGAGCCAATCTGTAAAGATTGGAACAGTTTGAATCAGTAGTTGCAATATTAGTGCAAAAACTATACCCTACACTTTCCAGGAGCTCAAGAATCATTCATTGTCGGAGTTCCTGTCATGACTCAATGGTTAACGAATCCGACTAAGAACCATGAGGTTGCAGGTTCGATCTCTGGCCTTGCTCAGCAGGTTAAGGATCCGGTGTTGCCATGAGCTGTGGTGTAGGTTGCAGACGCGGCTCAGATCCCGCGTTGCTGTGGCTGTGGCGTAGGCTGGTGGCTACAGCTCTGAATAGACACCTAGCCTGGGAACCTCCATATGCCGCGGGTGCGGCTCTGGATAAAGGCAAAAAGACAAAAAAAAAATCATTTATTGCCTTTTTAAGAAAAAATAAACTAAGTGAAACACCCCCCCCCCAAACAAGGATGGCAGTTTTAAATGCATGTTGCTTCGAGAATATAAGACGAGGCTGCAATGAGCTGGATGCCCCAGGGCAGAAGTTCTCAAGGTTTGCTGCACCTTAGAATCAACTGAAAAAACGTTTCAAGCAGCTGTGGCTGGGCTCCTCCTTGAACCAATTAAATCCAGGGAGAGGACTGATTCTGCTGTGCTCCCGGGACTGAATGTTACAGCTCTGCCATGCTGCCAGCCTGGGAGCCGCTAGCCCCATGCTGCTATTTAAATTCAAGTTAATTCAAATTAAATGCAATTTAAAATTCCATTTCTCGGTTGCACAGGCCACATTTCAAGTATTCAACAGCTGGTGGCTGCCATACTGGACACTGCAGATTATGGAATATTTCCATCATCCCAGAAAGTTCTGTTTGGTGGTGCTCCCCCAAGGAGTTGCTTGTGTGGTTGGGGGCTGACCAGGCAGGTCACCTTCGTGAAAAATGGAGGTGGTTTTCTGAGTGAGTCCCCGGGCAGGCTGATGGCCACAGTGTGTGTGCGCGCGCGCGTGTGGCGATTGGCGCTGTTATGGTTCCTGTTTTTCTGCTGGGTCGTCACCCTACAGAGTCGAGAATTTTCTGGAAGTGTGTCCTGGGAGTGTCGCATGGGAGACACCCGGAGGTGCCGTGAGTCTGGGCCACCCTCGCTGGGACGGAGGCCATCCCCCACAGGCGGGGCGCGGGCTGGGGGACTAGGGCCCCCAGTGCTGAGAGGACCGAGAAGCCAGCACTTGGCCAGGAAAGCCTTTATTCCCTGGGGGGAACCGTCTGGCCCCCTGCGGTTAACCCTCCTCCGGGACGCTGAGCTTCTCCTTCACGCCGCAGGCCACCACGGCGAAAAAGAACTCGGGGAAGAAGGTGCGGATGTACACGGCGGCCCTGGGGATGGGGTTGGCCAGGAAGACCTCTTGCTTCTTCCGCCTCACCGTGCGCATCACCTCCTCCGCCACGTCCACCGGGTGCGCCCCGTAGGTCAGCTTCCTGAAAAAGACTGAAAAACCCCAGGATGGGGAGGGGCTCCTAGGAGCCTCGGGGACGCGCGGAGCATCCGCTGGCTGTGTGCCCTGGGGAGGGCGCTTAACCCCTTGTGCCTCAGCTTCCTCGTCTGTAAAGTGGGCGCAGACTGCTGCCCTAGTCACATCCCAGGGTGGCGATGAGCCGCAGCAAGGATGAGACCGCGCTTAGAAGGCGGGAAGGTACCAGGAGACACCAGCGGTGTTAAAGGGCTGGTTTGGTAACTGTTGCCAATCTGGGCTTGCGGGGAGCCTCCTGGAACTGCCCGCCCACACCCTGGTTCATCTTGAGTCCCTAATAGAGCCTCGGGCTGAGTGTCGCTTCTCTGTTTAGAACATTCTAGAATGGTGACAATACGTGCATGGAAGGAGCACTCGCTATGTGCTGGCTGCTGTTGCAGACCCTCTGTGTGGCAGAACTTTCCTCTCTAAGACTCTACAAAGGAAGTGTCCGTGTTGAAATGTTTACTGTGAGCCAGAGGTGAACTTCAAACGCAGCCTGTCTGGCGCCCTGCTCCCAGCTCCTCGGGGCTGCCTCCTAGGGCTGGGGGAGCGGGAAATTCTCAAAGCCCGAATCCTGGCCGTTCCATGTGGGAACCAGAGACCCCAAGACAGGGACTCACTGGCCAAGGTCACAGAGCCTCTGAGTGATTGAGCCCAGCCCCGCCTCGGTCTGCTGGTGGCAGGTTGGTCCCGATGTCCCAGGACTGAAATTTGGGGCCCTTGCCTGCTGTTATCAGGGCGCAGGGGCCCCACTGCCCTGGGGTCTTATGTTTCTGGAACACCCCTCGGGCCCCCCGAGGGAGCCCTCCCCTGCCCCCGTCCCTCCGGTTCCCTCTGAAAGCTCACATTTCCAGACGGAGGCCTCCCAGTTGCCCTGGCCCGGCTCCACGTGGTAGGAGCGGATGAAAGTGGGGCTCACGGTGCTGACGACCACGTCAAACTCCTCCACCTCCGCCCGCAGGCAGTCGAAGAAGCCCAGTGCCGCGTGCTTGGAGGCAGCGTCTACAAGAGAAAACAGGAGTTCCCGTCGTGCCTCAGGGGTTAACGAATCCGACTGGGAACCATGAGGTTGCGGGTTCGATCCCCGGCCTCGCTCAGTGGGTTAAGGATCCGGCGTCGCCGTGAGCTGTGGTGTAGGTCGCAGACGCGGCTCGGATCCCGAGTTGCTGTGGCTGTGGAGTAGGCCGGTGGTTACAGCTCCAATTCGACCCCTAGCCTGGCAACCTCCATATGCCGCGGGTGTGGCCCTAGAAAAGGCAAAAAGACAAAAAAAAAAAAAAAAAGAGAGAGAGAGAAAGCAGCCAGAGGTGGACACGTTTATATAACACATGGCCTTGGTCTCGTACGGTCTCTGCACTTGTGTGAGACCTGCTGTCTCCTAAATGGAATGTACTGGATGAAGATGGACCGAGAGGCTGTTATTCCCGCTTTGTTGTTTTTTTTTGTTTTTGTTTTTTGCCTTTTGTCATTTTATGGCCGCACCTGCGGCATGTGGAGGTTCCCAGGCTAGGGGGTCTAATCGGAGCTGTGGCCACTGGCCTGCGCCGCAGCCACAGCAACGCAGGATCCGAGCCGCGTCTGCAACCTACACCACAGCTCACGGCAACGCCGGATCGTTAACCCACTGAGCAAGGGCAGGGATCGAACCCGCAACCTCATGGTTCCTAGTCGGATTCGTTAACCACTGCGCCACGACGGGAACTCCTGTT
>PVHT021183615.1:1579913-1667451 GCA_004024745.2 Catagonus wagneri
TTTTTTTTTTTTTTTTTGGCTTTTTAGGGCTGCACTGGCATATGGAGGTTCCCAGGCTAGGGGTCCAATTGAAGCTACAGCTGCCGGCCACAGCCACAGCCACAGTCACAGCAATGCAGGATCTTAGCTGTGACCTACACCACAGCTCACGGCAACGCCAGATCCTTAACCCACTGAGCGAGGCCAGGGATCAAACCCGCAACCTCATGGTTTCTAAGTCAGGTTTGTTTCCGCTGTGCCACAGTGAGAACTCCGATACAAGTATTCTTATGTGGCCATAGCATTGATATTTTAAAACATTAAAAGCTAACAGATTTTGACGCTTTGCTATGCAAAGAGATTTATGAATATGAACTCATTTAATTCTGACAGTAATCTTATGCCGTCATTGTTTTGGTTGAGTTTCCTAGAAGCAGAGTCTAAGACAGGAATGCAGGTGCCTGGATTAATTGAGGGGAGTGGTCTTCAGGGGCAGGTGCAGGGCAAGGATGTGGTCCCAGGTCAAGTCTAGCCTTGGCTGGATCCAAGGAGGGTTCTGGAGTGCACACTCAGCTGCAAAGGCTGTCCCACCCGGGTGCGGGGGACCAGTCTGATGATGTGCTGCTTTCCTCTGTGGGCAGGTACCCAGGGTGTGCACTGGCAGAGGGCGGAGCTCTGAGCCACGGCTGCCAGCCCTCATGGCACCTGGGGAATGGATGGACTGGCCAGGTATGGGGCTCTGGGAAGGGCACCACCAATGCCTTCTCCTGGGGGGGGACCCCTTACTGTCTCATTTCACGCCAAGCATGGGTGGACCCAGACTGACTGCAGATGCCAAAGGGTAGTTGGGCAGCACTGGGTGCCCACTAGAGGCTGGACATCCCGGGTGCAATGTCTGCAAGTGATCTTAGGGCTGTGTGACTTTCTCCTGCCAGTCGCAGTGGCTGGGGCAGGGGGAGAGAAGGGGGCCAGCCGGATGGGAAAGGTGGCTGGGGTTTGGTAAGTGGGCATTGTGGGCAGGGGAGTTGTGGTACTGGAGGAAGCTTGATGGAGGTGCCGGACCATTCAGCCTAAGCCACAGAGGAGAGGAGTGAAGGCAGGAGGGGCTGAGAGAGAAGAAAAGGAGGGGCTCTAGGGAGGCAAGCTCTCAGAAGGCCACCTTGAATGTTAGGACCGCAGAGCATGGACGATTTCTCTAACCGGAGGTTTCTTATTGAGAACAGGGCGGTCCATGATGCTCCTGGATGGCAAAATGCAATAGAGATGTCAGTCTAATTCCAAGTGAATCTGAGCGGTCAATCAGGATCCCAGAATGTCTTAGAAAGTGACGGGAAGAGCCTAATCTTTATTTGGAATACTTTACAAGCTGTATTTGGAAATATAAGTATGCAAGAAAAGCAAAGAACTTTTTTTTTTTTTCGCTCTTTAGGGGGCCGCACCTGTGGCGTATGGAGGTTCCCAGGCTAGGGGTCTAATTGGAGCTACAGCTGCCATAGGATCCAAGCCATGTCTGCGACCTACATCACAGCCCACAGCAACACCAGATCCTCAGCCCACTGAGCGAGGCCAGGGATCGAACCTGCAATCTCGTGATTCCTAGTCAGATTCGTTTCCACTGCGCCACGACGGGACCTCCGCAAAGAACATTTTGATGAACAGTCATGGGGCTGGATTAGCTCCCAGTTATTAAAATACAATATACAGTGACAGAAAGGAAAACACTATTAGAAGTTCAAGTATAGATAGAAATACCGATTCAAAATAGAGCTGAGTATTCATAAGACTTTAATGTATGATAAAGTTAGCGTGTTGAATCAGTGGAAAAAGAAGCCACTGCTTTAAAGTGGTACTTGGGAGTTCCCAGGTGGCTCAGCAGGTTAAGGATCTGGCATTGTCGCTTGTGTGGCTCACGTCGCTGCTGTGCCTCAAGTTCGATCCCTGGCCCTTGAACTTCTGAGTGCCATAGGCGAGGCCAAAAAAGCCAAAAAAAAAAAAAAAATGCCTTTGGGTCCCTTGTTCAGCTGCTGACAAAGGAGCAGGTTGGGGCTGTCCCTCCCTCCTAGGATGATGGGCATCTTTACAAGTTGGACGCTGGGGCAGCTGAGGATCTGTGGCCAGGAGCCGGATCAAACCTCTGGCCTTGACCTCCATAGGAGAGGCAGCGTGGGTGTTCATCACCGTCACCCGTTCCCCCTCTTCTCCGCTGACACCCTTTCCCGGGTGGACCTGGAAGCCTGGAGCGCAGTGGTGCATCACTGTTTCGATGTAGGAAGCCCAAAGGCGCATCCCCAAAAGGGCCATTTCTGCCCAGGTATTGGTTATAATACCCAGGTGTTTCTATTTTATTCTTTTTTTTTTTTTTTTGGTCACACCCACAGTGTGTGGAAGTTCTCCAGGGGCCAGGGCTTGAACCTGCGCCCCAGCAATAACCAGAGCTACAGCAGTGACAGTGCTGGATCCCCAGCCCACTGAGCCTCCTCTTATTTGATTCCTTCTCAGCTCAGCACAGCCTGTATCTTGTGTCGAGCCCGTGGGTACCCGGCTTTTTCTTTTCGTGCAGCAAACATCCACGGAGCCCTTACTTTTTCACAGTTTCTCACATCGAAGATACCATCAGCCTATAAGAGGCTTTCTTTTCTTTTTTCGTTTAAATATGCATTCCTAACCCACTGAGTGATGCCAGGGATCGAACCCTCAAGCTCACGGTTCCTAGTCGGATTCGTTAACCACCAAGCCACGCTGGGAACTCCCTGTAAGAGGCTTTCTGACTTCAGAGATACACAAATGTGAAAGGATGGCCTGTGACTCTGGTGGTGCCCTTGATGGAGAGACAATAAAGCTGAATTTCAGAAATGTTGAAAGGTGGAAAACTGCGCCTTAGAGGCGCTGAGACACAGGCAGCGGCTGTGCCCCCTGAAGCAGTTCAAGTACAGGGGTTAGGTGTTCAGAGTATTGCTCTGACTGAAGACACAGTGGGTACAAGGTGACCTGATTTCGGACGTGGCCGGATTGCGTGGGTTTGGGCCGAGGGTTAGAAGTCCTGGACTCTGTCCGCCTGGGTCCCCTAGGAAACACCTTGGCACTTGCTGCCAGCCGGTGCTACCCACTGGCTCGGGTCAGGTTCCACGGACCAGGCACGTGTCGCGGACTGCGCAGAGCCTGCGTCCTCAGCTTGGTGCCCCTGGCTTTTTTCTTGCCTCGGACCTGGAGCACTTTGAACCTGGCATCACTACGGTCAGCTCCATATTCTGGCTAAGCATTTGTTTAAGGTCACACACGCCCAGCTTCTCGAGTTACTTCTAAATACTCGGACTGAATTTTTTTCTGCTTTGCGTTTCCTTCTACGGCGAATCCGGAAGAAGCAGTGAGAAGGAGCAATGACATTAAGCCACGGCGAAACTAGATGGCTCCTCTGAAAATGCCGTTTTGCTCCCAAGACGCGTTTCCTGAATTCCTGATTTGTATAATGTTTGACTACAATAGAATGAGATTTTGAAAAAAAATAAAGAAACAGGACCGCTAAGTCAAATACAGATCTCTCAGTAATAGAAGTCCTATCTAGTAAGACGGAAAATCGGAACGGTTGGAGAACTAAACAGCCTTCTCGACCTGCAGGGTCTAAGCCACACCTGCAGTTGACCTCACCGATCGGCAGCAGGTGGATCACCGGCCAGGAGAGTCCATCTGCTGCGACCACTGAGAAACACCCAGAAACGCCATGAATAATAGCATATTTTTGTGAGGAGCTGCAGAGCCCAGAAGCCAGCTCCTCAGGGACCCTCCGAGAGGGGGGGAACAGTCAAGGTGGTGGGGGATGAAGGGGTCTCGTGTTGGCAGCTGGCCAGACGTGAGGTGGGCGTGTTCTGCCTGAAGGAGCAGGTGGCCCCAGGCTCTGGGTGGGCGCTTCCGCTCCGTTTCCCCAGGGCCCCCACTGTTACTCCCTGTTATCTTGTGTCTGGTCGGATAGGCACACGTGTGTGCCTGGCTTGTCCCTGGAGAGAGAGAGAGAGTCTGCGTCCCCTCCCCGCCCCACCTGGTCCCTTTTGAGTACTGAGCTGAATGAGGCAGGATAGCCCCCTGGAACCTGCAGGCAGGTCCCGAAGGCTTGCAGACCCAGCTCCAGGGGCCACGCCGGAACCCAGTCCAGCTGCCTCACTCTTCGTTGTTTATGTCCCACGGGCAACCCAAGTTGATCACCCACCCCGAACTCAAACCCATTCTGGGTGCACGCATACGGGTTGCTGCTGGGGTGTCCAAAAGAAGAGGCTCTGAGGCAACTGCCAGATGGGGATGGATACAAGCGTTCTCGTGACATCAGCACCACGCAGTGGGTTCCCAGCCCGCCAGCGGCCCCTTCCCAGTGGTCAGGACAGAGTGGGCTCCGTCAATGCCAGCTGAACGACCTCATGAGTGTTTGGCTAGTGTGGTCTACATTTGATGAAAAATAACAAAAAAGAACAGCAGATTAGCCCCAAACTGTATAACACACGGGGCTGCACTGCCACTGCTAGGAATGAGCAAGACTCCAGAACCCAAGGACACGTAGTATCGCTTGTCACAGGTGCCACCTGCAGAAGGGCTCTCTGAGGCCGTCTGATGCAGCAGCTGCAGATGTAAATGCCTTCAAGGCCAGGAGGTGAGACGGCTGAGAGAAGCAGGCCGAGTGAGATACGAGAGGGGTGAGTGGGTGGGTGGCCCACCACCGTTTGCATGTTCTGCCTAAACCTGTTCGTCATTCTCACCATTGCTGACGCTTGAGAGGTGCCCACTGCAGCTCCGGGCACTGTTCTAAGCTCTTTCCATCTCTGAATTCATTTATTCATTACAAGAGCACAACGAAGCACAGAGCTCCAGTCTCCTTGTTTCCAGATGGAAAATCCAAGGCCAGGCAGTGCCGTCACCAGCTAGTAAGTGGTGGAGCCAAGAATCGCACCCAGTCCCCAGGTCTGGCCCGGTAACCAGTTCACTACCACAGCTGAGGGCTTCTTGGCATGTCAGAATTTCTGGAAACCCCGTGGAGTGAAAACAAGTCACATCTGCAGACCAATAATGGCCCGCAGGCTGGGTTTACGGCCCCAGGCCTACCAGTCCCCTCATTTCTCAGGCGAGGAAGCCACAGCCGCCAAGAAAGGAGACACTTGCTGGTTGAGAAAAGATGCCAGGGGAGAACACAGCCTCGACCCCTGCCCACCTGCCTGGCGGGCTCAGCCACGCACCACCCCGCCCCCCTCATCCTTCAGGCTGGGGATGGGCACCCGTGGAGCCAGGCGCGCTTACCCTTGCCGAGTCCTGAGATGGCATCGGTAATGACCACCGCCTTGTTCTGCACGGCGGACTTGGACCACAGCCTGGACACCTCCTGGTAGATGAAGAGGAGGCCACTGATCCCCAAGAGCAGCAGGGGCAGCGCGAGCATGGCTGTGACTCCCATCTCGTTCTGGGGGATGATGAGAAAGAGGCATTGGCTTGACGGACAGACCTCAGTGGGGACATGGGGCAAGGGGAGCACCAAGGCTGCAGGGCACGCGTGTGTGCCAAGCCCGGAGCCGCCTCTCCAGGGAGCTGACACAGTGCAGGCTCCCCGAGGGCCACCTCCCAGCCGACCTCCTCACCAGCCCGCTAATCCCCAAATGGTCAACGAAGAGGAAGTCACTCACTGTGTCTCCGAAAGCAGACGGAATCCGGGAGCCTGCCCTCCCAAAGGTTAAGGACAAATTTAATTAAAAAGGGTCTGCATTGCTGGAAGGAAATCCATGTGTTAAGGCCACTCGCTCTGGCCCTAATGGCTATTTATAGCCGTCGGTGCACTAAAGGGCGTTCAGGGTAAATATAGTGTCTGTTCTGATGTTCAGGAACACATGTCGGCCGGGTCTGGTTTCAGAGTTCCTGCCAAGCCTCTTAAAGCTGTCCTGGTGCCTCGCTAACAGAGGGTTCCTCTGCGGTCTGGGCCTTAGGGATCAGGACCCGGGGTTCCAGCACCAACATCCTTGCCCCTCCCCTTTCCTGTAACCCTCCTATCAAGTCGTTTCCAGGTGGTTCAGCAGCGAGCCCTCTGGCCTTCCCTCTCTGGTTGGGGGTGAAAAGCACAGGGAATCTGTCAACCAGAATGGTGCCTGTGGCAGAAGGAACCACTAAGAGGTGTGACATGAGCTACTGGAAGCACCAGTTTGGGGTGGCTCCTCTTTAGTCAAGTTCTTCCACCTTGCTGAGCCTCAGCCTTCTCATCTGTAAAACGGGCCTAATGCTCGTCTTGCAGGACTGTTGGGAGAACAAGTTAAGATGCTGCATATCAATAGCAGACTCTGGCCCACGAGGTGGTAACTATTATCTTTAGTGATTAAGAACACTAAGACTAGAAGTTCCCGCTGTGGCTCGGAGGAAAGAAACCCAATGAGTGTCCATGAGGGTTCGGGTTCGATCCTTGGCCTTGCTCAGTGGGTGAAGGATCTGGCATTGCCGTGAGCTGTGGTGTAGGCTGCAGACTTGACTCAGATCTGGCGTTTCTGTGGCTGTGGCGTAGGCTGGCAGTTGCAGCTCTGATTCAGCCCCTAGCCTGGGAACTTCCATATGCCGCAGGTGCAGCTCTAAAAAAAAAAATGAAAAAAGAAATAAAATAAAATAAAATAAAATAGATGGGATTATCCCCTCGCATTTACAGATGAGAAAACTGAGGCTTAGAGAGACAAGTGACTTATCCAAGTCAAGGTAAGGAGCTGGGATTTAAATTCAGGCTGACTCCAGAGTTCATGCTCTTAATCACAGCCATATTCTTTCCCACAAAATGCTAAAAAAAAAAAAAAAAGTCTAGTTCCTGCTATGGTGTAACAGGATCAGAGACATCTCTGGAGCCCTGGAACACAGGTTCAATCCCCAACCTGGCACAGTAAATTAAGGCTCCAGCTTTGTCACAACTGTGTCTTGGCTCTGATCTGTGGCCAGGGAACGCCATATGCCACGAGGTGGCCAAAAAAAAAAAAAAAATTCCTGTTTGGAGTTCCCATTGTGGCTCCATGGGTTAAGGACCTGACGTTGTCTCTGTGAAAATGCAGTTTCTATCCCTGGCCTCGCTCAGTGGGTTAAGGAGCTGGTGTTGCCATAAGCTGTGGTATAGATCACAGATGCGGCTTGGATCCAGCGTTGCTGTGGCTGTGGCGAAGGCCGCAATTGCAGCTCCAATTTGACCTATAGCCTGGGAACGTCCAAATGTTACGGGTGTGGCCATTAAAAAAAAGTGTGTTTGCTAGAGTTCATATGCTCATTCCATAGATAGATACTCTATACACCACACACATGCGCACACAGACATACATGTATACGTACGTTTATGTATATGTGTGGGTAGATTCTGTTTGCTAACCATTATTCTAGATGCCAGGGGTTGCAGAGAACAGTTCTTGCCATAGGGAAATAATTTACAATACATATGAAGGGAATGGACCCATAAACAGATTTTTTTTTTTCTTTTTTGGCCGCCCCCGTGGCATATGGAAGTTCCCATGCCAGGGATCAAATCCAAGCCAAGCTACAGCAACACTAGATCCTGGGGATTGAGCTTGTGCCTCCACAGGGCCAAGCTGGATCATTAACCCATTGCACCACAGCGGAAACGCCTAAACAGATTATTTCAATATACTGAGGAGTTAAAATCCACGTGGGTCCGTCTTACAGGAAAGAAAGGTGGATCTGAGATCTCGATTCTCTTTCTTGATCTGGGGGTGGTTACATGGCTCTGTTCACTGCAGATTCATTAAGCTGAACATGTAGGGTTTGCATACTTGTCTGTATGTACTTTGTGCTTGAATGAAATTGACACTTGAAACATTTAAAAGGGAGCAAAGTGCCTTGGATGCTCAGAGAATGGAGCAAAGTTGGGTCTGACCTGAGTCTCAGGGACTGATCACCTCCCGCCCTGCCCAGGTGTCTAACTGACCACTGGCTCCTTTCCCCAAACGCCACCTGTGCTGTCTGGCGATGTCAGACTCCAGAAAATTCATTTCTTCCTTGGCACCTTCAGCCACAATTTTTTTTTTGTTTGTTGTTTTGCTTTTTTCTGAGAGAGCGAAGTTTGAGAAGTTGCGTTTGAGAGAGTGAGGTTCTCTTTGCGAACATTTTAGTGGATTCCCTTTTCTTCTAAGACCAGTCTCTGATTTGATATTGTGACAGTGACACAGATACTCAGGAGTGACTAATCATATAAGAGAACGAGGGTGGGGCCGTTGGGTACAAACCCTTCTGCTCCAGAGCAACTCAGCATGCCTTCCCTGCATTGGACTCATTCCAATAAAAATCCATTTCACATCGCTTCAAATACGATTGGTTTAACAAAACACAAACTTCCATGGGACCGTCATTCACTAGGTACTCAGCTGGAGCCCCAAACATGAAGAAGTTAACTGGATTCTTGTTGCTTATTCCATGACGGTACAAATGGTACAATTCAGCATAAGCAGACAGCACGATTTTATTTGAAATATCCAGGACTTTTTTTTTCTGGAAATGAAGTAAATACACGTAAATACCCATTTTTAAATGAATCTAAGCTAGGATGCATTTAGGGTCGTTAGAATTTGGCAGTCCTTTTTAGTTTCAGAAACCCAAATTATGTCTCTAACAACCTGTGGTCTCAATAACATGTTAATTTAAAATACGATATCACTACAATATCAATATAATATCACTACTATGCACGTTACGAATCATGCAGCACGCCACTGCTTCAAACAAGACTTGCATGTTTTGCAATGTTTATTTTTAGAAGCAGAAGTGCCTGGCAATTTAGTTTAAGCACGACAATTCAAACATTTGTTCCACTTGACTGTGATAAGATGTCATTCTATTTGACTGTTTTCTCATTTTATCCCTTGATTATCCTTTTAAACTTTCATTCTATAGGTAGAAATTAGGAAATTTAGAAGAAAATGTTTTTTAAAAATAACACAAAACAAAATTTTAAATTCACTTCTTCTGGGTTAAAATAAAAATGAAAATATGGGATGGTCACACATACTATCAATTTGTGTGTGTCAGTTAAGAAAAAAGTTTCTGGATTCTTCCATCAACAAAACCGTGTGGGCAACAGATTTACATTCTTTGTAGTCAAAGCCTTGCTTTCCACTTTCTTCAACTTCTTACTCTTACTCACATGCTCCCTCATTTTTCAGTCATCCTTAAGCTTGAGATACTCATTTATACTAGTGTGTCAATGGTTGATATAGCCTGTTCCGTTATCTCACTTAAAGATACTGGGATTTTAACAGGAATCAGAAGCTGAAGCCAAAGGTATTTAGTGAAGGGTGAGATGGCAGGTGGAGGTTTACTTGGACCACAGCCTTGTGAAATCCACCTCAAGATGTTCATTGTGGCAGATCTGGCAACCATGAGCCCTGGCTAGCACATCGACACCTTGCCCGGGGCATCTGATGGCAGGTGCTCAGATACCCTGACGAGGGCACTCCCAGCAAGGCTGGGAGCAGCTTCTGTTTCCCATACACCTTCTGAAGCCTTGGGCTCCTGGAAGTCATGTTGAGAGTGCTGACTGCCTTTTTGCACACTTTTCTTCTCTGCGAATTCCAGGTGGGCTGCCGTGTATCTGCTCGTGGCCATGACTGACACAACCATACACAGGGCAAAAGAACCCCACGCGAGGCTGTCAACAAAAGGCAGAGTTAGGAAAGGGTGCAGGGCTATGATTCAGGTCCTCCTGCTGGGTGTCAGTCTGATGAAAAATCAGCTCCGGGTTCTACCCAATTTGGACCCGAATTTTTGCATCACATAGCCAAAAGAGTGGCCAATGTGCTTTTGTAGCCAAAGTGTTGATGGTTAAGAGAATGGATCCCGGTGTCATTGTCCTGAGCTTGCACTGTGGGTTTGCACCCATTTCTTATTAACTGTGCAACCTCAGGCTGGCGACCTCACCTTTCTGTATCAGTTTCCTCATCTGCAAAAGTGGAGTAATAGCAATGCTGCCCATAACACAGTTGTGAGCAATTCAATAAATTCACCGGTGGAAAAGTCCTCAGCATAGTATCTGCTAACATAGGTATTACTTTTTGTTGTTGTTGGCTCTAAGCCAGGACACTGGCATTGGGCATTGTTATTTTTATATCCCTCTCTTCTGGAAGCCTACTGCATTCTGAGTTGATGGTCTATACTTTTCGTCTTTCACAGAACCCAGCAGAATGGTTGCTGAGAAAGAACCTCTACAAACGGCCATTCGTGTATGTTTCCCAGGATGAATAGATGGCTCCATATCCAATCATCTTCCAAAATACCTACTAGCAGGTAAGTTCCACCCACTCCAGAGTTTCCAATCAGCCTTAAATGTGACTTGACAGTCCATTATACCAAGATCAAGGAGAAAGGCCCAACAATAACCAGAAAAAAAAGAATCTAAAGGAAAAAGACAACAAAGCAACAAAAAGAAAACACGCACTCTCTCTCTATTTTTTTCTTTGCTTTTTAGGGCTGTACCTATGGCGTATGGAGGTTCCCAGGCTCCCAGGCTCCCAGGCTAGGGGTTGAGTCAGAGTTGCAGCTGCTGGCCTACAGCCATAGCAACTCGGGATCTGAACCATCTCTGCAACCTACACCATAGCTCATGGAAACACCAGATCTTTAACCCACTGAGCAAGGCCAGAGAGAAAACCCGCATCCTCATGGATACTAGTTGGAAAAAGAACATTCGATGATTAATATCTTCAGGGATATAGGAGAAGATTTTGAATTAGTAAACAAGATCAGGATATATGAAAAAGGGACAACTAGGAAACAGGGAAGATCATTTGGAATTTCAAATAAAATCCAAAATAAGAATTCAACAGAAAGTTTAGAAGGCAATTAGAAAATTTTCAGAAATACCAAAAAAAAAAGAGAGAGAGAGAGAGAGATAGAAAGCATAAGGGGAGCAGTAACATCTAGATAATTATTCCAGAGGACCCAAAAATCTAACTAATAAGAGTTCTCTGAAAAGATAACAGAAGACTTAGGAATAGAAATAATCAAAGAAATAATACAAGACAACTTCTCAGAATCCTAGGCCATGACTATTCAGATTGAAGGCCTCACCGAGCACAGGAGAGAATGAAGGAGGATGAAAGAAGATCCTCTTGGGGGACTTCATCCTGGCATTTCAGGACACCAGAAATAGGGTAGAAAACAATAGGTCACCTATTGTAGAACATGAATCAGAATAATATCAGACTCTTGATGGAAAAAAATATGTTCTAGAAGGAAATGAAGACATACCTTCAGAATCCTGAGGGAAAATGATTTTCAGCCAAGAATTGTATATTCCACCAAACTCTCAAGCAAGATGGAACATTGAATAAATACAGTTCCAGATGCTCAAGGACTGAAACAATTCATCTCTCATTGAACCTTTTGTTTGAAAGCTCCTACAGGGTGTGCTCCCACAAAACGTGGATGTAAACTAAGGAAGATAATGATACAGGAGTTAGGACACAAGGAAACAAAGGACCAGGAAAGGGAAATGTCCATTCCTGAGTGGAGCAGGGGGGCGGAGGGCTTTGATGAATGGGGAGAGCGGAGTAGGAAGAGAGAAGATTGAGAGATTGTTAGGTTTGGTGCCATTTTCTTTCTTAAAACTGCTTGCATATATTTCTTTTATTAAAATTAAGAAATTCGAAGCAATATGAAGCAAAGGCAAAATGAAATGATATCGGTAAGAAAGAGACTATTCCTCAGACTCCTGTGATGTTTGGGATTTGCTTTCATCCGCAGCGATAGGACCTCAGTGTAAATCGGCCATGGTTCCTGACCCACCCAATATCTGTCTGAGCAGTTCTCTCAACCGTGTGCAGTGCTGGTGACATCACCTCAGCACCAAAAGCACCTGCTCAGTGGGAGGCAGCTAAAGTGATAAACAGGTGGAGGGAATGGTGTAAAGACAGACGTAACAGTTAGGTTCTTCAGATTTGGAAGATGAAAGAGAATTCCAAATCTAATGAATCGTGGAGCTTATGAATAGCTGTAGCACAGGCGTAATCACCCTGGGCTAGGAGGAGGAGGAAAGTAACACAAAGAGGAAAGTAACACAGGAGGTTAGGATGAGAATGTAAAAGTACGCGTACGTATATTTTTAAGACAGAGCCATGCTTTGGTGGCCCACATCAGAGAGCTGCTGTGGTCTTGTAGGACATGGCTGAGTCTTTCTGTTAAAGAGAGAACTGCTCTGTCATGGCCCATGTTTCCATTAGAATCAGGGGCTGGGTCTCCTCTCATTCAAGTATTGATTAGGAATTATAACAGGACTTCTCCCCTTAAGCTGTGTTTCAGAAGATGATAACAAACACTACCTCGGTTTCTTGAGCACTTGGCTCCATGCCAAGAATGCCACAGACAGAATCTCTTTATATTCCCATAAAAACACTCGAGGCAGGTAGCGTCATTTGGCAGATGAGGAAACTGGGTGACAGAAAGATTAAGAAGCTAATCCAGAGTGGCAAGAGTAGCGGGTGGCAGGGCTCGGACCCAGGTCAGTGATCCTCCAAAACCTCTGTGCATCCCTGTGGGCCCCCCGGGACTTGAGCACCGTGGCCAGCCACTCACCAGTAGGACCAGCCATAGTCCCACGTCTGTGGCTTCCAGTCTTCAGGTCCAAGGTTCACTGTGATTTGGAAAATGGTCGTATACATCATGTGGGCCACCATGGCGAGCAGCCCTGCACCAGGAAAGCTTGTGAACCACAGTGAAGGACATAGATTCTCTACGGCGCGTGAGTTGGATTTCGGGAGCCCGCTAGCATCCCCCTGGAGCCCACCCAAGCAGTCCTCATGTTACATGTGCACCGATTTCTCGGGGCCGCTAGTCCACACCGTGGTATTTGTTCCTCTGCCGAGTCACCCTCCCAGGACCACCTCTTTCTGTTTTATCGTGTCTCTGGGTTCCGACACTCAGAAGCTCCAATGTCACAGCCCACTTTCCCAGCACAGATGAGAGGCCCTTGGGCTGCGTTTGGCCTGGAGCCTATATTACTCTGTGCTGTCATGTTATTCTTTTTATTTTTTGGTCTTTTTAGAGCCACATCTGCAGCACATGGAGGTTCCCAGGCTAGGGGTTGAATCGGAGCTACAGCTGCCGGCCTACACCACAGCCACAGCCACGCAGGATCCGAGCCGTGTCTGCGACCTACACCACAGCTCATGGCAACGCCGGATCCTTAATCCACCAAGCAAGGCCCGCGACTGAACCTGCACCTTCATGGATCCTAGTCAGGTTCGTTAACCGCTGAGCCACAGTGGGAACTCCATGAGATTCTTTTGAACATGAATTATTTGCTAACACTTCCAAAACTTTGCATAAAATTCTACATATGTTCTGGCCACACTAGACTCACACGGCAATAAGTAGTGGGAACTGAAGTCAGCTGCCAGTGTGATTTTCTGTCGTTGGGAAGTGAATTGACTTTTTTGCCTGGAGACCCAGAGGAAAAATTTTCCTTTAATGGTTTTAGTGGTATATGCCTAGAGCTTAAAGGTACTGTGTCAATTTTTCCAGGTATTTGGAAGGAACTTTCTTTTTCTTTTCTTCCTTTTTTTTCCCCGTTGCTTAATGAATTTTATTACAATTATAGATGTACAAAAATCATCACAACTCCATTTGATAGCATTTCCATCCCAAACCCTCAGTGCCTCCCCGCACCCCTATTTTCTTCTTTTTATAGCTGCAACTGCAGCATATGGAAGTTTATTGGCCAAGGGTTGAACTGGAACTGCAGCTGCAGCCCACACCATAGTCATACAACACTGGATCCAAGCCATAACTGTGACCTACTGCAAATCTTGTGGCAATGCCAGAGTCTTAGCCCACTGAATGAGGCCAGGGATCTAACCTGCATCCTCACAGAGACAACTTCAGATCCTTAACCTGCTGAGCCACAGTGGGAACACCTGGAGGAAGATTTCTATATATAGATTTTGGTCTTTTGTTCAAGAAATTTCCCTTGGATTTTACTTTTAAATATTAGTTATTTTATTGTTTTGTCTTTCTTTTTCAGGGACTCCCATTTAACCTACATTTTTATTTAGTAATTGTCTGGCCAGCAGTGACCAACTAGGGACTGGCTTCAGTAGTTCAAACAGAAATTAGTTTTAAGTGGAGACGTCATTATTTATATATTAATGGGCATGTTTAAAGTCCTTATGGTGGAGTTCCCATCGTGGCACAGTGGAAACGAATCCGACTAGGAATCATGAGTTTACGGGTTTCATCCCTGGCCTCGCCCAGGGGTCAAGGATCCAGCGTTGCCATGAGTTGTGGTGTAGGTCACAGACGAGGCTTAGATCCTGTGTTGCTGTGGCTGTGGCGTAGCCCGGCGGCTACAGCTCTGGTTCGACCCCTAGCCTGGGAACCTCCATATGCCGCAGGTGTGGCCCCTAAAAAGACAAAAAGACAGAATAAAAAAGTCCTTATGGTATATCTGCACTTATAAGTCCTTAAGCAGGAGTTCTCATTGTGGCTCAGCAGGTTAAGGACACGACACAGTGTCCTGTGAGGATGCAGGTTTGATCCCTGACCTTGCTCAGTGGGTTAGAGTTAAGGATCCAGCATTGCCACCAGTTGTGGTGATGAGGCTTGGACCTGGCGTTGCTGTGGCTGTGATGCAGGCTGGCAGCCGCAGCTCCAGTTAGACTCCTACCCTGGGAACCTCTGTATGCCACAGGTGCATCCCTTAAAAAAAAAAAAAAATCCTTAAACAATTCCATCTGAAGTCACATTCAAAGCTATCCAGAAAGAGATCTGCTCATGATGGGGGAATGTTGGGGGAAACCAGGACGTGGGGAGGAATCTTCTAGACTCTTTGTTATGAAGACCCAGAACTTGGATTTTATCATCTTATTCACTGACGATTAGACTTGGGAAAAAAACATTTTTTAAATAATTTTTTTAAAAAGGAGTTCCCTGATGGCCTAATGGTTAAGGACCCAGTGTTCTCACTGATGTGGCTCAGGTCACTGCTATGGCACGGGTTCTCTCCCTGGCCCGAGAAATTACGCATGCCATGGGCACAGCCAAACAAAAACTTGGGGTAGATGCGTTGTGCCTGTCAATCGCAGAGTGCTCTGCAGACCGGGATGATCGACTCTGAACTCATCAGAGCTTGGTGTATCCAGCTGGAGAAATGGAGGAGGTTACTTATTCGGGGTTTTTCCTTGGTGGAAAGGCCCACCTAAGAGACCAAATTAAGTTGTTCTAAGAGTGGCTTGGAGAGCCCACAAGTAAAATAAAAAAGAGAGATTCTTTACTCACGCGGGATATCGACCCCAAACTTGGATAATAATTTTTAACAAGCCACCATTTTCTGAGCACTCACTGTGTACGACGAGCATTCTTATTTGGTCGTCGCCAGAGCCTTTGAGATGGCCAGTTTAGAGAAGTTCAGTCACCTGCCCAGGGTCACAGAGCCATTAACTGGGAGAGATCTGAACCCAGGCAAGATTTCTGCACAGACACATGCCTAACAGGCGACCTCTGTTCTCAGAGGCAGCGGGCTCCCCCCGCCCCCCACCACATTCCCAGGGTTTTGATAAAGACATATGGAACCATTTTATTCTCCATTTGTGCCTGTCCCTTTTTTCTCATCAATCACCCATTGCTTCCACCAACGGGATTAATTTAGTAGCTTCTCCGCTGGCTGAACTGGCCAACGACAGGAAGAGCTAGCCTGGAGCTTTGCCTCTCTGCCTTTGGGGCAGCCCGGGGGGAATCTGCCTGTTCTGCGGATGCTCTGAGAGAGTACCTGCCAGCACCATGAGGATGGCCACAGAGGCATCCACCTTGAGCCAGTGGAAACCAGAGCCGCGAGAACTCACTCTGGAGCCCAGGAGGACGGTGCTTGTCAGCGTCAGAAGGATGTTCAGGACCTCCGCCCCAATGGACAGCCACAGAACGCCTGCAAGATGCGGGGAGGGCCGAGATGCCGGGAACTGAGAATTCAGAAGTATTAGGACGTTTGCTCCTTGGATTTAATTCATTTCTAAAACAAACCAAGCCAACCAACAAACAGAAAACGTCTTGGTAGGGTGGGGCAACCGTAGATGCTTCTGCTGGGTCTTGGAAAGCTGACAATGAAAGGGGGCTCCTGGGGCTTGAAAATAAAGATTGTCGTTGACTAGAAGGAAAAAAAAAAGGAAAACTAAGCAAAACTCTGATGTGAAAACCTGAGGGATACTAGGAGTCTCCATTCCCTGGTTCAAAAGTTAATGGCTTGTTTTAATTCCACCAGAAGACATCATCCTATAAAGGAGATGATAAATTTACCCAAGGTGGGGCAGAGGAGTCTGAGCGTTTAAGAGATTCGAGATGCCAAGACCTCATTTGTTTCTTTGTGAGCCTATGATTTACCCCCTGGATGAACCCCGTCTGCAGCTTCAAGGAATGGTGTTGGATATGGAAGGGGCAGGGAGAGAAATGAATGTTTGCAAAAGGGCTCCTCGGAGGGACACAGCAATGAGTGAAACAGATGCAGTCCAGGCCATCATAAAAGCTCTATGCCTCCTGGGAAAAGAGATACTGAGAAAGTAAGTGGTAATTTGATTAGTGTTATCACAGGGCAGAAAACATGCTATAGGCGGTGAAGAGCTAGTCTCATGCTTTTCCTACTCTGTGTTTCCTTTTCATCACAGCCTGAAATCAGCCATGGTCAGAACATTTACACCATAGAAAGTGGCAAACACGCCAGTCAGGGCTCCCCCCTCCCCCGGCAGAGTGGATCATTTAACATCTTCTAGCATTATTTCCTACAGTGCACGTGCAAAGGGCCAGGAGCTCTGGCTTTGGGGTTCAACGTAATGGAAAAACCACAAATAACTCTTTTATCTCCTTCCCCTGACTCTAACCAAAACCATAGAGATGGTCCACATTGCGAGGAGGGCTGGTGGACAGAACCCGAGGAAAGTATTTACCTTGTTCTTCAGCTGGTATGACGCTCTGGAAACTCCTACACTTTTCACCTAGAAGGAGAAGAGAAGAGAATCCTAAGCAGTGTGAACTTGACACACGGTACCTCTAGCCCCTAACGTATATCGGGGCCATTCTGGACACAGCTTGGGGAGTGTGGCTTTATTGTTCCTGGACAGGGGGCTGCCCCTCCCTATGGGCACTTGCTGTAGTCCTTCCCCAGTGAATCAGGCTGGGCCTGATTCAGGCTGGGCCATTGTCTTTCTTTGGCCAATGGATTGGGAGTGGAAATGAGGTGGGCCACTTCCAGTTGGAAGCTTTAGAAGCCAGCGTTTTGTCTAAAGATTTTCATTCTCTTGCCTCCGTGATCACAGAAGCACCTGTCCAGATGGATTCTATCTGTCTGCAGCCTGAGCGGCTCCAGGGGGGAGAAGCCCCTTGCCCACCTGAAAAGTACAAACGGAGCTAGAAATGAATTTGTTGGTTTAAAGCTCTGGGATTTGGGAGTTATTTGTTATTGTAGCACGACCTGGCCCATCTGGTCTGATGCTGCAAGCGTTAGATCAGGGGTACCCCGTTTCACAAACTGTGTCCCTTAGGATGTGAGTCTCAAATAATTTGTTTCTGGCTAGAGGGAATGTAACAACGTTTGCAATAATTTTAAAAAGTAAATCAGAACAAATTCAGAACTATCTCTGCCACTTGGTCAGCCGGTGACTTGCACGCCACCCTGCTTTCTGGCGGGGGACAGGAAAGGAAGGGGTTATTGCGTGTGCACCGGGTGCTGGACAGAAGCCACCCCCAGACCGATTCTGTGTTCCTGGGAATTTTCTTGGCCTGCATCATCTGTCATGTTGCACATGTTGGCTAGAAAAGCTTGCTACCCCTAGAGGTCTAGTCCCCTTGAAGAAATTACGTCCTTAAATAGCTACCTAGCGCGGGGATGCAGCCAAATTCTGGTTTGGGGGTGAGTGACAGATGGAGGATTGGGACCATTGCAGATTGCAGGTTTTGCCTTAAAAAGGAAAAAAAAAAAAAGACTGGCTTCTATGCCAGTTCTGCCATTATCAGGAATCCCAAGAAATTTCTTGACCTCTCTGAGCCTCACTTTCTCCAGCAGCGAAATGGGTATCATCAAAGTCCTCCGATGAGAAAGTTGTGAAAGTATTTTGAGAACTGCTTTACACTTTTGATGTGTTCAGTTATTGATCAAGGCAAGGACAGATATCCATAGCTGACAGGTTTGGAGGTCAGGTTCACAACCAGTTGGTAGAGTCAGGAATTGAAGCTGGGTTTTCTCACTGGAGATCCTGTACCTTTTTCTCCATCCCCATCTGCTGTCTTTCTCCTTGTGCACGGAGGACTCAGGGTCTCTCCTGCCCTCATCCCCAAACAGGGCTGCCTTATTGCGGCAGAGGTGGGAGCAGGCCAGGCACAGACCCGGGGGCAGAGCAAAGCGAAAATGGAGAGCAGCCACGGGGATTAAGAGAATTCACAATGGCTTAGAAGGGCGAGTTTAGCCTGGGCGAAGCGTCAGATGCTACTGACTCCTTGATTAATACGAATCCTCAGAAATGATGTTCCTTTTGAATAAGGCCAGCGGGATTAAAAAGAAAAGTCTTTATAAATCCCATGAAGCCAGCCAGGCGGGTGTTACATAGCTCTGCAGGGGTTTGCCAGCCACACGGTGCAGCCAGCCAGCCGGGAAATGGTGTCAGACCTGGGGACCGACTCCGTCACCTGTCTGCTTGGTCTCCCCCCCTCTCCCACACCTCCCGGCTGTGGGATGCCCAGGACCCTCTGTCCTTGAACTTTTTGAGTTTGGCAGAACAGCATAGAACTGGAAATTAGCACATTTTGTTGACTAATTTGTTCATCCAAGGAAAACCATTTAGTCAAAGCATTGCCACAACTTGGAGGTGCCGTCCTTCCTTCTTTTCCTCCCCCCCTTCCTTCCTTCTTTTCTTTCTTATCCATTGCATGTAGAAGTTCCCAGGCCAGGGAATCAAACCCGCGCCGCAGCGATGACAATGCTGGATCCTTAACCTACTGAGCCACCAGAAAGTCCCAGGAATTTTCGTTTCAAACATTCGTTTCAGAAAGTGCTCTTTTCTTTTAAAAGCTTTAGGAACAGCTAATGCCATTTACAGCAACATGGAAGGACCTAGAGATTATCAAACTGAGGGAGGTCAGAGAAAGACACTTATCAGGTATCACTTATACATGGGATCTAGTTTGAAAATGACAAAAAAGAACTTATTTACCAAACAGAAACAGACACGCAGACTTCACATCCATACTTTCGGTCACCAAAGGGGAAACATGCGGGCGGGGCTGGATAAATTAGCAGGTTGTTGGGTTAACACACACACGCTAATGTATAGAAAATAGGTAACTGACAAAGACCTGCTGTCTAGCAGAGGAAACTCTACTCAATATTCTGTAATGACCTCTATGGGAAAAGAATCTGAAAAAGAGTTGACATGTGTATATGCGTATAGAACACTTTGCTGGACACCTGAAACTCACACCACATTGTAAGTCAATTATATTCCAGGAAAATTAAAACCAAACCAAAAAAAAAAAAAAAAAAGGCTTTAGGAGGAAGATGCAGAGCTATTTGGGGTGACTCCTGCAGAGGATTTCTGAACCAGCACCCCAGGTAAGAGCTCCCTAGATACGGTCAACTTGAAGGGTGACAGAGGTGGAGCTGAGTCAGCGGGAAAATATCCAGGAGGCCTCAGGGTCAGCAGAGCTGGGGGTGGCCTGACTGCCCAAGACCCCTCTCCTGGGCTCCTTCAGGGCCCGGGAGCGCCCTCCCCAGACTGGAGCCCTCACTGCCAGGTCTCTGTGTCCCCGTCACCCGTCCTGACCCTCTCTCTGGAGCCCCATGTAGGAGCCGTCCATGCACCTCCGGCTGTAACCCTCTCCTTTCTTGTGCCCCGGCTCTCCCAGGCGCTGGTGATAAATTAGACTGAATCGCAGGTGTTTGTGGAGAGTAACACCCGGGGGGACCCCAGGCTGCATTCTGCTGCCCGCACGCTTTCTTGGCCCCAGGCAGTGTTTCCACGTGGAAAGCCAGTTAGCTGACTTCCCCATCAGCCAGAGGATCTGACGACTTTGAGCTCAGGAGCCCACAAGCCCGCTGCCCTCTCCAGCTGAGGCTGAGGTTTCAAGGTCACTGGCATTCCTGGCTAGCCCTGCTTCACCTGCTTTCATCACCACCTTCTGTAGCCGTCTGCAACCTCCGATGTCTACCTTTTGTTTTATTCTCTTATGTGTCTGCTATGATTGTAATTGTTACTTAGTAATACATTTATTCTTCTAACTCTTGTCCTCAAGGAACTCTTGTCTACTATGGCCCCACCTCCCTGACATTACAAAGATAAATGCTTCTAATTTTCTCTGACGAGCCCTTTTCTTTCTAGGGAACGTTGTCCTGCTCAGTTCCTGGTCCTGGAGTGACGGTGGCTTGGTGCTGCGGAGGAAGCTGCCTCCAGCGGTGTTCAAGGGCCCTGAGGGTCCAGGTCTCCTGGGATGAAGCTGCGGAGGGTCCAGTTCTCCTGGAATGAAGTGGCTGCTCCTCCCCTGCCTTGTGTTCTGGTGCAGATACCTGGAGCTTTGCTCACTGGGTTCTGTCTGCCTGGAACTCCTCAGCCCCAATGTGCACCTATTAAAATCACAGTCCTGCTGTGAGGTCTGACACGGTGGCCATCATCTCCTTCACAAAGCCTGCCATGCCTGGAGCTGTAAGTAAACCCTTCCTCCTTTCCAGTCCTGTATCATATGTTAAGTCTTTGATATATCATTATCCCATTTTTCCTTGTTTTAGTTTTACTCAGTTCTCACCCCTGTGGCTCATTCACCTTTGTGCCCACCCCGGCTCCTGTCCTCCTGGTCCTGTGGAAATGGTTTTGTCGAGTTTGTTCCACGTTGCTCTGAGCCCCCTCTTTCCAGAAGACTTGGCTGTACCCTGGGGCATCCTTCTCTGATCATTATTATTTATTATAAGAAAGACAGACACATCAGATCGAAAAGAGAGTTGTGCAGAAAAAAAAATAAGTATGAGGATGGGAAAATAAAAGGCAATTAGAAACTCCAAGAAAACCGAAAAGCTGGATAAGAAGTTTAAGGCAATGATAGCACTCTTCTTGATTCTGTGATGGACAATATTTATAGATTTAAGTTACAAATTATTGATTTAAATAAAACAATATGACAATACTAAGAGGATGGCAGAGCAGATGTAGGATGTGTTACCGAGAGAGCTTTGTCCTTGTCTATGAATACAGGAAGTCAGTAGATAATATCTACTATGAAAGTAGTAATGTCAGCATATTTTTTGGAACCATAGAGGCAAATGGCAGAAGAAACAAAAAAGCTAAAAAGTGGTTCAGCCTAGAGGTGGAGCCAGTTATGGAGCAGGAGGGGGCAGGAAAATGCTGGTTTTTCTTGTAAGCCTGTCAGAATAATTTGATCTCTCATTTATATGTATCACCTTGGTTGAATATTCAGAAACAAAAAAGAGTTCCCATCGTGGCTCAGCAGTTAACGAGCCTGACTAGTATCCTTGAGGATGTGGGTTTGATGCTGGCCTCACTCAGTGGGTTAAGGATCTAGCATTGCCATGAGCTGTGGTGTAGGTCACAGACGTGGCTCGGATCCCATGCTGCTTCCGTGGCTGTGGCGTAGGCCGGCAGCTGTAGCTCCAATTCAACCCCTAGCCTGGCAACCTCCATATGCTTTTTTTAGGGTGTGCCTCCCCCCACCAAAAAAAAAAAAAAGAAAAAGAAAGGGAACACAGATTTCTAGACCCCATCCCAGATCTGTGGAATCAGAGCCTCCAGGACTGGGTATTTTGATTTTTACAAAATTCCTGGCTGATTGTGATGCACACCATTTGATAACCGGTGTGAGGCTTATAAACACCTGCGGAAGTAGAAGCAGATGGGGGCTTGCAAAGGGAGTTGAAGTTCTCAGGCTGTTTGCCTGTGGGTATGGTGATCATATTTTCCAAACCCAAAGCCTGAGGCCATCTTGGGGACCCTTCTAGACGCAGGTTCACGAGCCTCCTGTGTCCATGAGGGTAGAGATAGGGACATATAGAAAGACAATGCATATCCCAGAGGAGCAGGGCAGGGGGAGGCCCACCCTATAGCCTTAGCTCCAGGCGCCCCTGCAGTGTCCTCACCACACTTAGAGCAAAGACCACGGGCCCTGACCTGGACGCATGGCTGGGTAGGGCTTGGCACTGCCCCTCTGCAGTGACCCTGGGGCGGGATGGAGGAGGGGCACACAGCCTCTTACAGGGTTCCTACCCATTGCCTTTTACTTAGACCTCAGGAATAAACAACTAATGCTATGAGTATGGAAAAAAGAAAAGCAGTTAGAAACTCTAGGAAAAGTAAAAATCCTACGAGAATGTAATGAGCCTGGGGTCAGGATGGGGATGGTTAGCGGGACCATCTCCTCTCTGCCTTGAAGGCTGTGTCTTCCCAGCGGGAAGGGAAGAGCATCCTGGCCCCGAGCGTGGGGTTGGGGTCATAGCCAGGCTGCTGAACCCTGGGGAGCCCAGTTCCTCCCACACTAATTCTTCACAGGGTAAATAACACCCTTTTTTTCTGAAATAAGTCCTTCAAATTCTAACTTCCCTCACCATCACCCAGGCAAGCCCACATAAGCTCCAAAGCCGCTGAACTGGGCCTGAGCAACACGGTGGGGAAGCGATGGGCTTGTCGCCGCAGGACCTGAAATGCCCAGGTCTCAGCTTCCTCATTCGTGAGTTGAGGAATTGCTGTTTACTTTGCCAGGGTGTTCCAAGCCTTGCCTGAGCTAAAGGTCTGACCTGTGCGTGATTTACCTTCCGGGAGATGCTCCATAAAGGGGGCTCCCTTCCCACCAGTCAGGACCCTCTCTTCCAAGACCCCGATGCCGATGAGAGTTGAGTGGGGACCCTTTAGAGTCCCCAAGGGTGGCGTGACAAAAAACCAAGGGTAGAAGCTCATGGGTACTAAACACTCACTCCGTATCTGGTGATGTTGCCAGTGTTTTATGTGAATCCAGTCATCCTATCTTTACGATAACTCAAGAGATGGGTACTACTATCGTTCCCATTTTAGAGGTGGGAAAACTGAGGCTCAGAGGGGTGGAGGGCCCTGCCCGCTGGAGGATGCACAGGGAGTCAGTGGCAGAGCTGGGGTTCCGGAGCTCCTGCTCGGGGCCGCCGTCCTGCACCCATCACCCCGGGACCCGAGGGCCACGCTCACCTGCGCTGCTGAGGCTCTCCTCGCATGACTGCCAGAGCCCCGCGTGGAACCTGCGCTGGATGAACTTGTCGTCCCCCATCTCCCAAATGTACTGGACGGCCTGGCTCCCGTTGTCGCTGCTGCCGCTGCTGTAGTGGATGCAGTGCGACCCCCCCGGATGGTCCTGGCACAGGGGCTTCGCCACCCGCCGGGTCCCCTCACACCAGTAGCTGCTGCCCACGGCCGTGAGGGAGAAGGTGAGAGCGAGGCAGACGGGGAGGAGGGCCAGTGCCTGCTGCCACCTGGCCTGGTCCATGGCTGAGCGCGGTGCGGCGGCAGGATGAGCAGTGGGGCCCCCTTCCCACCTCGTCCTGGTACCCGCCCCTCCTCGCCTGCCATCTGGCATCCTTGCATCTTCCCTCGCGTCCCCTGGGGAGCCAGCGCACTGCAGCATGTAGCATCCTGAGGAGGGGGCACAGAGCTGGGATGTGCTCCCTTCAACACTCTCGGCCCCCAGTCCTCCCCAGAGCGTAGAGGTGCTGGAGGGCGCTGGTTTTCTGTTTATATTCTCTTTTAATTATGGTGAAACACTCATAATTTACCATCTTAACCTTTTTTTTTTTTTTTTTTTGGCCTCGCCCACCACATGTGGAAGTCCCCAGGCCAGGAAATGAACCCGCGTCACAGGAGCGACCCAAACCAAGCAGTGACAATGCCAGATCTTTTACCCACTTGCCACAAGGGCACTCCCACCATCTTAACCGTTTTTAAATGCACAGTTAGGTACATTCACATTTGCCACCAATCTCCAGAATTTTTTTTTTTCCATTGTAGCTGGTTTACAGATTTCTGTCAATTTTCCAACTGCAGAGCATGGTGACCCGGTTACACATACATATATAGATTCATCACAAGTGATTAGACATAGTTCCCGGTGGTATACGGCAGGATCTCCTTGCTTTTCCATCCCAAAGGCAATAGTCTACAAATGTTAACCCCAGACTCCCCTACCATCCCACTTCCTCCCACTTGGCAACCACAAGTCTGTTCTCCAAGTCTGTGATTTTCTTTTCTGTAGAAAGGTTCATTTGTGCAGTATTTTAGATTCCAGATATAAGTGATATCCTATGGTATTTGTCTTTCTCCTTCTGACTTACTTCACTCAGTACGAGGGTCTCTAATTCCATCCATGTTGCTGCAAATGGCATTATTTTATTCTTTTTTATGGCTGAGTAGTATTCCATTGTGTATATATACCACATCTTCCTAATCCAATCATCTGTCGATGGACATTTGGGTTGTTTCCATGTCTTGGCTACTGTGAATAGTGCTGCAATGAACATGCGTGTGCAAGTGTCTTTTTCAAGGAAAGTTTTGTCCGGATATATGCCCAAGAGTGGGATTGCTGGGTTAAATGGTAGTTCTATGGATAGTTTTCTAAGGTACCTCCATACTGTTTTCCATAGCGGTTGTACCAGCTTACATTCCCACCAACAATGCAGGAGGGTTCCCTTTTCTCCACACCCTCTCCAGCATTTGTTGTTTGTGGACTTGTTAATGATGGCTGTTCTGACTAGTGTGAGGTGGTATCTCGTGGTAGTTTTGATTTGCATTTCTCTGATCATCAGTGACGTTGAGCATTTTTTCACGTGCTTGTTGGCCATCTGCATATCTTCTTTGGAGAAATGTCTATTCAGGTCCTTTGCCCATTTTTTCCATTGGGTTGTTGGCTTCTTTGCTGTTGAGTTGTATAAGTTGTTTGTATATTTTAGAGATTAAGCCCTTGTCAGCTGCATCACTTGACACTATATTCTCCCATTCTGTAAGTTGTCTTTTTGTTTTCTTTTTGGTTTCCTTTGCTGTGCAAAAGCTTGTCAGCTTGATTAGGTCCCACTGGTTTATCTTTGCTTTTTTTTTCTGTTGCTTTGGGAGACTAACCTGAGAAAACATTTGTAAGGTTGATGTCAGAGAATGTTTTGCCAATTCTGTCTTCCAGGAGTTTAATGGTGTTTTGTCTTATATTGAAGTCTTTAAGCCATTTAGAGTTTATTTTTGTGCATGGTGTGAGAGTGTGTTCTAGTGTCATTGATTTGCATGCAGCTGTCCAGTTTTCCCAGCAATACTCACTGAAAAGACTCTTTCCCATTGCATGTTCTTGCCTCCTTTGTCAAAGATTAATTGACCGTAGGCGTCTGGGTTTATTTCTGGGTTCTCTATTATGTTCCATTGGTCCGTATGTCTGTTTTGGTACCAGCATCACACTGTCTTGATTACTGTGACCCTGTAATATTGCCTGAAGTCTGGGAGAGTTACGCCTCCTGCTTGGTTTTTGTTCGTCGGCATTGCTTTGGTGATTCTGGGTCTTTTGTGGTTCCAAATAAATTTTTGGATTGTTTGTTCTAGTTCTGTGAAAAATGTCATGGGTAATTTGATATAGGGATTGCACTGAATTTGTAGATTACTTTGGGTAGTATGGCCATTTTTAGAGTATTAATTTTTCCGGCCCATGAGCATGGAATATCTTTCCATTTCTTTGTATCTTCTTTGATTTCTTTGATTGATGTTTTGTAGTTCTCGGCATATGTCTTTCACCTCCTTGGTCAGGTTTATTCCCAGGTATTTGATTTTTTGGGGTGCTATTTTAAAAGGTAAAGTATTTTGGTATTCTTTTTCTTATATTTCATTGTCAGTAGACAGAAATGCAATTGATTTCTGAAGGTTAACCTTATATCCTGCTACTTCACTGAATTTGTTGATCAGTTCAAGTAATTCCAAAACGTTTTTGGTCCCACAAAACTGCCACTCTGTCCCCATTAAACACTAACTCTTCTCCCCTCCTCCTCCCCCTCCCCCCAGCCCCTGGCAACTCCCATCGTACTCTCTGAATTTGGTCACTCTAGCTATACGTGGAATTTGTCTTTTCGTGACTAGCTTATTTCATGTCCTCAAGGTTCACGGTGCTGTGGCAGGTGTCGGGATCTCCTTCCTTTAAAGGCCGAATAATGTTCCCTGGTCTGGTTAGACCACAGTTTGATTACCTGTTCATCTGCCGATGGATGAATCCTTGACTTCCAGTTTTTGGCTGTTATAAAGGGCGCTGGGTTCTGCCTGAAGACCAGCGTGTTTGGATGGGTGTCTGGGTAAGACTGCCACACCCTTGCCTTTTGCTTTGAGGGGGGGGTGCTCAGGCTGGATCCCAGAAACGGGGGAGTCCCAAGGCCTGCCCAGCTCTGCGGAGAAAGGGACTGCTGGGGGTACTTGCTGTCCCAGGGGCTCTGAGAGGCGTCAGGTCCGGGCAGCCTGCTTCGGGGCCTGAGTGCTGTGCAGGGCAGGGGAGGCGGGCGTGCACCCCACATGGCTGCAGAATCCAGCACCACCCTGGGGGCTCTAGAGCTGCCTGGCAGAGCCCTTGGCACGATGCTGCAGGAGAAGGGGAGCCAGAGAGTGGTCACATCGCAGGTCTCAGGCGAGGCCCTGGGACAGGCCACCAAGTGAGGGTCCTTGGCTTGGCGCAGGAAAGAATTCAAGAGCAAGCCAGAGTAAAGTGACAGCAAGCTTCTGTGGACAGACACTCATTCTCTAGGCAGAATGCAGACCAGCTCAGGAAGTGAGAGTATGGGGGGGGTCGTTTTTTTTATGGGCTGGGTAATTTCATGCTAATGAATGGGAGGAATAGTCTAATATCTTGGAGAAGGGGCGGGGATTTCCAGGAAATGGGGCACTACCCACTTATTGGCTTTTTACGGTGAGCCTCAGAGCTGTCGGGGTGCCTGGTGTGCATGTCATTAGCATGCTAATGTATTCCAATGAGCGGATAATGAGGCTCTAGGTCCAGAGAAGTTGAACAGTCCACCATCTGGGTCCTAAACAGATTTTGTCCTATCCTCATTGGCCATGTCATTCTTTTAGTGGCTGTGCCCTGCCCCCTTCCCTCTGTCTCATTATGACATGCCTTTGCCAAAAGGGCACTCCTCAGGATACTTAAGCTGCTTCGTGGGCAGAGGACACAGATGGAGCAGTGAGGGCCGGAGGAGGGTAGCAGAAGCTTCCACACAGCATCTGGAGCACACAGGTTTTTGATCCCGTGATAGGCACCCCCGAAGACCCCCAGATAAACGGAGAATCTGCCAGCCTGGGCAGGTAGGAGAAAAGACCAGTGTTATTTGGGTCAGTACCACTCTGTATGTACTTCCTTGTTGGCAAGGACGAGGGCTGTGGTATGTGCTGTGGGCAGCCTGAGAGCTGTGTCTCCTGCTTGCCAGCGGGTCTGGTGAGAAGAGGTGCTACCTCGTTTTATCACTAGATGGCGACCTTCCAATGGGTGGGGAAGTCCTCCGTAGCCCCCCAACCCTTGTCCCTTCAGAAAAAGGAAGTTTCTGAGAAAAGGTTCAGAGAGGTTAGAGTATTCTTACCCAGCAGGCATCGCCTTTGCCAAGCAGGCAACTTGGAAGATAGTCCGCAGCGTGCTTTGGAGAACAGCTTCACAGCTGCATCAAAGGATCAGTGCCTTCATCACACGGGCAGTTTTTGCCCTCTCAGTCACTCCATCCTGCTCTCCGCTGTCCCGAAGAGGTGACTGCGTTGATTGCAGGTCACATCATTATATGAGGTCATTTTAGGGATCTGTGCTCATTATGAGTGTTTTACTGCTACGGCTTAAAATCTTGCTTCGTGGTTTTTTGTTTGTTTGTTTGTTTTGTTTTATATTTCCAAGGATTTTTATTAAGCGATGCTCACTTGTCTTTTCCCCAGCTGTTCAGAATTCACTGACGGGTAAATTAACCAAGATGAGCTCCTCTGGTTCAATTTATGGAAAAAAAAGAAAAACCTGAATGAAAACGTCTTATCATTTTGTTTGCTGACCTGCAGGACATCCCCTGCCTGGGCCTCCAGTTCAAGAGGCTGGAAAGAGCAGGAAGGGGATGCTGGGAGCGGGCAATAGGACAAGGAGGGGTTGGTAAGACGGGCCAAGCAGAGCTTTTCGGAGGCACAGTGCTGAGCCTTCTAGAGAAAAGGAACTCACCTACAGGGTTAGGGTCAAATATGGCTCTTTACCAATTAGCTGTGGTCAGGTGACTGGTCAGAAGACCTGAGTATCCCAGCTCTGCCATTTACGTGCTGTGTGGCCTTGGGTGAGCTCCCTAACCTCTCTGATTCTCAGTGTGGCATCTTTCGGAAAAATAATCCTACCCTTACAGGGTTATCGTGAGGATGAATGAAATAGGATGTTGGGCAAAAAGATTTTGTCAGTGTGAGTTGTGGTGAGAAAGTACACCCACATTTTGTTGTACGGCAGAAGTTATCACAACGTTGTAAATAAAACTGAAAAAAATGGGGGAAAAAAAGCACGCATACATTAGTTAGCAATGATGGATCAGGGGTTCTGTCAAAGGCCCTGCCAGGTGGGCTGGGCGACCTTTGTTGACAAGTGGGAGCCATCTGGCAGCGTGCACATTTTTGACTTTTCAGCGGTCTCGCTGTTGTGTAGATGGAACTCGAGCCGCCGAGTGGGGTTTTGCTTCAGGCCCTGGGCGGGGAGCTGGTCTCTCCGGGGCTGGGGCGTCGGCGAGGCCCTGCCTTTGTGGCTACTCTCAGCCTGGCCTGGACAAGCGCAAAGCCTTAGTAAGAAATGTCCCCGCTCGAGAAGACGCCCACCTCAGACCTGGCCGGGGCCCATCCTCTGGCCACCGGTCCTCAGCGGCTGGATCCCAGGCCTGTCCCGCCCCGAACCTGTGCAGAGAGCAGGACCTCGGGGGTGGAACCCACAGACCGCCTTGCCTTGCTCCCGGGGCGGCCTCTGCGGAGGAAGTCCCAGGAGCACAGCTGACTTGGGGGCGGTCTGGGAAAGATCTCGCTGCCCTTGGGGGGGCGGGGGGGATGATCGGCCGCGGATGGGACACTTGGCGAGATGCGGTAGATGCCTGGAGACTGGAGTAACGGCTCTCAGCGCGGCGGCAGCGGCGTGCAGGGGGGTTTGTGCAAACATCTTCTCGCTGTACGGACAGGAATGCAAGAGGGGGCAGCCTGGGGTACTTCTTGGACTGTTGGCGCGATGTGCCGGCACTTGTGACCGCGCGATCGCGAAGATGAGGCCGGATCCGAGCCTGGCGGGGCCCGGGAGGAGGCGAGCAGGGCTCTCGCGGGAAGCCCACGCGCTGCCCACGGGCGTCCCTGCCGCCCGGGGGGCCAGGCCGCCCCCCTCCCCCGGGAAGCGCGCCCTCCGGACGCCTGTGAGGCCCTTCATGGCCCTGCTGTTTCTGGTTTCCATCAAGCAAGTAAGAGCCGTTTATATTGTTACTGTTATTGTTATTGTTAGCAGTGGTCTGTATTTTCTGATTCTAGAAGCACTTCAGGCCTCTTGCAGGCAATCTGGAAAGTACGAAACCGTATTAAGATAAGAATGATCGCCCCTAACCCGACCATTCAGAGGTAATCACTGTTAATATTTTGGCATATTTTCTTCTTACCCTTTTTCTATGTTTTTTTTGTTTTTGTTTTTTTTTATACACAGCTGGAATTAGGATGCAGAAAACATTTTGGATACTGGTCTCCCGTTTACATCATATTATATGCATTTTTCCATGTTAGCGTGAACTCTGCAAATAGCATTTAAAATTCCTGCATATTTCCTCTGGTCTGTTTTCATCATTCTTTCAGGTTTGGGTATTTAGATTAAATGGGTGGATCTTTTGCTTTTCCTTCCTTCCTTCCTTCCTTCCTTCCTTCCTTCCTTCCTTCCTTCTTGCCTTCTTGCCTTCCTTCCTTCTTTCCTGTTTAAAAAATACAGAATGCTCATTGTTTTAAAAAATTAATTTATAAAATCCAGAGTTCCCACTGTGGCACAGGAGAAATGAATCTGACTAGGAGCCATGAGGTTAGGGGTTCGATCTCTGGCCTCGCCCAGGGGATTAAGGATCCAGTGTTGCCGTGAGCTGTGGTGTGGGTCTCAGATGCAGCTCTGATCTGGTGTTGCTGTGGCTGTGGTGTAGGCCGACAGCTGTGGCTACGATTGGACCCCTAGCCTAGGAACCTCCGTATGCCACAGGTTTGGCCCTAAAAAGCAAAATAAAATAAAATAAAATATAAACTCAGAAAATCCAAGGAGGTATAAAGACAAACTACAAATCTCTGTACTCTCTCCACCCAGAGCTCACCCTCACTCACATTTTTTTACCTTATACTTATAGACATTTTTGTACCATTTATTTACATAAAGTTTAAAAAAATATATAGGCTCGTTCTATAACATGCTATAAATATTTTCTTGCTTTCTTCTTAACAAAATGCACGAATAACACAAGCTAACTTTTTTACTGAACTATGCGCCAGGTCTGGTGCCCCCCTGTTATCTCATTTCATGCTCATTCAGCAGCCCTGGAGGGAGGGTCTCCTGTGAGTCCCATTTTACAGGTGAGAACACTGAGTCTCAAGGAGGTTGAACTCTTCCTGCGTCTCTAAGTGGAGCTGCCCGGCCTGATGTTTCAGGGCTTCGGGGGTGTATCAGAATGTCTGTGACTGTCCTCTTTAGCTGGGCGTTCTGGCAGCCGGTTTTAGTCTTATCCAAGGAGATCGACACCTTTGCTCCTTTTCAAGGTTCTGTTTTTGTCCTGAGCGGTGATGTGAAGGAGCGTCAGTCCGACTCATCTGAAGAAGGAAGTGTCCGGAGAAACGCTTCTCTTCGCCTTTGGTCCGTGGGCAGAGTGCGTCTCGGTTTGCAGCCTCCGAATTCTCCCTCCCTTTGGCCTCCACGGGGCGGCTGCCGGGGAGCCGGATCTAAGTGTTTTCCTCCTCAGAGTTTCCCTGGTGCCGGCCCCGCAGCCGACGGGCAGAGAAGCTCTCCCCGGTTCTCTGCACCCACGTTCTCCCGGAGGCAGGCTCCCAGCCCTCCCGGGCGGTACATGGGAGCCCGGTCTCTGGTTTCCTGGGATTCTTGTCATGGTGGCAGCCTCTCCGAGAGTGACCAGAACATTCCCGAGGGGCAGGTGGCCCCTGGCCTGCCTTGTGCCCCGGGACTTCCTCGGGCAGTGGTGGGGCCATTGTTGGAGGAGTTGATAGAAAACTGGCTTCCGTTCACTGTCTTGTATTCCAACGGAAAATATTTCTTGAGTTGTCCGGTTTTGTTCAGCTTCTACCCACAGCGGTCTCTGAGGTCAAGTTGTCTGTTAGCTGCAAGCACTGCAGCACTTGGCATTTATCAGAAACCCTCTTGCCTCAACCTCATAAGAAGCCTCTGAGAAAGGTGTTGCTGAACCCATTTAACAGACAGGGAAGTTAAGATCCCCAGGCGCTAGGTGACGGCCTTGTAGCTTGTGAGCACTGGAACCGTCGCGCCTATGCCCAGGGTATTTGAAGTCCCGTGTTCTTTCTTCCCTAGTGTTCCTCGGAAGCTGCTGCCACACGACTATTTCTGTTACAGCAGCGGGCTGTGCAGTGCCTCGGGCCGCCTTACGATGCTGACAGTGCCCCACCTCGGTATTTCCATAATCAATAATGTGCCTGTGAGCGGGGGTCCCCTCCCCGCCTCTGCCACCCGGTCTGCTTCCAGGACCTCCCCCTTTCCAGTCCCGAAGCCCCTCCTCTTGGCGACCCATCTGTCTTAAACCTCATCGTCTTTTCTCCAGATGTTTATGTGACGAGGCGTTCTGTAGATTTCCATGATGAGTTTTGCTCGCAGACGCCGGCCCTGCCTGGATGTGAGTGACCGTGGCGTGTTGCTTGGCAGGAAGTCTTCGTAAAATTCACTTAATGAGAAATTCTCACGGATAGTTTAGTTTCTAAATTCCAGCTGGGGAAACGGTGCCATCTTCGCATCCCCCCCCTCCCCCAACTCATTTAAGTTAATTAGCGGTTGCTCTGGCATCAAAAAACATCAACTCTTTAAGGCTCTTTGAGAAGTGAATGCGTGGCTCTTTTGTACGTGGCTGATGGGAGTGTAAAAAGGTGCATGTTTTTAAATTAAAACAATTTGGGGGGGGCTCGGATAGTTTGTGCGTACATTGCCTATGACCCAGAAATTCCAATTCAAAGAGTTTCTCCTAAGAAAATAAAGATGTGCTCAAATGTTTAGCTGTGACTGTTTTTATTAGGGCATCATTTATATTAGTGAACATCTAAAACTATGTAGATATTATGTGCTGGAGGAGTTAAAAAATAAATTCTATCACATTCAGCCATGGAGAATTAAATGGATGCTCTTAAAATGATGTTTTAGAAGTGTTCTTGAAACAGAAATATATTCACAATATATCTTCTAGTGAAACCGAAGATTTAACCTTCTGGGTTACAATTAAAAAGAAAAGAGGAGTTCCCGTTGTGGCGCAGTGGAAGTGAATCCAAGTAGGAGCCATGAGGTTGCAGGTTCGATCCCTGGCCTCGCTCAGAGGGTTAAGGATCCGGCGTTGCCATGAAGTGTGGTGTAGGTCACAGACGCTGCTTGGATCTGATGTTGCTGTGGCTGTGGTGTAGGCCGGCAGCTACAGCTCTGATTCGACCCCTAGCCTGGGAACCTCCATGTGCTGCAGGTGCAGCCCTAAAAAGCCAAAAAAAAAAAAGAAAGAAAAAGAAAAAAAGAAAGAGGAAAGAAAAAGAATGGATGTCAGTTCAGAGAGAAACATCTGAAAGGAGATTCGTGTTTCTGAGTAAAAAGATCACGATCCCATCTTCTCCCCTTTTTGCTTGTCCGTACATCTTAATTTTATTTACAGTGAAGTCTGTTCCTTCAGTTATGAAGAATAATAGATGTTTCATTTAAAGCCAGTCAATGGCGGCTTTCCCCCCCCCTCTTTTCCTTAATCCCCTTTCAGCCAGTTTAGTCACTGGGGCTGGCTGCTCATTCGGGGACCAGGGGAGTCAAGACCACGCTGGACTTTTCCAGGTGGAAACCAGCCCCTCGCGCCTCCTCTCCGCATTACTTTGTTTGGGTTTGACTGTGATGGGACTTGGCTTCTTCCGTTTTCGGTGTCGTTAGGACAGTACCTGGGAAGGTAATACGAGTTTGTCCAGCTCCCTGGACAGACCAGATTCAGGGCTTCTTGGGTTATCTTTTTTTTCCTTTTTTTTGACCACAGGCATTAGCATGTCAAAGAGCAGGAGGGCATGGGGATGTCGGTCCAGGGCCAGCTCACATACGTGATTGGCTTTATGATCGCTTCTTCTGCCAGGGCTGTTTCTCTGAGGAGAGAAACAGCACTTGGTCTAAGAAAGGGTCTTACTTCTGGTGACTTGGAGGATCCTGGAAGCTGCTGATTTGGTTCTGCCCTGAATTTGTAGAAATAATATAGTCAATGAAGCTCCCATGAGGAGGTGTATTGCTTTAAACAACGTGTTGCTAATGTTCCGTGGTACCTCTTGGGCCATAACAGAGAGAGATTGTTAATAGAGATTTAAAGCTCACTGCGAACTAAAACCAAGGGATAAATGCCGATTATGTCATCATCATTATCATCGCAATGACTGCTTCTTATCTAACCCCGTGGTTCCCAAATTGCGTGCACACGTGCCCCAGGGCATCGCAGTTAGATGTCTTAATTTTTTTTTGCGGGAAGCAGCGGTACATAATCTTTTACACTGTGTGAATTACACTCAAGGGGGCTCACAGTTTCAGTATTGTATCGTGGCTCCTTCCTTTTGATGATGTCGACTCTTTGCAAAGCTGGGCTTTCTTTGCAGTTGCCGTGATCAAAGGCAACCACTGCACGAAGTCCGCCTGGAGCAGGATCACAGGTGGGGGTGTCCTCTCTGATTCTTAGGTCTGAGACTCTTCACATCCCCTGTAGGCACTACGTTGTTAGGACGTTAAGACCTTATTTCAGTTATTTGGACCTACCGACTTAATTAGTAGAAATTTATTATTTTTGTTATTAAAGTGTAGTTGATTTACAAGGTTGTGTTAATTTCTGCTGTACTGCAAAGTGACTCAGTAATGTATGTTCTTTTTTTATATTCTTTTCCATCATGGTCTGTCCCAGGACATTGGATCTAGTTTCCTGTGCTGTACAGTAGGACCTCATTGTCCATTCTCCATGTAAGAGTTTGCATCTACCAACCCCAAACTCCCAGTCCACATCACTCCCTCCCCTCTCCCCCTGGGCAACCACGAGTCTGTTCTCTATATCTGTCATTCTGTTTCTGTTCTGTAGATAGGTTCATTTGTGCCGTATTTTATTTATTTGTTTGTTTATTTATTTTCATTTTGGCCACGCTATGGCATATGGAGTTCCTGGGCCAGGGATCAGGTGCCATATTTTAGATTCTACATGGAAGTGACATCATATGGTATTTGTCTTTCTCTTTCTTACTTATTTCACTTAGTATCATCACGGTCTCCAATTGCATCCATCTTGCAATGACTCCATCTTGCTGCAAATGGCATTATTTTGTCCTTTTTTATGGCTGAGTAGTATTCCATTATGTATATGTACCGCATCTTCTTAATCCATTCCTCTGGCGATGGACATTTAAGGTGGTTTCCATGTCTTGGCTATTATGAATAGGGCTGCTGTGACCACAGGGGTGCATATATATTTTTGAATTATAGTTTTGTTCAGATAATTAGTGGGACTTTAGATAGTTCTTTCGGCCTGGGAGTCTGGTGGAAAAATTACCAACACATGAAAGGCACTAAGAATGGAGGAAGTTTGGGAACGGTGACCAGACTAGCTCTTCTTCAGAAAGCTGGATGTGTGATTCTCTGGAAAAATTGCAAAGGCTCTACTCAGGGACCCCATCATGAACACATGGGACTGGGCGGTGGTGCATACTGGGCCGAGGAGGGGTGGACTGGACCATTACTTAGGAGGTGAAAACTGCCCACCATCTTCCCAGTTTATGCTAGGCTCCCCCACCCCCATCCTACCTTACTCTTTCAGATTATCTTCCTGGCCCCAAAAAGCATTCGGTTCGCTACCCCTTGTGAGAGGAGACCAAGCAGGAAAGCCAGCTGTCTAGCTGGATGATCTTCGCCCAGACCACGTATTTAACCCCTCCTGTGTTCCTGCCGCCCTCTGCCTCACCGCCGTGCCTCTGTCTCTTTACCTGGAAAATGGGGAAGAAAGAGGACATGGCCCCTGTGCTAGTGGCCGGTGTTCAGAGATGAAAGCCTATCTCGGGAGTTTCCGTCATGGCGCAGCAGAAATGAATCCGACTAGGAACCGTGAGGTTGTGGGTTTGATCCCTGGCCTCGCTCAGCGGGTTAAGGATCCATGAGCTGTGGTGTAGGTCGCAGCCGCAGCTCACATCTATCGTTGCTGTGGCTGTGGTGTAGGCCGGCGGCTGTAGCTCCGATTGGACCGCTAGCCTGGGAACTTCCATATGCTGCAGGTGCGGCCCTAAAAAGACAGAAAAGAGAAAACCTCTCTCGGCCCCAGGGGGTCGTGAGTGCGGGTACGGGCTTGTGAGTGGGAGGAACAAGTGGGACCCGCCGATGACAGTGTAACATGATGGGCTGTGTGTGGGGCCACAGGGCCCGAGGAGGGTTCGCAGCTCCAGACTTCAGTGAGAGAGGCGGCCAAGGGTGACCAGAGGTCATGGGCATGTTGAACATCGTGGAGGGATGAGCGGGGAGAGGCCGAGGGAAGACGAGAGCAGAAGCGAGGTGCCCGTGAGGAGAGCAGAGACCCCGGGTTGTGACTGGGGTTGAGAGACTTGGGACGGGGGGTTTGGGAAGCTCAATCCCAAGTCAGCAGGTCCCCAGGGGAAGGCTTTAGCCCAGGAGAGCCCCATGTGCAGGTCTGCCCGGTGGACCGGTCCCCTGGGCCAGGTGGAGGCAGGACGGAGGCACCAGGCTGGAGGCGGAGGAAATGGGAGGCGGGCCTGGACAGGAAAGAAATGTGGGGGGACGTGGGGGTGTAGGAGGGGAGGACTGGGGGACAGCTCCTGGCTCCGGTTTGTGACTAAGAGGACAGTGGTGCCACAACCGAGCCACCGGGGGAAGAGCCTCTTCGGAAGAAGAGGATGACAGTATAAAACTGTCACTTGACCTAGTGGGCCAGCAGATCATATGATCACCGTATCTTTAGCAAATGCTAAGTCCCTTAGAACAGAGATTGTCTTGCCCAGCTTTGCATGGCCCTCCATCCCTTCCTAATGTGAAGGCTGGCACACAGCACGTGCTCAGTGAAAATGAGTGAATTGAAGAAGAGACAGCCCCTTTCAAAACCAAAACAAATGGTTCAGCTCCACAGTTACAAGTCGTTCGGCAACCCAATTATCTGAAAAGCCCCCAAAAGAATGTGCCGAACATCCAAGGTTCTATGGAATGATGGAAAGAAAAAAAGATCCCGAAGCCTGGGTACCGTAGTAGAGCATCTGTGGACACAAAGTCTTCAACTCTGGACCCGCCAGCACCCGGGTGGGAGAACTTGGGCCCCTGCAACGGTTCTGGCCCTTCTCTGACACATCGTTGAGCACTTTTGCTGTTCTTCTCTGCATAGTCTTAGAAACATGCAACTGTTTGTCTGGTTGGTTGTGAAACTTCAGGATGGACATACTGCATCCTCTTGAAATGTCAACCCCATCGAAGGCTTTGGAAAAAAAAATCTTGTTTGTATCAAACCCAATATGATCAGATTATGGAGCAAATGTAAAATGTGTCTGTGTCTTTAAGATGAACCATAAGGGAGTTCCCGTCGTGGCGCAGTGGTTAACGAATCCGACTAGGAACCATGAGGTTGCGGGTTCGATCCCTGCCCTTGCTCAGTGGGTTAACGATCTGGCGTTGCCGTGAGCTGTGGTGTAGGTTGCAGACGCGGCTCGGATTCTGCGTTGCTGTGGCTGCGGCGCAGGCCAGTGGCCACAGCTCCAATTAGACCCCTAGCCTGGGAACCTCCACATGCCGCGGGTACGGCCATAAACCCGCGGCCATAAAATGACAAAAGGCAAAAAAAAAAAAAAAAAGAAAAAAAAAGATGAACCATAAGATGCCAAAGAAATTGTTTTGTGGTGCAGGCCATTATGGGCTCTTCAGTGGGAGAGTTTAAGAATCAAGGCTGCCTCTGTGCTTGCTGCTAACTGGGGGTCACCAGAGTCTTTTCCGCTCAGGTTACAGGCTCTCTCCTGGAGGAGACAACGCGGAAGTGGGCTCAGTACAAAGAGAAGTGTCTGAAAGACTTACTCAAGGAAACTTCTGGTAAGCACATGTATTCGTTGTCTATGGCTGTGTAACAAATAGCCCCAAAGCTTAGTGGCTTAAAACATAATAATAATAATTAACTCTCACAGTTTCTATGGGTCAGGAATTCAGACAGAATAGATGGGGGGTGGCTTGTGTCTGCCCTACAAGGTCTGGAATTTAGCTGGAAGTCTCAAAGGCAGGGAACTGGAACCATCTGAGTTTCAGTTCACGCCTGTGTCTCTGGTTGATGCTGAGAGTCAAGCCAGAGCTATTAGCTAGAACTTTCACCTGACTTCTTCATATGTCCTGGGCTTCCTCACAGCATGGTGGCTGTGTCCCCAGGAGTCTGGGGTCCACTGGAAGCCCTTCATTGGCTTTTGGGGGCCCATAAGGCTGGGGCTTATGTTTGGAGCATCTTGTCGCCGAGCACCAGGGTATACCTCATCCCCTGAGCTTGAGCTGCCCAAATATTTCATGACAATCATTGGATTAGTCTTCAGACAGGGAAATCTGACCAGGCAGTGCTTACATCGGGAATACATGACCCTGAACCTCAATGCTGCAGGTGCTCTTATAGCTGCTGGTCCTGTGGCACATTTCATAGTAAGAGTGTTCTGGGATCTAACTGATGAAGGTTTGACAACTGTTTAGTTAATGATGGGACAGAAGACACTGTCAAGACCTCCAGGTGTCCTCCTGACCCCGAGCTTCTATGAGATTTCAGTTCACGTAAAGTAAACCAGCATCAGAGTAACATGCACACTGACATAACCGCTGGGACCATTGCCAGGGGTCAAGTTCGGGAGACAAAGCCATAGTGTGTGGGGCTACATGAAGCTCTCCTGCCCTCCCCACGTGGTTCCTCATCCTTGACCGGTCTGGAGACCTGGATGCCCGTGTTGGTCCCCACACCTCTTACAGCAGGGATGTCAGGAAGGCGGGCTTCGGGTCCCTGGGTACCTCTGCCTCCATCCATTCATTTTGTCCCCTTCTCTCTGCAGACACAGTGTGTAACGGGACCTTCGATCAGTACATATGCTGGCCTCATTCCTCTGCCGGAAATGTCTCTGTTCCCTGCCCCTCATACTTACCTTGGTGGCGTGAAGGTAATGTCTTATTTTACTAATTTCTGACAGTTTCCTTAATGGCTGGTCCCTCCTGGGTAGACCAGCCAGGGGACGGTTAGGAGACAGCTGCAACCAGGTGCTTTTCTCAAGCCCTCTTCTCCCGCAAAAGGTCTCCTCTGAAGCTGTCAGCAACACATCTTTCTCGTCCTCGCTGTCTCTCCTCTTGCCTTCCTGCAGGTCTTCTGTGCCTGAAGGTCCTGTTTCTACAATATCGCTCTTTTCTCTGAAGGTTAGAGAGTCCAGGTCTCGCACTGCCCCAGACTTGGTGGCGGGGAGAGTCAGAATGCTCGCCGTTGCAGGGAGGGGAAAGGTGGGAACAGAGATCGCGGTGCTCGCAGCCACACGGCCTTTGGCTCCTCAGATGCAGAAGAAGGGTGTCAAAACTACCCTTGCAGTAGCTTTGGGAGGAGGTGCTTTTGAGCTCCCTGGGACTCTGATAGGGGATGTCACCTGCTTGTCCAGAAGCAGCCATTCCTTAGGACCCACCCCCACCTGCCCTAGCAGCCCGGCCTCTGCCAGGCTGGAAGGGGACAGAAACCATTCAAATCCAAGGCCAGGCAACTATTCTCAAGAAACATCAGCGGTTGCAAAGTTCTAGGCACAACAAAGTGAGGATGGGTTTCTGACAAGGCAAGATGGTGATATTTAGTATTTAATTTCAACCCAGGAGGTCATCGCATCAGTTAAAGCTGAGTTTCATTATGGTGGTGCTGGGGTTCGCTTCATGGCTTGGTGGTTAATGAACCCGACTAGGATCCATGAGGATGCGGGTTCGATCCCTGGCCTCCCTCAGTGGATTAAGGATCCGGCATTGCCATCAGCTGTGGTGTAGGTCACAGATGTGGCTCAGATCTGGCGTGGCTGTGGCTGTGGCCGGTGGCTACAGCTCTGATTAGACTCTTAGCCCAGGAACGTCCCTATGCTGTGGGTGTGGCCCTAAAAAGACTATATATGTATAGTGATGCCTCCAGTGCAGAGAGAGTTTTGAAGGAAGATGCAGTTCTGAGGGGATAGCAGCAGTGACACGGTCCATAGAATGTTCTCTGAGGAAATCCAGTGGGAATGAGCCCAGGAGCGTGAGGATGTGCGTTTAGGGGAAGATGCTAGAGAGTTTGATGACTAGAGGGGTCGGCTCGGTGGGGAGCGAAGAGCCCTGGATGTGGAATCAGAGCCCCGAGGTGGACCCGTCCCTCTCTCTGTTCAACACGCTGAGACGTGTGGCCGGTTCCCAGAGCCTCTGAGCTGTGGTTTCTCCGTAAAGGGAAGCGAATACTGGCCAGCTCTCAAGGTCATTTTGAGGAAGGGCACGCACCGAGTCAGCGGCATAGCAGGTGAATTTGTAAGTGGGAGCCGAGGCCGAGCCCCGCCAAGGTCAGACCCCTTGGATACCCTCAGGGCTCTAAGGACCTGAATGTCTGTGAGTCCCCAAGAGTACGTGGAACAGATCACCTCTGCCCAACTCCGCTGTCTGCCTCTTCCTTCCCAAGAGCTCAAAACAGGGGTCCATTTCCATGTGAAGAGGAAAAAGTGATCTGGGAGTTCCCTGGTGGCACAGTGGCTAAAGGATCCGGCGTTGTCACGCCAACGGCTCGGGTCACTCATGGCTGTGGCTTGGGTTTGATCGCTGGCCTGAGAACTTCCACCTGCCACGGGTGTGGGGCGGGGGGCGGGGGTGGGCGGAGAGAAAGAAAGGGATCAAATTTACTGAGAAATTGAATTAAAGACTTTCTTTAAAAAAAAAAAATTGGATTCCGGGCTTCTGAAATGTACTCAAGGGGAGTGTGAGTCCCAAAAGGTAGAAAGCTGCTCTTCCAAGCTGACCTGGGCGTTAAGTCTTTCGAGTCTCAGCAGGTGCCTGTGGTCCAAGGAGAACGTGGGGCGAGTGCAGGGGTCCAGGGAGAAGAGGGTGGAACAGCAGCAGCGTCCTTGGGAGATGAGATGAGAGGCAGGAGCATCAGGACGGGAGAAGGGACAGGATGTCCCGGCACAGCAGACCGACCACGAGCCGGGGCCTGACTGGCCCAGGAAACCGTGCTTCACGCCAAGGCTGTTAAACGTCCCCCTGCAGGGAGGGATTCTGTGGGTCCACGGAAGGTGTGGAGGCACGAGGAAGGCATCCTAGGATTTGTGGTTTGGGGAGATGAGGTTGATGGCCTACGGCTTCGGGGACGGAGGGGAGTCGGGGAGGCGAGTCCGGGAGCTCCTGCAGGGGTCCAGGAGAAAACAGGATGTGGGTTCAGACCAAGGCAAGAGGTGGGAAGGAAGAGAAGAGAGGAGGAAAAAAAAGCCTGGACGGAGGACAGTCAAGACTTGTCATCGGAGGCAGAAAGAGAGGGACGAGAGCACTGAGGCCCCGCCCAAGGCCACAGAGTGGCAGGTGGCACAGCAGGCTTGCTCCGGGGGCCCCCTCTCCCCGCCTGGCACGGCCTCCTGGGTGTGAGACCAGTCGCCCCGCCGCACCCCCAGCGCCCGGAAGCCCCGGGGCTGCGTCTCCCAGCCGGGCTGCACCTTGGGGGACTGTCCCACCGCTGAGTCACCCGCGACTGTTCTGGCAGCTCCGGGGACTTGGGTAAACACCGCAGACATTGAAGGGGCACGGTTTGTTATGAAACGGCAGAGGCTTGCGTGATTTTTCTCTCCATCCCAAATAAACAGCAGGGGTGCTCCTCAGGCCGCAGAAGGGGAAGAGAAAATTCCTCTTCCCCGGGATTTTCCACCGCCCGCCGGGGCCGCCCCACGTGCTCGCGGAGCCGGCCGCATGCTGCGACCTTTCCCCCAGAGCCCTGTTTCCTTTCAGAGAGCTCCGGGAGGGCCTACCGGCACTGCCTGCCGCGGGGCTCCTGGCGGACGCTGCGCAACTCCACCAGCGTGTGGCAGGACGACTCGCAGTGCTCCGAGGACCACGGCTTCCAAAAGAACGTGAGTCGGCCGGGCTCTGCGAGGCCCCGCGCCCCGGGGACCCAGAGCATCCTCCTCCGAGGGCCCCACCGCAGGAGCCACAGCCAGAGCCTGTCCCCAGCGCGTCTGCCCCGGACTCACCCCGGGAGGGCCCCAGTCCCACCAGACAGACCCCCTGCGGCAGCCGCCCGGCGTCTCCTGCTGCTGGGGGCGGAAGGGATCCGCTAAAGGCAGGCGGTCCCAGTGGCCGTGCCCACTGTGCTTCCGCCTGGAGCGCCTTCCTCCAGCCCTTCTGTGGGTCCTCCTGCCTGTCATTCGTGTTTCAGCTCAATGTCGCTTTGCAAGCAAAGCCTGCCAAGGCCACCGCTGCGGTCACTCTCTGCCGTCCCCCACCCTCAGCCTTTCCAGCACCATCCACTCTACCCGGTTCTCTCCCCCACCCCATGAAACTGTTGACTCCCGAGGGGGACACACACCTAGCACTGGGGTCACCGGCTCAAGGCCAAGGGCCCAGGCAGCTGGACTTCACGTCCAGAGTCTGCTTCCTGCTCCTCACGCCCCACCCTCCATCCCTCTGTGCCTCTTCCTCCCCGTCCAGCCCCTGGGGAGCGTGTCTGTCACGTGTGACCGCTGTGAGGGCTTAGAGAGTAGATAGGCATGCAGTTATCTGGGAAGAACCTGACTCCTCGTCTTTATGACGTAAGGAAGAGGGCCAGCCACGCCACCGGCATCCAGCCTGGTCGCTGGGCAGTAAGTCCTCTGGTGGCTGCTCACCTCCTTCCAAGTGCAAATCAGCTTGTCCTGGGGTGTCTTAAGTATGGTCCCACTTTCCCATCAGGCATGAAGAGCCTTCCACCACATCCTCTCTATCCGCAGGGAATTTTTTTCTAAACCTCTTTTTTCCCCCTCCATGTGCCTTTGGCAAGTGGAAGCTCCCGGGGTAGGGATCAAACCCACGCCACAGCATCAACCCAAGCTGCTGCAGTGACAACGCCAGATCCTTAGCTCACTGCGCCACAAGGGAAAATACTCTAAACCTTTTTTAACTTCATTACTTGATTTAACAAAATTCCTTGTTCCCTAGACTATTTGACTGCAGCACAGGTCACACCTCTTAGAGCTCTCAAAGTCACACCTGCGGGTGGATTGGATTCAGCTTCTCTCAAGAATCTGTCTGACTTTGGTCACACCAAAGCTGGGCTCACGGCATGCCCCAAGTTGGGCATGTTGTGTCTATTTCTCATCTTCCCTCCTGGATGAAGCTGCTTGAGAATGATGACAAAGTCATAGTTAAAGTCCTAAATACCTGCTACCTACCCCCTGGCCTAGTGCTGAGCAGCACGCAAGCCTTTACCTGCATACAGTGGGTGCATATGAAATACTGAATGAACAGTTTCACAAATTCTGACTCAGTGGGGGTGTAGTGGGGTCTAGGCCTCCGCACTGGTGCAAAAGTTCCCTAAGAGACTTTTTTTTTGTCCTTTTGCCTTTTTATGTAGAGCCGCACCCGCGGCATATGGGGGTTCCCAGGCTAGGGGTCTAAACAGGAGCTGTAGCTGCCGACCTTCGCCACAGCCACAGCAATGTGGGATCCGAGCCGCATCTGCAACCTACACCACAGCTCACGGCAACACCGGATCCTTAACCCACTGAGCAAGGCCAGGGATTGAACCCGCAACCTCATGATTCTTAGTCGGATTCGTTAACTACTGAGCCATGAAGGGAACTCCCGTTCCCTAAGAGACTCTGAAGAGACTGGACAGAGGGGATAAGGATGAATCCACCAGCAGGTGCGAGATGCCTGCTGCTTGCTCTGGGCTGAGGTCGGTGGACAGAGACAGCAGAATAAGATTTGAAAACTGATCATCCCTCAGTCCATCCATGTTGCTGCCAGTGGCATTATTTCCTTCTTTTTTATGACTGAGTAGTATTCCATCGTATATAGGTACCACATCTTCTTTACCCATTCCTCTGTCGATGGACACTTCCATGTCTTGGCTAAACAACCTCAGAGGTTTCAAAACCAGTCTTAGGGTTACCACAGTGAAACTGTTGGGGGGAGGGAAGAACTGGGGGGGGAGTGACACATGCACACCACTGCATAAAACACATGATTCATGAGAACCTACTGTGTAGCACAGAGAAACCTACTCCACAGTTTGTAATAACCTGTATGGGGAAAAAAAAGAATGCATTTCTACATGGGACTGATTCACTGTGCTGTTCACCTGAAACTGACACAGCATGGTAAATCAACTATACTCCGATAAAATTCAAATAAGAAATATAAATAAATATATTTTTAAGAAATAGGAAAAGAAAGAAAACTGCACTTTCTAAGGTAGGAAGTAAAGATTTCTCTCTTTAGAGCACTGAGGACAAGTGGACCTCTGCAAGCGGCTGTATTTCCAAGAAATCAAATACTTAAAAAAAAAAATCTGGCCATGTTTACCTGTGTTTCTAATAGAAGGTTGAAATTTTGCCCAAAAAAGGCTAGTGTTAGTAAATCCTTACCCTTTGGAGTTTTGGCAAACGAGATGTGTTCTGTTTTTCCAGCTGACAACACATGGGGGTCCTTATTCATCTATATTGGTACTTTTTAAGGAGAGAGAGGGAGTGTGTGTGTGTGTGTGTGTGTGTGTGTGTGTACGCGTGCGCGTGCACCTGAGTGCTTGTGTATGTGTCTTTCAAAATACCTTTTTTTTCCATTTTTAAAAGTTTTATTGAGGGAAGTTCCCGTTGTGGCACAGTGGAAACGAATTCGTCTAGGAACCATGAGGTTGTGTGTTCGATCCCTGGCCTCGCTCAGTGGGTTAAGGATCCAGCGTTGCCATGAGCTGTGGTGTAGTTCACAGGCACGGCTCAGATCCTGCGTTGCTGTGGCTGTAACATAGGCTGGCAGCTGTAGCTCTGATTTGACCCCTAGCCTGGGAATTTCCATATGCTGCAGGTGTGGCCGTAAAAAGCAAAAAAGAAAAAAAAATTTATTGAAACAGTTGATTTACAACATTGTGATAATTTCTGCTGTACAACAAAGTGATTCAGTTATTCTTTCAGAATAACTTATTGTACATGCTTAATGCCTTTTCCGTCTTCACCACGCACTTATCACGTACTGTGGCTGTAACTTTTACACTTTGAGGTGTGACAGCCAGTCTTGCCTGAGTCCCTAAAATTTCACAGACCGAAGATGGGTTCTCACTGTTGCTCTTAACAACCTTAGCATATGATTTTTTTTTTCTTTCCTTATTAAGTTGAGAACTTTCATCTTTTCACTTAGAGGAAGTCAGAACTTTTCATCTGAACTACCAGCATGGCTACTCTTTGGGACCATTATTCAGTAAAATAAGGGCTGGGTGTTCCCTGGTGGCTCAGTAGGTTAAGAATCTGGCATTGTCAGTGCTGTGGCTCAGGTCACTGCTGTGGCACGGGTTCGATCCCTGGCCTGGGAACTTCTGCATGCCATGGGCGTGGCCAAAAAGAAAAAAAGGTAAAATCAGAGTCACTTGAACACAAGCATTACAAAACTGAGACAGTCTGTCCACCAACTGAAAGGGCTCCTAAGGGACAAACGAGTAGGACGTGTGGACAGAAGGATGATTCCTGTCTTGGGAAGGATAGAGTGGGGCACGTGTGAGGTTTCACCGCGCTGCTCCAAAAGGCGCACAGTGTAAAATCTGCGAATTGTTTCTTTCTGAAATTTTCCATTTAATATTTTTAGACCAAGGCTGACAGCAGGTAACTGAAACCACAGAGAGCCAAACTGCAGATGAAGGGGGGCCAACAACAAAAGGAAAAGTTGAGGAGTTACCTTCATGGCTCAGCGGAAACAAATCTGACTAGCATCCATGAGGATGCAGGTTCAATCCCTGGCCTCGCTCAGTGGGTTAAGGATCCGGCGTTGCCATGAGCTGTGATAGGTCGCAGACATGGCTCGGATCTGGTGCGGCTGTGGCTGTGGCGTAGGCCGGCGGTTGCAGCTCCAGTTTGACCCCTAGCCTGATATCCTCCATATGTGTGGGTGTGGCCCTAAAATACAAAAAAAAAAAAAAATAGTTGATATCAAAATTATTAATAGTTATTTTAGTGTATCAAAATTAAAAGCTTACTCTCTTCTAGAGACACTGTTAAAAAAAAGACTAGGGCAAACCACAACATGGGAGAAACTACTTGCAGAACACCTAACTGGCAGATTTCTATCTGGGGTATATAAGGAAGATTTACAATTTGAAATGAGGACAAACAATCCAATTTAAAAGATGGCCAAATATTTGAACAGATATACTTTACCAAGTAAAATATACAGATGGCCCATCGGCACATGAAGTAATCCTCACCATCAGTAATCATTTGAGAAGTGCAAATTAAAACCGCAGTCAGAGGGTGTTACACTCCCATTAGAATGGCTAAAATTTAAAAGACAGATGGTATGAAGTGTTACTGGAATCTCTCGCAGCTGGCGCTCTCCCGTACCCTGCTGGTGGGAATGCAAATCGATGCCACTTATTTAGAAAACAGTTCGGCAGTTTCTTAAGAAGTTAAAAAGCATACACCATACTGCCCTTTCTGCTCTTTCTAGAACAGAGGAAGGAAAGCCTATGTCAGAGTTCCCACTGTGGCACAGTGGGTTAAGGATCCAGCATTGCTGCCGCTGTGACATAGGTTGCTGCTGCAGCTCTCATTCGATCCCTGGCCTGGGAATTCTCATATGCTGCAAAAGAGAAAGAAAAAAAAAAGCGTGTAGAAATTTTCAGAGCAGCTTTATTTGTGAAAGCCAAACTCTGAAAACAAAAGTTTTAAATCCGTCAGTGGGTGAGCATATAAGTAAATGGTGGCGTATTCACAACGGACTACTTCTCGACAATAGAAAAGGAATTAACTCTTAAAATGTTTTAAATTGGGGCTTTATTTTTTATTGAGGTGGTGTTGGTTTATGACATTACAGAAGCTTCGTGCGGACAGCATTCTTCTTCTCCTCTGTACGCTCTCTAGAGCACTCACCACGTAGCAATTCGTTTTCGTCCGTTGCCACACAGTCGATCTCCTTTAACCCGCTTCACCCCCACCCCTGCCCCTTCCTCTCTGATGACCACCGCTCTGAATCCGAGCCACGTCTCCGTTGTGCCCCCTTATCCCGGCACAGTTCTCCTACGAGGCTGTGAATCTCGGCGCCTCCGTGCTGGGCTGTGGGACTGGCCCCGGAGGCGAGACCCACGGTGGGCCCTTCGCTCATACAGGCTTATTGGCCTCTGAAATGTACCAGATGGCCGTGGTGCCAACAGGTGTCCTCGGGTTCAAGCCTAGACCCTTGGTGGCCTTGGGTGTGGAGCTGGGGAGGTGTGGACGGCACAGCTGGCTGGCTCGGTGGTCACGTCTGCTCTTTCTTCTGCACTCAGGCGGAGCACCACACCTTGCTGTCGACCCTGCAGCTGTTGTACACGGTGGGCTACTCCCTCTCCGTCGTCTCCCTCCTCCTGGCTCTCACCCTCCTCTTGTTTCTTCGGTGAGTTGACCTCTGCCGGCGCGTGTTCCGACGCGTGTACCGTGGAATGAGCTCGCTCGCTGCCTTCCGAGGGTCGGGATCTGAGAGGGTCTCCGACAATCCGTCCCGTTTTGCAGGCGAAGAAAAGAGATCTCAGAGGTGCAGGGGGAGGCACTGAGTCGCCCCGGTCACAAAGCACAGCCAGGACTGGCGTCTGGGACGCCTGACTCTGCTTTGACTCTTTAGGATCAACTAGCCTCTGCCCCCCCCCACCCGCCCTAAATCCCTCATCATGTCATTAACCGGAGCCCGCTCTCGCCGCAGCGCCACCAGACGCGTTATTTTATGAACGAGATTAAGAGACTTCCTCAAAGCAGATTAGTGAGTGGGGTTCTAATGCAGGGCCCTGGGACTCCAGTCGTGCTTCCTTGGTGTCAGGGACTGTGCTAAGCATTTAAATCTCTTCCTAATCGGAGTCGAGTAATGGCAGTCCTAGGAGATCGGCATTATTATTACCTCCACTTTACAAGTGAGTTCACCCGAAAAAGGGAGAGGTCCAGCCACTAGTCCGCGGCCACCCAGCAGGTGAGCGATGGAGCTGGGATCACAACCAGGCCGTCCAGAGCTTGGGCCTTTTCACTCCCTTAGACTGTCTTCCAGAATCCAAACATGCGTGCGCATTTTAGTAAATCATGTTTCTAGAAGCGACCCAAGCGAGATGTTAATAGACCCCCATGTTAATAACCCCTCTTCAAGTCTCGCTCCTGGTATGGGTCCATTCAGAAACATAACTGAGTAAAACATGGCCTTGTGAGCACTGGATATGGATGAGGAGAGACCCCGACGCCAGCTCCAGAGCTGCACCTCACGTGGGACCTGCAGGCCCAGGTCTGGCCCCACCTGACCCCTGCACCCCATGACGTACGTTCTTTAGCTCCTGGAGCAGAGAGCGGAGTCGTGACCGTGCACCCACTGGGAGAGCAATTGCTGAACGATGGGGGAGAGCTCCGCAGCCTGTGCTCGCTGCTCTCTGTGATCTCCTCCACTCACCTTCCCAGCGTCCCAGAACCAAGCAGGGAGAAGACAGCTGCCCGGCCCCGGAGCAAGTGACCTTAGCAGAGCCTGGCTCAACCACCTATCCGTTTTGCGTCTGGCTCTGGGAAACTCCAGACCCAGTCACTGTCCTTGAATTGTCCCCAGTCTAGGGAGAAGGAGGCGTAAGTCCTGAAACACAGAGACCTGCTCAAATCTTTCTGGAAACTGAAAAAATAACAGCTCTAAAGCAAAGCAGGACTAGACATGCACAACAGAGGGGCACAAACTAGGCTCTGAGAGCGCAGTGACAGACAAGGGTCCTTTCACCAGAGAGGCCAAGGACTCACGGTTTTACATCAGCCAGCACGGGGGCTCCAAGTGGGTGAGCTGACATTTTCCAGGCACTTGTTATGTGCCAGGTACTGTGTGAGCACTTTTCACCCATTAACTGATCGAATCTGCCTGCAGCCTCTGTGGTCGGTGCTCTTGTTTTTTTTTTTTTTTTTTTTTTCTTTTTAGGGCCACGCTTGCGGCATATGAAACTTCCCAGGCTAGAGACTGAACTGGAGCTGCAGCTGCCGGCCTATGCCACAGCCACGGCCATGGGGATCCGAGCCCTGTCTATGACCTATGCCAGCTCACGGCAACACCAGATCCTTAACCCCCTGAGTGAGGCCGGGGATCGAACCTGCATGCTCATGGATACTAGTCAGGCTCGTTTCCTCTGAGCCACAGCGGGAACTCTAGTGTCCCCTTGTTCTTACAGGAAGTTGAGTCTCTGAGAGTCATGCATTGATCTCAGTTTCTGGGTCTCCATCTCAGCCCTGCCACTTACTGTTCTGGGACTTCAGACAGGTGGCTTAAGCCTTCTGCCTCAATTTCCCCGTTTGTGAAGTCAGGATAACGATGCTACCTACCCCCCAGTGGTGCTAAGGAGTAAGGATGCCCATAAGTACATCCACGTACAAATAGCCTGGAACAGAGCCTGGCACGCTGAACACCTTATGGATGAGCGGCGTTATTAGCCCCATCCTACAGATGGGGAAAGTGAGGCACAGAGAGCTAAGGTCCTTTAACCCAGCCGTCCAGCTCTGGAGCCCGAGCTCTGACCCCGTGCCCTTCAGGGACGGGTGCACAGGTTTTAGGCACACTCGTGTTGGTCTGAGCCGTTCTTTTCTGAGGGAAGGCACTTGGTTCTCTCCTTGCACAGGAAACTCCACTGCACGCGCAACTACATCCACATGAACTTGTTCGCATCTTTCATCCTGAAAGCCGTGGCCGTGCTGGTGAAGGACGTCATCTTTTACAACTCTTACTCCAGGCGGCCCGACAGTGAGAAAGAGTGGCTGTCCTATGTGTCGGAGGTATGTCCTTCCTGACCAGTGTTCCCACCTGATGGATCGGTCCTGGGAGTCAGAGGGCGGAAGGTGGGGCTGGGGAGGGGAAGGGAGAGAGAAAGGGTGTCAGGTTCTTTTCTTGCACGGGCGTACGCTGGAGATCGTGTGCTTTGGTTCCAGACCCCGCTAATTAAGAGAATATCTCAATAAAGCAGCTCCCACGAAGCGTCTGGTTTCCCAGTGCACGTAACGGTACATGCACACGAAACTGTAGTCTATTAAGGGTGCATTAACATGGTGTCAAAAACACAATCTACATAGCTTAATTTTAAAATATTTTATTGCTAAGAAATGCCAACCACCCTCTGACAACAGTTGACACAAACCTTCAATTTGTAAAAAACAATTATCCGAGACGCCCCGTAAAGGCACTGCCCTTATCAGGTTTGGGGATAAAGTTTGTGCTGATCTCAAAACAAATCATCTTTCTCACTTCCCTGGAAGAATTTTTTTTTCGGTCTTTTTTTTTTTTAGGGCCACACCTGTGGCATATGGAAGTTCCCACGCTAGGGGTTGAATAGGTGCTGCAGCTGCCGGCCTACACCACAGCCACAGCCATGCTGGATCCTTAACCCACTGAGTGGGGTCAGGGATCGAACCGGCATCCTCATGGATACTAGTCAAGTTCTAACCCACTAAGCTACAACGGGAACTCTTGGAAGAATTTTTTAAAATGGGTATTATTTCTTAAGTTTTTGGTAGATTACACCAGCGAAGCCATTAATTATGAGTCTTATAGTTTCTGTTTCTGGAGTTCTTGTTGTCTCTGCGACCTACACCACAGCTCACAGCAACTCCAGATCCTTAACCCACTGAGCGAGGCCAGGCATCAAACCTGTGTCCTCATGGATGCCAGTCAGGTTCATTAACCACTCACTGAGCCACAACGGGAACTCTTAACATTTTTGATATATTTAAGATAACTGATCTCCCGTCTCTTGCTTTTTTAGTAAATGCATTGCCGTTTGTAAATTTCATTCCAGGTGTGGTACTAGCTGCATACCTCAAGTTTTGATATGCAATGTTCTGCTTACCTTCTGTTCAGAAATAATTTCTAATTTCTGTTATTTCTTCTTTGACTCATGAGTTCTCTAGAAGTCTACTTCCTCAATTCTAGTCACTTTCAGATTTTTAAATCATTGATTTCTTGCTTAATTGAGCTGAGATCAGAGAACCTATCTTTTCCGTTCTTTCTCTATGGAAGCTGACGCTGTTCAATTCCAGTTTTGTCTAAAAAACGTTGAGGATGTCGGGAAAGAGACTGGACTTGAAAACCTCCAGGAAGCTCTCCTTCCCATTTTGATCCTGTGGCCAACCTCTCTGAGAGGGTCGGGGAGGGTCTGGGAGAGAGCAGAGTTCTGGGGTGGCCCTTCTCCTCCCCGTCAGGGTCCAGATGCTGAGGGAGGCCAGACTCACCGCCCGGTGCTCTTTCCCCGCAGATGTCCACCTCCTGCCGTGCGGCCCAGGTTCTCCTGCATTACTTCGTGGGCGCCAATTACTCGTGGCTGCTGGTAGAGGGTCTTTACCTCCACACGCTGCTGGAGCCCATAGCGCTTTCCGAAAGGCGCCTGTGGCCCCGATACCTGCTGGTGGGTTGGGGTGAGTGACCTGAAGCCCCAGCCTTTTCTCCTGGGGACCTAGAAGTACGTGGGAGCCCAGCAGAGCTTTTGGTTGAGTTAGAGACACAACTGGAGGGAGGTTTCTGGGACAGATAATTCCTCTGTGACAAAATACCCGGAAGAGAGGAAAGCGTGGGTGTGGGTGTGCACACGTGTGTGCTCATGCGTGTGCTTGCATGAACTCACGTATGTGCATAAGTGCTCCAGACCCATTGCACATGTTCAAAAATCGGGAAGGTTTTTGGTAGAATCTGATGGCGTTCACCCTACCCTCTCCCAACTGTACTGGTCTACTAAGGCTGCTGTAACAAAATACCGTAGACTGTGTGGCTTAAAACACAGATTTCTTTCTCTTTTCTTTTTTTTCTTTTTTGGCCACCCTGCAGCATATGGAATTCCTGGGCCAGGGATAAGGCCAAGCCACAGTTGTGACCTAAGCTGAAGCTGTGGCAACACTGGATCCTTAACCCACTATGCCGGGCTGGGGATGGAACCTGCGTCCCAGCGCTCCCAAGATGCCACTGATCCTGTTGTGCTACAGCAGGAACTCCAAAACCCAGCTGTTTTTTTCTCACCAGAGGCTAGGAAGTGTGAGATCAGGGTGTCAGGGTGGGTGAGTTCTGATTGAGTTCTGATGAAGGTCCTCTTCCTGGCTTGCAGACAGCTGCCTTCTTGCTGCTGTAGCCTCATGGCGGCGGGGGTTGGGGGAAGCTCTGTTCTCTCTCTCTCTCTTTTTTTTTTCAGGGCCACACACAAAGCAAATGGAAGTTCCCAGCCTAGGGGCCAAATTGGAGCTGCAGCTGCCAGCCTACACCACAGCCACAGCAATGCCAGATCCGAGCCACATCTTGCACCCACGCTGCAGCCTGTGGCAAAGCAGATCCTTAACCCACTGATCAAACTGGCATCCTCATGGATACCAGTTGTGTTCTTAACCTGCTGAGCCACAACGGGAACTCCATCTGTTCTTTTTTTTTTTTTTTTTTAACTTAATGAATTTCATTTCAGTTATAGGTGTACAAAAAAATCATCACAAGTCAATTTCACTGTGGGTTTGGGACACATCTGTTCTCTTCTTAAAGGGCACCAATCCCATCACAACAACACCCACCCCCTACACACACCTCATCTAAACCTAACTGCCTCCAAAGATCCCGTCTCCAAATGCCATCACGTGGGGGGTCAACATACAGATTCGGGGGACACAAACCTTCAGTCCTTGTGCCAACTAAGTCTCTGAGATGGTGTCTGGAACCCCTGTCGCCACAAACTCTTGCAGAAGTTGAGGCTGTAGCCCAAGAGGAACTCTGACTTGTGATTCAGGTGGTTTTGATTAGTGGCTCTGGATTTACTCTCGGCTGCTTTGTGACACGTGGCAAATCTGCCCTCCTCTCTGCTTCCGGGTTCTCTGACCGTAAAACCGTGGATGGCTCTGTGCCACCCTCAGCCTCTCCCACTCTCCCAGCCCGCTCTTCTGTGATGTCCGGGTTTGTATAAGTTTTCGCCAGCTGTGCTTGACCCATCGGGGTGGGTGGGCAGTAAGGCGGGTTGGGGCAACCAGCTCTTGACTGCACTTCCGTGTTCTCTCCCAGCCTTCCCCGTGCTCTTCGTTGTCCCCTGGAGCGTGGCCCGTGCACAGCTGGAGGACACAGGGTAGGTCGTTCACCTGTTTTTACGCTTCCATGAACTAGTCATTCCCAGATGGGCTCTGATATCAGGAAACATACTGTTTTCCCAAAGAGAATATGTGCTCCCTTCCAGTTTAACCATCTAGAATATACCTAAGACTATTGACAAAATCGACAGACCTTTCTTGCAGTAATTAGTTTGTTAATTTATCGACATGCAAATTAGCACAAATTAGCGTGAAAATGGGCTGCTAAGGTTAGCAGGGACCCTGGCTCTGTACAGATATAGGTACAAGAATGGTTATTACAGGAGTTCCCATCGTGGCTCAGTGGTTAACGAACCCGACTAGGAACCGTGAGGTTGCGGGTTTGATCCCTGGCCTCGCTCAGTGGGTTAAGGATCTGGCGTTGCTGTGAGCTGTGGTGTAGGTTGCAGATGCGGCTCGGATCCCGCGTTGCTGTGGCTGTGGCGAAGGCCGGCGGCTACAGCTCCTGTTAGACCCCTAGCCTGGGATATGCCGCAGGTGCGGCCCTAGATAAGGCAAAAGGACAAAAAAAAGAATGGTTATTACATCATCATTTACAATGGGGCGGGGGTGGGGAAGCAAAATCAACCCCCTGAATACCCCACCCATTGTTTAGTGGGAATCATCAAATGTGGCCTACCTATAGGGTGGACTCTTATAAAAAACTACTGAAAAAGCAACCCAGTTCTGTATCTTTTGGCTTTTAAGGTTGTTAAGCCTGTTGCTGAATAATGCATATCATGTGATACCACTTTTTTCCCCTCCAGATAGTCACCACCAAAAAGTTTCCTATAAACAAGCATACTTTGGAAATATTGTGAGTTCTGTTCTAGGTAGCCACAATACAGCGAATATCTCCAGGAATCCAGTCACGTGCATGTGAAAGTCATGTTTACACTATACTGTAGTCTATTAAGTGTGCAGTAGCATTATGTCCCTAGCATTAAGTGACATAGCATTATGTCAAAAAAGCAATGCAAATGCCTTGATTAAAAATACTTTATTGGAGTTCCCGTCGTGGCGCAGTGGAAACGAATCCAACTAGGAACCATGAGGTTGTGGGTTCGATCTCTGGCATCGCTTAGTGGGTTAAGGATCTGGCGTTGCCATGAGCTGTGGTGTAGGTTGCAGATGCGGCTCGGATCTGGTGTTACTGTGGTTCTGGCATAGGCTGGCAGCAACAGCTCCAATTAGACCCCTAGCCTGGGAACCTCCATATGTCTCAGGAAAAAAAAGCCAAAAAAAAAAAAGCCAAAAAAATACTTTATTGCTGAAAAAACACTAACCGTCGTCAGAAGCCACTTCCTTTGGTCATCCCTAAGAAGCCACTCCTCATCTGCTTAGTTTTATTGATGAGATGGCAGCAATTAGGTCACATCTTCAAAATTCACTTCTTGTTTTTTTTTATTTTTTAAGGCCATATCCACAGCATATGGAGGTTCCCAGGCTAGGGGTCGAACCAGAGCCTCAGCTGCCAGCCACAGCTCAAGGCAATGCCAGGATCCTTAACCCACTGAGCAAGGCCAGGGATCAAATCTGCGTCCTCATGGATGCTAGTCAGATTCCCTTATGCTGAGCCATAATGGGAAATCCAAGATCCACTTCTAATTCTAGCTCTCTTGCTATTTCCACGGAATCTGTAGTTACTTCCTCTGCTGAAGTCTTGAACCCCTCCAAATCATCCATCAGGGTTGGCATCAACTTCTTTCAAAGTCCTATTTTTGTTTTTGACCTCTTCCCATGAAGCACGAATGTTCTTAATGACATCTGGGATGGTGAATCCTTTCCTGAAGGTTTTCAATGACCTTTGCCCAGATCCATCAGAAGAAATCACTGTCTGTGGCAGCCATAGCTTTACAGAATGTATTTCTTAAATAGTCGGACTTGAAAGTAGAAATCGGTCCCTGATCCTTCGGCTGCCGAGTGAATGTTGTGTCTGCAGGCACACAAACAATGTTACTCTCATCTCCCTCAGAGCCCTTGGGTGACCAGGTGCATTGTGAATAAGCAGATTCCTTTTTGAAAGAAATCTTTTTTAAGAAAATAAGAAGTAGATCCCAACCGTGAACTTAAAATAGTCACTCGTGGTCAGCAGATGTGTTGTCATCCAGGCTGCATTGCTCTTCCATGTATTGAGCACAAGTAGAGTCGATTTAGCATGATTCTTAAAGGCCCTAGGATTCTGGGAATGTAAATGAGCATGAACTTTAAGGTCACCAGCTGCACTGGCCCCTCACAAAAGAGTCAGCCTGGAAGCTTCGAAACCAGGCATTGACTTCTCTCTAGCTATGTAAGTCCTGGATGGAATATGCTTCCGATAGAAGGCTACATTGAAACCCTGTTGTTTGGTGGCGCCACCTTCATTGGTGGTCTTAGCTAGGTCTTCAGCATGACTTGCTGCTTCACCTTGCATGTTTACATTATAGAGACGGCTTCTTTCCTTAAACCTCACGAACCAACACCAGCTAGCTTCACCCTTTTTCCCTGAAGCTTCCTCAGCTCTCTCAGCCTTCATAGAATTGAAAGGAGTTAAGGCCTTGCTCTAGCTTAGGCTTTGGTTTAAAGGAATGTCGTGGCTGGTTTGATTGTCTATTCAGACCACTAAAACTGTCTCCAAACCAGTAATAAAGCTGTTTTGCTGTCTTAATCATTTGTGAGTTCACTGGAGTCGCACTTCGAATTTCCTTTGCATTCACAACTTGGCTAGTTGGTTGGTGCAAGAACCCTAGGTTTCAGCCAGTCTCAGCTTTCGACATACCTTCCTCACTAAGCTTCATCATTTCTAACATTTAATTTAAAGTGAGAGATTTAAAGTGTGACTCTTCCTTTCACTTGAACACTTAGAGGTGATTGTGGGATTACTAATTGTCCTAATTTCAATATTTCTGTGTCTTGGGGAAGAGGGAGGCCTGAGGAGAGGGAGAGAGATGGGGGAATGGCTGGTTAGTGGAGCAGTCAGAACACACATCTGTGGGTGAAGTCTGCTGTCTAATATGGGTGCAGTTTGGGGCATTCCAAAACAATGGCAACAGGAACATCATAGATCACTGATCACAGGTCACCACGACAAACAGAACCACCTTGAAAGAGTCTGAAATATTATGAGAATTACCAAAATGTGACACAGAGACACCAAGCGAGCAAATGCTGTTGGAAAAATGGCACCCATAGACTTGCCCCCTGCAGGGTGGCCACAAACCTTCAATCTGTAAGAAACGCAGTATTTCTGAAATGCAGTCACATGAAGCACAATAAAATGAGGTGCGCCTGTGCCATTAAGAACTGATGGTGTTTTTGATCACGGAGAAAAAGGTGGAAGGATACACACCAAGCTGTTAGCATGAAGGGCACTTTCCTGGTAAGAAAAGCCAATGTGAAGGATTTGAGTCCTCCCTTACCCCCTGCCCCAAGGGAGTCTTGAGTACAAGCATCCTTCTTCCCCTGAGCCCTGTATGTTCAGCCTTGTCTCCACTGAAGTCCCGTCTCGATTGTAAGTCTTCTTCTATCGCCTGCTCTTTGCCGTAGGTGCTGGGGAACCAACCGGAATAAGAATATCTGGTGGATCATCCGAGGACCCATGATGCTCTGTGTAATGGTGAGAGCCACCCCATCCAAACTTTTTCCTCCCTGAGTTCAGCAGCTGTGGAAGACCCCGCCCCCTTCTCTGCCACCCACCAAATTCTCTGGCTCGGAATGAGCCTGGGTCAGAGTGCTTGAGATGGAGACGCTGAGCTGTGAGTAGGATCTGTTCAATGAGAAGAAGCAAGCAAAAAACTGCTCCTTGGTGTTTACAGTGGCAAAATATGTGTGCTGGAGCACCCGCCTCAAAAAAGGGAGACCTCCTTGCTCTGGTTCAGTACCTAAACCCAGGTCTACAACCTAAGCTTCTCTCTCTGTGTTTCTATTATGTTAAGAAACCTGTAATCAGCTCAGTGACCTCCTATCCACCGGCTGGGGTGTGTACAAGGGCCTGGGGGGTGCGGGTATCTTCAACCTTGGATGAGCCTGGGAAAAGCAAAGCCGTTGACTTGGATTTTAACACCATGAGTAGGAGTGAGACCAGGAAAGCTTTTTTTTGGAGAAGGAAACCAATCCAAAGTTGTGATGGGAGTCAGGCTCAGGAGATGATGCTACTCTGAGACCTTGAAGAACTTTTATTCCTTAAGGTTCAGAAGCTGAGAGATGAAGAGGGTCGCTCAAACCAGAGTCTGAAAGCTCTTTTAGCTGAGAGCGTATAAGAAAGCCTTCTGCCAAAGAAGCCGGGGGAACGGGGCGGGGAATTAGCAGACAGATGGAAGGATGAGCAAGGTCCCGCAGGGAGGCGCAAAGCCTTCTCCCCAACACAGGGCCAAAATCCCTGGGTGCCCAGAGCCCCCTCTCCCAGTCTTTTCTCCAAGCGGTTGCTGGGCCTTCAGTTTTTGCCATTTTACGCAAATAATCTGGCATTTGCAGTTTCACGGAAGAAAAAAGCTTGTTTTCATAGAAGAGTGTCAGTGTTTGTTAAGAAGAGAAGCAACGCTCTGCCCAGACCGAGTGTGTCTGGGAGGAGAAAATATTCATAGCAACAGTGGGAAAACGAGGAGTGCGGAAACTCTCTGAGCCGCGGCTGTGCGGCCCGCTGGTGACCTCCCCTCCCGGCCTCCCGCATGCAGCTGAGAGCGCATGCGCTTGCTCGACATGACGTCAGAGCACGCACGGCGTCAGAGCACGCACGGCGTCAGGGCGTGCACACACGGCGCGTCTACCCTGTGCTCCCAACCCGCGCTGCGCTGCAGCGGTTCCAGGCCTCCCGCCGGCTACCTCCGCGGCGGCCGAGTGACGTTTATTGAGTGACTCCTACATACCAGCACCCTTTTGAGTGCTTTGTGCGTGTTAACTCCTTTCATCTTCCACGCAAACCGGGAGGTAGGTGCTATTCTTATGTTTCTTTTATTGGTGAGGATGCTGAACAGATGCGAAGGTACTTGGGTGAAGTCACGGAGTCAGTAAGGGGGGGCGCCGGGCCTCAGTCTGACCAGGCGACACCAGCCCTTGTAATGACAACGCCGTGCAGCTGCCGTAAAGAGCTATTGCCTCCAGTCCGCATTCCTGCAGTGCTCTGGGCTTTTTCACGCGTTTCCACCTCCTCAGGTTTGAACCTGCTCCCTCCGCCGTCTTACCCACTTGGCCTCTTTAACTGAGCACCCACCCGCAGAGTAAAGTGGGCACACTCTTCCCTGTGGCCTTCCCAGATCCTGCATCAACCTCTGCTATAAACCCAGCAAAATTTTATTGCAAGTTTTTTTTTTGGTCTTTTTAGGGTCACACCCGCGGCATATGGAGGTTCCCAGGCTAGGGGTCTAATAAGAGTTGTAGCCCCCAGCCTAGGTCACGGCCACAGCCACAGCAACGCTGGATCCGAGCCCATCTGCAGCCTACACTGCAGCTCACGGCAACGCCAGATTCTTTACCTACTGAGCAAGGCCAGGGAGTGAACCTGCATCCTCATGGGTGCTAGTCGAGTTCATTAACTGCTGAGCCACAACGGGAACTCCTATTGCAAGTATTTGTCTAAGCCCCATGTTCTGTTCCTCCTTGGCAGCCAGTGCAAGCATATGGCAGTCTCTGCATAAAGGTACTCGGTAAATACTTGTGACCCACACTCCTGGGTACTGGAGGTTCTCACTGACCAGGCAGAATAAAGCAGGAGGGGCCTCCCTAGGGTATAGTTCAGGGTCGCTCCGGCTGGATCCCTGGCACTTACCCCGTGGTCTAACAGAAGCTACGTCAGTAGTTCTCAGTCTTCGTTGCTCTTGGAATCAACTGGGTATCTTGAAAATTTCATTTTGTGTGAGATTTGTGTTGCATTGACCTCAGATGTGGCTTAGGGAGTCTAATGAAAAACTCAGGTGTGGTCTCCTGAGTGCTCGTTAGGAATTCAGGCCCCACCCCAGACCTGCTGAATGGGAATCTGCCTTGTAAGAGGATTCCCAGGCTCTGGGTGCCCAGTGAAGTTTGTAAAGCTCTGTACCCCTGCGGCAGTCGGCCTCAAAACTGGCTGTGCATTAAACATCATGATGTCTCATACCCCAGAGGATTTCATCAGAAATTCTGGAAGGGGACCCAGGTAGTTGCAGTTTTAAAAGCTCCCAGGTGATTCTAATCCATGGTCAGGGATGCAGTGATTTCTCTGGACCTTGCTGCTTGGCTGGCCATGGCTGGCTGCCCTGTGTGCTAGTTTATTCTGGTGCTTCCTGGTTCCTAGAGCCACGTTCTCTCCTCTCAGGACCAGAGAATGTGCTTTATCTTCTCGTGGATGAAATGACCTGCACATGCTGTTTCCTCTACAACTCTAGTCATGGGCAGCCCCACTGAAGTGGGCAGAGTCACCTTAGCTCGCAGTGGCTCCTCATTCACTGACCCATAGCCTCTCCTCCTCCTGTTCACCCCACCCAGAGAATGACAGCATCACCCATCCACCAGCCACCCGAGCCAGAAACCTAGCTTCTCCCTGCTTCCTGAAACATCCACTCGGATTTCAAGTCCTGTCAGTTCTTCCTCTGACTTTCTCTCCAAGCTGTCTCCTTTTCCTCAGTTTACTGTTCTTCAGCCTCTTGAAGGTCTCGTGCAGATCTTTGCAAATGTCTCCTATTTTCTCCTTTCTTTTTCCTGCCCGTGGTTGCAGAACCCTAGATTAGACGGCATCTGCACGTTAGAACAACTTGGGACATTTAGAAAGTACCCAGCCGGGGAGTTCCCGTCGTGGCTCAGTGGTTAACGAATCCGACTAGGAACCATGAGGTTGCGGGTTCTATCTATGGCCTTGCTCAGTGGGTTAAGGATCTGGCGTTGCCGTGAGCTGAGGTGTAGGTTGCAGATGCAGCTCGGATCCCACATTGCTGTGGCTGTGGTGTAGGCCGGCGGCTACAGGTCCAATTAGACCCCTAGCCTGGGAACCTCCATATGCCGCGAGTGTGGCCCTAGAAAAGACAAAAAAAAAAAAAAAAAAAAGAAAATACGCAGCCTGGATTCTATCCCACATTGATGGAATCAGAACTTCTGTTGTGCTGGGTTTCCTAAGCACTGGAATTGCATTCATTCATTCTCTTGCACCTTCACTGACTATTTCTTGGGTACCTTCTCTGTGCTTGACTCAGTGCTAAGTTCTTTTGGGGAAAAGAGATGGATGTCCCTATAGTTTCTGCCCCCAGGGAGTTCAGAGTCTAATAGTTTTTGTTCTGAGATCCATCAGACCATGGCCGAGCCAACAGCTGCCTTCATGTTTGGTCACCTGACCACAGGTTGCTTTTTTCCATTGAGCTGAGTAGACATAACCCAAACTCCAAAATAGAATTCCTTGAACCCCCACGTGGTAGGGACCTGGCTCTCTGAGTGACTGCGTGGAGCAGAGCATGCCCCAGCCGTGCATGGGGAACAGAGCAGGGGGACAAGGAGTGTTTCCCACCCCAGACTCGGGCTCCCTTGCGAGCATCCCCACTTATCACTGCAGGGTGGGGTCTGCATTTGCTGATGGATTGATTACATCAGACTGGATTTCTAGCCCTATCAGCTGACTTTGTTGCCCTCTTGATTCCCTATTTTTAAGAATGACCACCTGAAGAATTCGGATGGTATTTGGGTCTTTGGCCAGACATGGAAATTGTAGGACTCCCATCTCCTTCAGGATGTAAGACTTGACTATTTAAATCAACCTGCTACCCTTGCGTGTAGAACGTGGTATTTCTTGTACCCTCGGCTTGGCTGCTCCCGCTAGTAAAGCCACAGAAGCTTGATTTGTCCAGCTCTTCAAGGACAGCCTCGCAAAATAAGTAAACTGCGGGTTTGTCCTCCTGTTCCTGGAGGTAACAGGTCGACTGTTTTGACTACCTGGCACATGGCTTTCTTGAGCCAGTGAATCACGTATCGGTTTTATGAAGCTGTAAAATCAGATGCCTTTGCTTAGTCTTGCTGGATATTCTCTGACAGCTCAGATCCTGGTGAAGCTAAGATATCAGTGAAATTAGTTTCTATTAGCCTTGTGCGTCTTTGGGTTCTGCCACCAGTTCTGTTGCTCCGGGTTTCCTAAGACTTCTCCACTCTCACACCCCCCTCCTCCGTAGAGTCACTCCCTGTACCCTGGACTATCCACCCCATGGAAACATACCTTTGTTTAAAAAAGAAACAGACAAGTTAACAAACAAACAGACAAGTTAACAAAAAAGCAAACTTTTGTTGTGGTGAGTTAAGACTCCTGCCTTGTCACTGGCTTGGGTCACTGCTGTGGTGTGGGTTCAATCCCTGGCCCGGGAACTTCCACGTGCCATGGGCGTGGCCAGACAAACCAAAACAAAACTTACTTTTGCTGCATCCCACCTTCTGCTTTCCGTGGTAAAAGTAAGTCCGATTGTAGGTATTTATTGAATTCACTGCTGAAAAAAATGAAATGAATGAATGAGATAGAAAGTCCTTCTCCCCCAGCCATCCCTGGGCTTCTCGGTGGTGTGTGCACTTCAGCAGGGCCCTTGGGGATGGATGGTTTTAACCCAAAGGAGTAGCTCTAATGGTGGGCATTCTAGCTGGGGTGCAAAGAAATGTCACGGAGAATGGGACGTCTGATCACATGCATTCACTACATCCAGGACCTGAAAGGGAGCCTTAGATGTTTGGGCTCCTCAGGGCCCTACATCTGGTCATAGGATTCATGGTGGCTGCGTTCTTCACACATTTCCTCCTCAGCCCCTCTCTTGCTCGTGCACAAGTGACAAAAGTCCCATCCAGATGTGATGGCGGGCCCGTCTTCTGGGACGGCTGGATGAGTGAGGTTCTGTGGTCCACTGGGCTGGTGTTTCATTGCATGGCAGTGAAGAAAGGCTTCCTCCTTATGGCCCCATGGTCGATGCCCATTTTCTCTTCCCTGGCCTCTGGGAGACACAAAGAACGGTGAGTCAACACACCGCTTGTCGCAAGCCTTCATTTCTTAGGAGATAGTTCTGACTGAAATAAATTTGCTGACATCTGTGCCTTTTCCCCGTTAGGCTTACGTTGTAAGAAAAATGCCCGAGTTTCAACAAATCACTAAGCCCAGGACACAACCTATTCTCTCTGTGATGAAGAACAGATATCCCATTAAAAGGGATACATTACTTGGTTACATCGAGTTTGTGTTTAAGTGTTCTGTTACTAAGTATTCCTTGGCTGGAGATCTCCATTACCCTGGTTGGCTTGTGGATGGGATAAATAGCCTCTTGCCTGAAACTCTCGCCTCTTCGCTTTGAGTCTTGATTCTCCCGAGGGCAATAAGGCCGGTCATAATAGGGACCCGTTGGATTCTGCAGCTTGTGTTTCAATCTGTGATTTAAGACAGGGACATGGTATTGTGCTGGCTCAGTGTCTGTAGAGACTTCACTCCATAAATTGTCACCTGACCACCATCTCCGTGGGCTCTTTCTGCTTCGCATAGAGGGATTTGCAAGTCTTTTCTATTTAAAAAATGATGGCACCCGCAAAACCTCTTCTAGCCCCGCAAGAAGTGGAGACATTATCTCTCTTCTGAAACCTTTGTCAGCTGCAATTCTATCAATCTGCCTCCTTTTGCAGCCAAGCCTCTTAAGTGTCGTGGACACTCGCTGTCTCCCGTCTTCATGCCTCGTTCACAACACAAAGCACTGTGATCTGGCTGTGCTCCTGTCTATAAACTGCAGCTACCCCTAGGGAGTCCCTTGTTGCTAAGTGCGGTCTTATTTTGCTTAAATTCCATTTAGCTTTTAAACCTTGAAATTCTTCCCATTGTGAGCTTCCAGGAAGCCACTTCCTGTGGTTCACCCCAGTAGCCCTGGCTATTGTTTCTTAGCCTCCTTTGCTCTCTCCACTTCTTCCACCTTTCCCTTCATGGCAAGGTGGTTCTCTTAGCCCTCTTTTTCCCCCAGTCTACACAGCCTCCCTGGACAGTCTCACCCAATCCAGTGGCTCCACACTCTGGCTGGGACTTCCCTGCTGAGGTCCAGAGCTAAATATCTCACTGCCTTGGGACATGTCTTGTGTCCGGAATACTGGATCCCCCTCTCCCCACCAAATGCTTTCCCTCCCCTGTGTGGTCCTTCTCTTGGTGAAGGGCACGGCCACACACTGAGGGCTGCGTGGCACTTTGGGGTCATCTTTGATCTCACCTCCAGCTGGTAACACAGATCATTGATTCAGACTCCTTAATGATGTCTAATCCATCTCCTTTCCTTGCGTGCAGCACCAGGCTGCTGCTTTACTTCATCTCTCCGTCAGCCTCCCCAGGGACTCAAACTACCTCCCAGTCGGTCTCCCTTCCTTTAATCTAGTCTCCACACTTGCTGCTAAGGTGATCTTTCTGAAAGGCGGACATGCACATCTGATGAGGTCACTTGCCAGCTGGAAATCCATCACCCCTGTTTTCAGAAGAAAACCTGAGTTCCTTCGTGTGATAATGAAAGGCTCTTGCAGGAACTGATCCTCCCTCCCCATCCAGCCTTACGTCTCAGACACGCTGTTCTCATTCTCCAAGTCCGGCCTACACCCGGCCCCTTGCGCGTCTGCCTTTCCGGGAGGCTCGTGATCTCTCTGTTGTCGAGAGGTTGGCCGGGGCTGCAGCCCTTTGGAGGCTTGACTGGGGCTGGAGGATCAGCTTCCCAGGAGGGCTGACACTCGCGGCTGGCGAGCGGTGCTGGCTGTTGGTGGGAGGACTCAACCCCCCCACGCAGGTCTCTCCGCAGGCTGCCTGAGTGTCCTCACAGCGTGGCGGCTGGCTCTCCCTGGAGAGGGAGAAGGAACTACGTGGACGCCATCCTTTTGAGGACCTGGCCTCCGAAGGCAGCATCCCCTACACCGTGTTCTTTTCGGTGGAGGCAAATTGCTAAACCTAGGTCACATTCCAGAGAGAGAAAAGAGAAATTAGGCCCTGCCTTTTGAAGGGAGACGCGTCAAAGAATCTGCAGACCTGTTTAAAAATGTCTACCAAGGCTGAGAGTGAAGGGCTGAATTTCCCAGTCCGCGACAGCTGTGGAGATTCGTCTAGGGAGTGGAGGACCTGTGCTCTCCAGTGAGCTCCAAGGCAGCAACAGGGCCTCAAGTTCAACTCCAGTAGGCCTAGAGTTCTTTACAGTGGGGGGCAGCGTGGGATTCTGTTTACGGGAAGGGAGGTGGTAATCAGATAAATGTGGATTTAATGGCTGGCTCAGCTACTCCCTAGCTGGGCAACTCTGGGAATGGCGCTTGTCTCCTCCATGCCTCTGTTTTCTCATTGTATCACCGCATACAAATAGCATGGCTTCCTCAGAGGGTTGTTGTGAGCATTAAATGAAATAATGTGCGGAAAGGCAGCCAGTGCCTGCCATGGTGAGTACTCACTACATGTTAATTAAAAATAATAATGTAGGAGTGCCCTGGTGGCTCAGTGGGTTAAGGACCTGGCCTTGTTGCTACTGCGGCTCAAGTCACTTCGGCGGCATGTGTTTGATCTTTGGCTCAGGGAACTCCCGCATGCCGTGGGTGTGACCAGAAAAGTGTAAGTGTGCAGCTGCCTTTCTCGGGTGGCTGTTGTGGTGGGTGTCCTAGAGGCAGAAGAATAAACTAAGTGGTTTTTTCAGGATCTCTTCTAGACTTTCAGTTGAGGCGGCCTTAGGGGGAGAGAGGATTGCTGGCAGTACCGCCTGACAGACCAAATGCCAGGTTGCCCTTGGTCTCCGTGGACCAGGATCTGTTGGCCAGGTCCAGAGTGACCTTGATATTCATAGCCACCTGGAATCCATCATTTACCCCATCTGCTTTTTTTTTTTTTCAAGGTCAACTTCTTCATCTTCCTGAAAATTCTCAAGCTTCTCATTTCTAAGCTCAAAGCTCATCAGATGTGCTTCAGAGATTATAAATACAGGTGAGTGGCCTGAGGTCTGTACCCAGCAGTCCAGGGTTACTTTGGCCTCTTTTGGCTGCTCTGGCTAATGTCCCAGGAGGGGGGCCCCTTGCACTGGTGTGTTTATCGTCTAAGACAGGCGTCAGCAAGAGCGCCCTGAACAAGGTGTCGTGGGATCGTGTAGGGCTTTTGCCAAAGATGAGGACCATCCGGTCCTGTGAAAATGAAGCCAGTGGCAAGTAGTAAGGGGCACAGACATTCCTCAGCAGGAAACTGTCAGAATACCCCTAAGAATGGGTGTTTTGCAGGCACAGGAAAGGGTCACACGAGAGGGCAACAGTTTGACCGTTGCCGTCCTTCCGGGAGGATTTGAGGTAACAGAATAAGAGATAGAGCGTAACCCAGAAAAATCATATTTGGGGTTTTTTAAGACCTTGAGCAGTAAGGCCACAGACCTTTTGGAGCCCAAGAAAATGTATTGTTTGCACAGTCACCCTTCTTTGTGATTTATCTTTGCTGCGTCTGGTCTTCTGCTTTCCTTGGTGACATACGTCCCATCTCACAGTGTCAGATGGTGGTATTTATTGAGCTCTGCACTTTTGTCAATACAAATGTGTCCAAGGAGTTCTTATCGTGGCTCAGCGGTTTAGGAACCTGGCTAGTATCCATGAGGATGCAGGCTTGATGCCTGGCCTCGCTCAGTGGGTTAAGGGTCCCGCATCGCTGTGGCTGTGGTGTAGGCCGGCAGCTGCAGCTCCGATTCGACCCCTAGCCTGGGAACCTCCATATGCTGCAGGGGCAGCCCAAGAGAGGAAGGAAGGAAAGAAGAAAGGGAGAAAGCGACAAACAAAACAAATAAGCCAAAGGATGAGAGAGAAGGGGTTCCCGCCCACCTTTTCCGGTTACTTTCTGTAGGAGGTGTGCTCTTCTTGGGGACAGAGCGTTCTCACCCAGAGTTTAAGTCCAAAGGGGAAGACTTTAGTCCTGGCCAGAGGCGGAGGTGTGAGTGAGGATGGCTGTGTCTTGGCTTCTCTGTCTCTAAGGGCCCTGAGCCAGGTGTGCCAGGAAGGTAGTTTCTCCTTTTATCCGATAAAGGTTTGATGAAAGCCCACGATGCACTGGGCACTGTGCTGCCAACGAAAAGCGACTGGGGTGCCCCCCTCCCTCCCCTGAGGAGCGCACACACTGTCTCGCCAAGGATCGGGACGTGGCTGTGGAACGTTGGTATGTAGGCACGGTCAGGAGGGCTGATGCTGGCCGTGACCCCAGACTGACCTCGGGCACGTTGCTTGGCCTCCCTGGGTCTGTGCTTTGCTGTGTGATGTGGGAGCGTCAGACCCAGCCTCGGCTTGTTAGGATTAAAGGGGGTCAGAGTTACACGTGTCCCAGGCTAAACAGATGAGGTGTGTTATTTGCCTGGGATCCAGACCCCAGATCCCGTCAACTGAAACCTCTCCCTGCAAGAGCTCCGGAAGTGTAAACACGCAGAGTCAGGATCAGGCAGATGTACACAGGAGTTGGCTTAAATATTGTGCAGAACCCCTTAGGCCTGGGGCCCTTGGGCCGGCCCGGGCCACACTGAGCTACCCCGCCTTTCTCAGAGCCTCTGCGTGAGGCTCCAAGTGGGACAGCCTCCTTGGCCCTTTTCCCAGGACTCAGCCTCTCCCCACTGCGGAGGGTGGAGGTCCCCGGCCAAGAGCAGGGCTTTCCTCATCCACCCTGCATGGGGCCGTTCAGGAAGGGCAGCCCTCTGGCTAAACAGGCAGAGGGAATCCTAGGCGCCGTGGAAACCCAGCAGAGGCCAGGGCTCCCAGGAGACAGAAACCGGGGGCAGACAGATGCCAGGGTGCCACCTGCCACACAGACTGAGAGCCTAACCCCTGCCGTTTTGTGCCCCCAAAGCCCACTGTGTACCACCAGGGCCGTCCCTGAGCTCCGGACCCACAGCAGCCCCTACCGGAGCTTTCCATCCTGGCTGCTTTAAGCATCACCCGACAGCTGGCAAAAGCCCCAACTCAGGAGCCCCTCCGCCGGGTATTGACTCAGTAGGTGCGGCTGGAGCCCCTCCATGGGGGCCTCTTACAGGAGAGTCTCCAAGAGGTTCTGACAGGAAGCCAGAGTGGCCGGGGCCATGGGACCTGGTAACATAATGTCGTAACATAATGTGTGGCGTTTTCTGGTCGGGCCATGGGACCTGGTAACATAATGTTGTAACATAATGTGTGGCATTTTCTGGTCGGGCCATGGCAAATGTATTTCTGAGCAGCCTGGACATCCTCTTTTCCAGGCTTTTCTCTAGAGTTATCCAAGACAGTGGCTCCAAAACTTTTCTGGTCATCCATCTATGTCAGTAAAGAACGATGTCACCCATCATATATGCATATGGTCTACTGATCTGTTACATTATGAGATGCACCAAAATAGAGATGACAAGAGGTGCATAAAAATGTAGCATACGTAGAACTTCTGTTATCTTCTCTTAGTATGTGTTCTTCCAGTACCAAGTGCACAGCCTTGAAGTGTGCATCCCGGATTAAGAGGCAGTTATCTTGGGAGGTGTAAATCAGGAGACAGAGAAAGAGCAGTCCTACCTGACCTATACAGTCCATCTGGGACTTTTTCCTTCCCCTCATCCACGTTCAAGGAAAAAGCTTGAAAAGGAGTTCCCACTGTGGCTTAGCAGCAACGAATCTGACTAGCATCCATGAGGACGCAGGTTCGATCCTTGGCCTCTCTCAGTGGGTTAAGGATCTGGCATTGCCATGGGCTGTGGTGCAGGTCGTAGACGTGGCTTGGATCTGACATTGCTGTGGCTGTGGTGTAGGCTGGTGGCTACAGCTCCGATTTGAACCCTGGCCTGGGAACCTCCATATGCAGTGGGTGTGGCCTTAAAAAGACAAGCAAAAACAAAACAAAAACAAAAAACCTTGAAAAGAGGCACCTGGGTGCCTGCCTACTTGGAGGCTTCTCAGTGTGAGACACCTTACCTTGGCAAGTTTGCCATCAGGTGAGGACCGTCCTGGGGATCTATCAGTGTTTCCAAGTGGCTGAGACGTTGAAGGGCTGACTAATGCTGACTGAACTCACAAGAGACTGATGTATAAACCAGATTCTTAGAGTCTGTGAAAGGTAAGGATAGGGTGTGGGGGGCAGTTCCTTCTAGTGCCTGCCCTTCTCGTAAGGCTGACACCACAAGATCCAGAAATCCAGAGCAGTCACCTGAATGATGTTTGGTGATCGCGTCATCTAAGTGAAGTGGTTGGTGTTGAAGGATCACTGCCCGTGGCCTGAGAAGCCACCACTGCTCTGTGGTACCCCCTGCCTGGGCAGAGAGAGGTTCCTTCCCCAGAGTCTCCACTCGTAGGGCTGGATAAGTGCTGAGAACTTCCTGCTGCTTCGTGACATTTCCCACCATCTGATTTCTGTTTATTCTTTCTCCGTGCAGAGTGCAATATGGTTGATTAGCTCGTGCATTTTAATTAGCAAAGTCGGGCTCTATTTCTTAGGACACACCCAGGCCACCTTCCTTTATTCCCTGAGCCAGGGCATCCTGCAGCGTTGAGAAGTGCATTCACAGTTCCTTCATTTTGAAGCTCTGGGAGGGCGGCGTGCCGTCACCCCCAGCTCACACTGCCCTTCTCCACGCTGGAGGCTGCTTTTCCACGTCCCCTTCCATCGGGGCCCCAGCTAGGGTGAGGAGGAAGGGGCAGTGGGGTCTGGTGCTTTTGGTAGGAACAGCCGGGCCTCCAACTCTCCCAGAATTTGGGAACTTTGAGAATGCGGTTCTCAAGATCTGGCCCCGCTCCAGGAGAATGTTTTAGGAATGTTTAAACACACGGAGGCCTTGCCAAAGGGGCATGTTGCTAGGACTGGAGAACCTTCTGCAGTGCGAGCCCTCATCTCCCAGCTCCTACCAGTCAGACAGGAGAGCAACCAACCCAGTGGCCTGGTCTGGAGAGGGAATAACGCCCGTGGACTGTGGACAGACGACCTGAGATTGGCCGGAGTCCTCCGTCCTCTGTGGTTCCCAGCATGGCGATGGCTCTCTCCTCCTAGATAAACGACCTTAAGTTTCCACGCGATACATGGGGCAGAGCCCTTAACAGACTTGGAAGGGAGGATCGTTTCTTCCCATGCTAAACCCCAGGCCCCTTTCTGAAAAGGCTTTCAGGAAATGGTCACAGATGGAAAATTGATCCAAGTCATCGAGGTCGTGAACAACTTGAGGGCAGGGGCGGCTTCTTTAAAAACAGCGATAGGGAGTTCCCGTGTGTCTCAGTGGGTTAAGAACTCGACTTGTATCAGTGAGGATGTGGGTTCGATCCCTGGCCTCACCCAGTGGCTTAAGGAGCGGGCATTGCCATGAGCTGCAATGAAGGTTGCAGATGAGGTTTGGTTTGGATCTGGCATTGCTGTGGCTGTGGCATAGGCTGGCAGCTGAGGCTCTGATTTGACCCCCAGCCTGGAAACTTCCATATGCTGCAGGTCCAGCCCTAAAAAGACTACGAAAACAGAAGTAGTGGTATCTAGGAGTTCCTTAGCGGCCTAGTGGTTAAGGAGTCAGTGCTGTCACTACTGTGTCTCAGCTTCGGTCCCTGGTCCAGGAACCTCTATGTGCCATGTGTGTGGCCAAAAAACAAACAAACAAACAAAAAAAAACAAAACAGTGGTTTGAACAGGCATCATGTACCATTTATTCTGAGGGTTGGCCGCGTGTTATTTAATTCTTAAAATGGCACTGTCAGGAATTCTTTTCTTTTCTTTCTTTCATTTTATTTCACTTTATTTTATTTTTATTATTATTTTAAAATTTCATATTATATTATCATTGGTACAGTCCTCATTTTAACAGTAGAGAGGTTAAATAATTTGCCCAAGGCCACATCGCTAGTAACTGGCAACACTGAGATTTGAACCCAGGCCCCAGGCACTGTCCCCGTGTCCCACTGCCTTTGACCCTGGCTCTTCCTCTCTCACTGTGCTCCTTCATATGTCCAGAGCAGCTGCCTAATAAATATTTGTTGAAGAGCTAAATGACTGCAATAAACTGAACCATTTAAATAAACAGATGACTATAGATGAGAAACAGGCATAAACACAGTTCATGAGAGGGAAGTGCTCTAGATGGTTATGGATTTTCATCTGAACAAATAGTACTTCGTCTGCGGAGAACTTAGAATCAGGTGAGGAGTGGGAAATCCCTTCTGACATCCACCCGGAAAGGCAGCAGTGACTAAAATGGCCCAAAACTTCATAAAAATATAGTCATTCTTTAAAAATTATCCTATACTAAATGTGGAATCTTGGACTGGATTCTGGAATGGAATACAAGGTCATCAGTGAAACAGAAAACCTTATGCCCTAAAAGGACCTAAAGCCAGTGAGAGGTGAAGAGGAGCCACCAAGGGGAGGCCGTGGGCTGAGTGTCCCAGGGCCTTGATGGTCGGAGGAGGCCAAGGAGAGGGGAGTCTGAGGCGCAGGGCCTGACTACGTGGCTCTCCTGCGCCGAGCTCACACCTCCTTGCAGCCCACGGCCACCTGTGCCCAGTCACTTAGCTGAGCAAACGCACTCCCAAGGAGAGGCAGTTTTAAGAGTTTGGGGGTTTGTTTATTTAATTTCCAGGGGTGTTTTTAAAAAATTTTTTTGGCCAAGTCCGAGGAATATGAAAGTTGCCCAGCCAGAGATTGAACCCACACCACAGCAATGACTAGAGACACGGCAGTGACAACATCAGATCCTTAACCTGCTGAGCCACCAGGGAACTCCTCCAGGAGTTGAGGATGTCTGTGAGCGATTTCTCTCTCTCTCTCTTTTTTGTTTTTTTCCTTTTTTTTTAAGGGCCACACCCATGGCATATGGAAGTTCCCAGGCTAGAGGTCTATTGGAAGCTACAGCTGCCGGCCCATGCCACCACCAGAGCAAGGCCAGATCCAATCCTTAACCCACTGAGCATGAGCCAGGGATCGAACCTGCATCCCCATGGATACTACTTGTGTTCATCACCCCTGAGCCACAGCGGGAACTCCTGTGAACGCTTTCTCTTGCATGGAGTTAAGCCTTCCTGAAGATGCTGCCCATGGGGGCTGCTGACTCTCTCTGCTTCCACATCTTTAATTCTCTGGGTTGTTTTTGTTTTTTTTTTTTTTTCCAATGAGGAAGCATCTTCTCCTGGTCTGGCCTTTTTAAGACAAGTGACTTAAGCTAAAAAAATCATTACATTTAAGCTCTGTTTCCCAATGTGTATCAGGCAGTAGCTTTGTTTATGCCCTGAATGTGAGTCACCTTTGCTAATGCAGAGAGTGTTAAATCGAGAAGCAGCTTCATGGTCAAGAGCAGTTACTCCCTGATGGGGCTGCTGATCAGTAGCTTGGTGCAGGGCGGGGCCGGCGCGGGGCGGGGGGTGGGGGCTCGAAAGTCTCATTCCCAGGCCCCAGCCTCTGGGAGGTTTTGATTCAGGGCGTCAGCACTGGGCCCAGGAAGCACTGTATATCTGCCTCTCTGTCTGTCTCTGTATATATCCACATATATATATGGTCAATCAATAAAAATACATGTTTAAAAATATAAATATTAAATATATAATATAAAATAAATATGAAATACATATAAATATATACGTAGCTAAACAATAAAATTTTTTTTAAAACCTCCGTAAGCCCACTTGGGAACCACCGCTGTGCTGTACAGGACGTTTGGGCCCCAGCTGTGCACTTTGCGCGTGGGTGGTACAGAGGAATGTTTGTCTTTTTTGTGTGGAGTGTATACAGCCTCAAGCTTCCACACCGCGCTTTTTATGAGGAGGATCAGTTTCTCATTTCCTGCTGCCCTTGCTGTCGCCAGGGTTGAGGACAGCCTGGGGGAAGACAAGGAAGTCCTGTGTGAGGTCAGAAGCCTCGCCTCCAGGCTGGGAGGTACCATGGAGTGGCTGTGTGACCCTGGCCATGGCATTTTCTTTCCCTCCCCGGGCTCCGTAAAGCACTGACATTGGAAGTCCCGAATAGAGAGAGAGACAGAGACACCTGCTAGCCTGGTAGTAAGAAACTTGTTGAACCTGGGAGGGGGCGTAGTGTCGCAAAGTGACAGCCATGTACATGGAAGTCTGTCCAGCAAACAATACATTAAGATCTGCAGGTATATCATAGTCTATATGGGGAATGCCTTCCTTCCTTCCTTTATCCAATTCACGTTTTCTTTTTTTTTTTTTTTTTTGTCTTTTTGCCTTATCTAGGGCCGTGCCCGCGGCATATGGAGGTTCCCAGGCTAGGGGTCTAACAGGAGCTGTAGCCCCCGACCTGCGCCACAGCAACGCGGGATCCGAGCCGCGTCTGCAACCTACACCACGGCTCACGGCAACGCCGGATCCTTAACCCACTGAGCAAAGCCAGGGATCCAACCTGCAACCTCATGGTTCCTAGTCGGATTCGTTAACCACTGAGCCATGAAGGGAACTCCCAATTCACGTTTTCTGAGCATCTTCCATGAGTCAGGTACAAAGATGTATCAGTGAACAAGACCACACTGGTCCTTAAGGCATTCAGTGAGGAACCAAGGAAACAGATGGGAAGATCAGCTATTTATCAGTACAGTAAAGGATGCACAGAAGAGCAGGAAAGGTTGCCTCTTCCCAGGGTGGCCCTTGTGACAGTCATTTGGTTGTCATTTACAGGTTGGCAAAGTCCACGCTGGTGCTTATCCCTTTACTGGGTGTTCACGAGATTGTCTTCTCTTTCATCACGGACGATCAAGTTGAAGGATTTTCGAAACTTGTACGACTCTTCATTCAGTTGACTCTGAGCTCCTTCCATGTAAGTAAACCGACAACCTTGTAGTAGTGAGGACACCTTGGCTCTAGAGAAAACAAAATGCCCTTGACCCATACAGACTCGGAGTTGAGAGCGAGCCCACAGATGGAAGCAGCGTTCTCGTATCAGTAGGATTTGTCGCGAGGGCCTTTGGCGTTAGAAGGCTGTGTAGCTGGAAATGCTGCCTTAATCCTGCCAGCAGGACTCTGTGACTAAGAAGGGAAAAGTGGTGTGTTTCCTGCGCTGGAATAGTTGGTATGACTCACAATCACATTCACTGTGAGTGTCAACACAAAGCCTTTTATTAAGTGCCTATTTTTCCGGGTTCGCTGCAAAACTTGTGCAAAATGAACATTGGCTCTGCTTCACATACTCAAAAGGCAACACAGCTTGGGTGGGGACCAGTGAGTAGAGACCAGGAGGCTCTTGAACCTTGGCAGATGCTGACGCTAGAGACAGGAAGCAGCTGTGGCTAAGGTACCTAGGTGTTTTGGTTTTCCATTGGTTCAGTTGTTACCCATTACTTAGGGAATTAAAATGACAATACATTTTATTATTTCTCATGATTCTGGGGGTCAGGAATCAAGGTGGGACATCAGAACAGTGTCTTGCTGGGGCTGAACTTTCTAGATGACTTATCTACTCTCGTGTCTGGGGCCTACGCTGTGAAGGCACAAATGGTTGAGACCAGCTGGAGTGGCTCCATTTGGGTCAAAGTTAATTTCACTGAATCCTCATGTTATCACTGTAATGGAGACATTATTCTGTCATTTTAAAGGTGGCAGACCATGGGAGTTCCCTGGTGGCTCAACAGGTGAAGGATCTGGCATTGTCACTGCTGTGGTTCTGTTTACTGCTGTTGGTGTGGGTTCAATCCCTGGCTTAGGAATTTCTGTATGCTGCGGGCTCGGCCAAAAAAAAAACTGGTGAAAGACTTGAGGCTCTCAGGAGAATGTGCATGTGCTAATAAGTGTCAGAGATGAGATTTGCATTCAGAAATTAAGCCTTTGTGTTACCAAGTCAGAGCCCATTGCTCATCACTTACAAAGTCAGTACTCACAAATGTTGGTAGAGTTGAAAGTTGCCTTTCATCGTAATGCTGGCCATCTGGGGACGTGGTGGACTCAGCGTCCCCAAAAATCACCTCTGAGGATTCTGCTCGATCGTAAAGGGAAGGAGGGAAGAAATCTCGGTTGGTCATTAGGATGGGAGTCACAGAGGTCACCCCACTGCGGGCAGGCCTGTGTGCAGGCTTGTCAGCTCCTCGTGATCTTTGTTTTGATGCTGTCTTGTTCACAGTTTGTTCATAATATTGCTGAAGGGGATGCTGGGGAAGAGATCCGGTCATCTGTTCATGACTTACCCTCTTCATGTGTATTGCTTTGATCTATGGAAAGAACCCACAAGTTAAGCAGATTGTTATGTGATCATCTGATTTGGAAGGTGCAGTAGGGTGGGAAATGAGTAGAGCGCGGGGGTGCCTGGTTTCAGGTTAGTGACAAGACAAAAGGGTGCTTCCTGTGTAGAGCTCTTTGCTGCAAAGAGCCATTTCCTGCCAAAAGCTGCTTGTGCTGGCCTGTAGCCATTATGCCATAGTGCCTTCTAGGTGCCCTGTGAGGGGTAGAGCCAGGAGACACCAAGTTTAGGGCCGCACTTGCAGCGTATGAAGTTCCCAGGCTAGGGGTCGAATCAGAGCTGCAGCTGCCGGCCTACGTCACAGCCACAGCCACACCGGGTCCTTGACCCACTAAGCAAGGCCAGGGGTCGAACCCCCGTCCGCAGACAGAGCTTTGTGGGACAGATTGCTGAGGAAGAATCCCAGCCTATCAGACTTGCTGGCAAGGGAGCATATTTGGGTCACCATCCTGTGTAAGAGACTGCCCCCAAACTTCATGGCTTGAGGCCATAACCGTGTTGTTAACTTTCTTTTTAAAAATATTTATTGGAGTTCTCATCGTGGCACAGTGGTTAACGAATCCGACTAGGAACCATGAGGTTGCGGGTTGGATCCCTGGCATAGCTCACTGGGTTGAAGATCCGGCGTTGCCGTGAGCTGTGGTGTAGGTTGCAGATGCGGTTCAGATCCTGCGTTGCTCTGGTTGCGGTGTAGACCGGCGGCTACAGCTCCTGTTAGACCCCTAGCCTGGGAACTTCCACATGCCGCGGGTGCGGCCCTAAAACAACAAAAAGGCAAAAAAAAATTTTTTTTTCTTTTATTTTTATTCATAAATATCACAAATTCTAAGAAAATTTCGGCGACACTGGGGAGGCTGCTTTTCTGAGATAGTCTAAGATGTAAGAGTTCACTCACAGTTATGCGATTAGTGGGGTTTTTAAATTGTTTTTGTTTTGTACTGTTGATTTATGGTGTTATGCCAATTGCCGCTGCACAGCAGAGTGACCCAGCCGTATACAGACATACACACACATTCCCTTTCTTATATTATCTTCCATCACGGTCTGGCCCAAGAGATTGGATGTAGTTCCCTGTGCTGTACGGCAGGACCTCATCGCTTATCCTTCTAAATGTAATAGTTCGCATCTACTAACCCCAAACTCCCAGACCATCCCACTCCCTTTCCCTACCCCTTGGCAACCACAAGCCTGTGTCTGTGAGCCTGCTGTGTAGACAGGTTCCTTTGTGCCATATTCAGATTCCACGTAGAAGTGATATCATAGGGTCTTTGTCTTTCTCTTTCTGACTTCACTTGGTACGATGACCTCCGGTTATATCCGCGTTGCGGCAGGCGGCGTTAACCACGCTGTTATCTTGAATGATTCTGTGAGTGGAGCTTTCTGGACTCCGCAGGGTGATCCTTTGGACACACCTTGGAATGGGACTGCAGACATCCGACAGCTCGGTTGGGCCAGATCATCCGAGGCAGCTCATTTCCACGGCTGGACGTTGACGCGGGCTGTTGGCCGGGAGCTCCGCTGAGGCTGGATTGGGGCGCCTCAGTCCTCCTCCATGCGGCCTCTCCGTGCATCTCGAGCATCTCACAGCGTGGCAGCTGGCTCTCGGAGCATCCCAGGAGCGAGTGTTCCAGGCGGGGGAAGCAGGCACTTCCAGCCGTCGTAAGGCAGAGGCCCAGAAGTCCCGGAATGGCACTTCTGCCACCTTGTGCCGAGGGAGGAGTCACAGGGCCGTCCCATATTCAGGGGGAGGGAAAACGAGGTCCGCCTCCTGATGTGAGGAGTCGCATACGCCGCCGGGGAGGTTGAAATCCTGAGGCCATCTCAGGAGACCCCCTGCCACCCTGGATCATTTGATCCCCACTGGGGATCGCTGAGGAAAGCCGAATGGAGATGCTTCTGCAGGTGGCGCCGGAAGCACACTTACAGGCTCGTCCGTGGGCGGAGGCCTCGGGCCTTCTGCCCGCCTCCAGCCCAGCAGGCAGAGGTGAGGGCCTGGACAGGCGGATGGGCAGGTGCACAGTCGGTGGTTCGTGTCTTAGTGACTCCACCGCACGGATCAGCGCTGGACCCGCCACCTTCCTTTCCTTGCTGCTGGAGGCAGGGGGGCTTCACTCTCCCGGGGGCTCTCTGCTTAGAGAATGTCGCCAGCTTGCGCTGTCAAAGGCTCTTTGGAGAGACTGCTGAGTGACGGCGCCGTAGGACGTGAGAGCCATATGTCCGTGGACCGCTCCGTCCACACCTGCTTTGTCTCCACTGAGACGCCACCAGACTCCAGGATGTTCCTCAGACCGTGACTCAAGAACCCGGGGAAGTGAAGGACATGATGCGGAATCTTATTTTTGCCCGCTCATTCGAGAGAGCCCTGGTGCCCTGAAAGCTATGCCTTCTGAGTCCTATTCCCAGGGGCAAATAACACGTGCCCAGCCAATGGTGAGGGCACCTGGGACCCTCCAAGGAGGCTGGTGTGTGACAGTGGTACACTGGTGCCACCAAGCCCTCATTTAGCAGCCATAGCCATGGAATAAAGAGAAGGAAAATTCCGCACCTGCCAGCAGAATCCAGGCACGTGCCGGTGTCACGACGGCCAGCGTGGAGATTTCTGGCTTCCATAAGGAGGAGCATAAAAATCTCCCCCAGAGGCACACTTTATAATTCCTTTCCAGTTCCAGCTCCTTTCCCAGCACCAGACCTCCCTTACTAGCAGCTGGGGGTGAGAGACGTGTCATCACGAGAGAAGGAAGTCAGCCTGCATTGTGACATTTATGTTCTATTGGGAAATGTGTCCTTTCCTTATGAGCCCTGGCACTTTCTCAGCTTCTTCCCAGAAACACCCAAGATCTTGGGTCCTGTATACCTTTTTTTTTTTAAAAAAAATTTCGTTGTAGTTGATTGACAGTGTACAGCAGAGTGACCCCATGATACATACATATATATATTCTTTTTCTCGTATTATCTTTTTTCGTGTTCTATCACAAGCAATTGGCTGTTGTTCCCTGTTCTATACAACCGTGTCCTGCACGTATTTAGCTCCAATACACCAGACACACAGCCCGAGTCCCACAAACCCTCGCATCACAGGGAAATCCGTGACACAGAGGTTACCTCTTTAGCAAGTCAGGATGCATATAGGCGTCTGGGAAAACGACGGAAACAAACATTAGCTAGGCCTCTTTGATTCCGGATCCCTGGCAAGTAAGCAGCACATCCAGAAAATGTTCTCAGGTTCAAGACATTATCCCTTTATGGAAACTTCCCCAACGTGGACGCTTTGCGAACGGAAATGCCATAGAAAGGTGGCCTGCTGTGTTTCGTTGCCATCCTGGTGCCGACAATTCCAAATAACTAGAAAGAGATCAGAAGGGAAACTGTGCTGTCATATCTTAGAAATGGTCTGACCTTGTACGAGACAAGACTGTTTTCCTTGTGTCAGAAACCCAGCTCATTCATTCTCTCACTCCCTCACTTACTCATTCAGCAAATACTGTTGAGCTCCCATCGTGCACCAGCCTTTCAGGTGCTGGGGATCTGGCAGTGAAAAGACCAGATAAAGATGCTAGTCTGGGAGTCCCCGGGTGGACTAGCAGTTAAGGACCTGACTTTGTCACTGTTGGCCTGGGGACTTCCACATGCCGCAGGTGTGGCAAAGAACAAAAACAAAGCAAAGCAATGCTAGTCTGGTTGGGGAAAGGGGGAGGTACAGAAAATAAGCAAGTTGACAAATGAAGGATGGCTCTGGTTTTCAGAAGAATACACAGTAGAGGACTGTGATCCTGACTGGAATGGCTACAAAATGGAGTGGTCTGCAAAGACGTCTCTTTTAGGAGATAATGTGAGCTAAGGCCTTCATTTCGAGAAGCAAGTTAGGCAAAGATTGGAGGAAAGAATGGTCCAGAAAACAGAAAAGGACCCCAGGAAGAAATGAGCTGATATCCAGGAGCCAATAAGACCCTCTAATCGTCTTCGCCTCCGGGTTTTCGCAGCCTTGAGCAAGTCCCTCTCACACCTAATAGGGTTGGCCGGTGTGACCGTTAGGGTGTTGTGGACACAACGGTTTGTGACATGGAAGGCGAGGATGTGAAAAGGGTTGCAGTTTCCTCCTTGGGTCGCCCCCTCTGGGGAAGCCAGCTGCCATGTCATGCGGACACTCAAGAAGCTCTATGGAGGGAGACGGATGCCTCCTACCAACAGCCAGCACCAACTCGCCAGGCCTGTGAGTCATCTTGGAAGCAGGTCAAGCCTTCAGATGTCCAGAGTCCCTGCCAACATCTTGCCTGCAACCCGAAGAATGGCCCTGAGCCAGAGTGCCCCAGCTCAGCCACTGCCAGGTTCTTGGCCCAGAGGAGATACGTGAGATGATAAGTCTACTGTTTTGATCCACTTGGTTATACAGAAGCTGAACACGTTAGGTGGAGAGGCTGGAGGCAGCCAGAAGGCCCGTGTGGCTGGGCTACAGTGGCCGGGCGGGGGGGGGCAGCGTGGCACAGGATGGAGTCAGTGACACAGACACGAGCTCACATCACCTCAGCTCCTCCTGTTGTTAGGATATTGGGTTTTCTTTCTTTTTTTATTTTTATTTTTTTCCATTATAGCTGGTTTACAGTGTTCTGTCAGTTTTCTGCTATACAGCAAGATGACCCAGTCACACATACATGTATGTGTTCTTTTTGCTCACGTTATCATGCTCCATCATAAGTGACTAGATATAGTTCCCAGTGCTATACAGCAGGCTCTCATTGCTTATCCATTCCAAAGGCAATAGTTTGCATTAAGCCCAGATTCCCAGTCCATCCCACTCCCTCCCCCTTGGCAACCACAAGTCTGTTCTCCATGTCCATGATTTTTTTCCTCTGGAAAGGTTTATTTGTGCCGTATATTAGATTCTAGATGTAAGTGATATCCTATGGTGTTTGTCTTTCTCGCTTATTTCACTTAGTATTAGAGTCTCTAGTTCCATCGGTGTTGCTGCAAATGGCATTATTTTGTTGTTTTTCATGGCTGTGTAGAATTCCATTGTGTATATATACCACATTTTCTTAATCCAATCATCTGTGGATGGACATTTGGGTTGTTTCCATGTCTTGGCTATTGTGAATAGTGCTGCAATGAACATGCGGGTGCAGGTGTCTTTTTCAAGGAAAGTTTTGTCCGGGTATATGCCCAGGAGTGGGATTTCTGGGTCATATGGTAGTTCTATGTATAGTTTTCTAAGGTACCTCCATACTGTTCTCCATAGTGGTTGTACCAGCTTACATTCCCACCAACAGTGAGGAGGGTTCCCTTTTCTCCACACCCTCCTCCAGCATTTGTTGTTTGTGGACTTATTAATGATGGCCATTCTGACTGGTGTGAGGTGGTATCTCGTGGTAGTTTTGATTTGCATTTCTCTAATCATCAGAATGTTGAGCATTTTTTCATGTGCTTGTTGGTCATCTGTATATCTTCTTTGGAGAAATGTCTATTCAGGTCCTTTGCCCATTTTTCCATTGGGTTGTTGGCTTTTTTGCTGTTGAGTTATATAAGTTGTTTGTATATTTTAGAGATTAAACCCTTGCCAGTTGCAAAGATATTGGGTTTTCCTCTAAGTGTGATGGGAAATCACTAGTGTGAAATGATCTTTTTAAAAAAAATTTGGGGGGGGAGGGGCTATTCGGGATCCAGCATTGTCACCACTGTGGCACATAGAAGTTCCTGAGCCGGGACTCAGACCCGAGCCACAGCAGTGACAAGGCTGGGTCTTTAACCCACTGAGCCACCAGGGAACACTGAAATGATTTATCTTTTCCAAAGAAACATCCTGACAAGAGAAAGGGGTATTTATTCTCTCAGGTAAAAGAAAGTGTCAGGATCAGGCATAGCTGGATCCAGGCATTCAAACAATATCATGGACATCTGTCTCTGCCCATCTCCAGCCTCTGCATGTCTCTGAGCTGGCTTTATCCTCAGCAAGCCTCTCTCCACGTAGCTGGGAAGATACCCCTCCCTCAGTGTCTCCAGACTGACTTGACTGTAAAGCTGGCAGATGCAGGGAAGAGGGCGTGACCTTCTCTTCTTTCCTGGTGGAAAGAACTCAGATTGGCCCCTCTTGGGTCACTCGCCCATGGGGGCTGTTTATTGTGGTGACGTCATTCTAGAACATGAGGACTGACAGCCCTGCCAGAAGCCCAGGGAGTAGAGAGGGTCAGTTTCCAAAAGGGAAGGGTGCAAGTCAGGAAAAAAAAATATTATCCATTGCCCCCTAAGGACAATTAGAAATGGGACAGAGCCTTGTACGGTACTGATGTAATTGAATGAAGGATGTAGAGCCTTTAGTGTTGAAGCGTCACTGACCTATGAGCACCTAAGCCAATGAATGCCTCCTTGGCTGATACGGGTCGAGGGTGTCAGAGTAAAAAGAGACCCATAGAAATCCGAGGTAGCATTATCAACGTGACTAACTCCAGTTAGCGTAAGCAAGTAGCTGCCTGCCTTGGAGGGGCAGGGAGGACTAGGGCCAGCCTTCGGAGTCAGGTAACCCTCAGACACATCTTCCGCCGCGTCAAGCTTCAGGTCACCTCTTCCTTTCATTCCAGGGACTGCTCGTGGCCTTGCAGTATTGCTTTGCCAATGGAGAGGTACGTTTTCCATGCTGCTGTCTTAGCTTCTTGCATGGCCGAGGCTGGCATCCTACTGCCCCCCCACGCCGAATTTCGTTTATGTGATGGTGCCATGGGACGTGGGCGTATAGTGACCATTGGGACAGATGGGTACCATGGGCATCCAGTAGAGAGAGCACAAGGCGGCTTAGACCAGTGGGGAAAGGCATTGAGATGAAGGTGACAGGACCCAACCGCAGGCCCCTTGGAGTGGCACTCGGAGTATCAGAGTGTGAGACAGGAAGCAGCTGGAACGCTGGTGTCCAAAAACCTAGATTCAAGCCATGACTCACCCACTTAGCAACTCTGAGTTAGTCAGGCTCTTTGAGCCTCAGTTGTCGTGTCTGTAAAATGGGAATAATAACCGTCCCTACACTGCGGTGTTGCCTCAGGCATGCATGGTAAAGGCCCTAGGCCTGGTGACAGTGGTTACTTTTATTAATGTTATTGCAGAGCCACAGCTAGCTCTCTGCTCCCCTCCGCCCCCGCCAGAGAAGCTCGAAAGCAGTTTTCTCCTGCCTTTGGCAGCTGGTAGAATTTCCTGTTCCCTTGGGTCTCCCCCCACCCCCATCCCAGGCTGAAATGCTGATCTGTCTCCTCGCCCTAGCATGTAAGCTTCTTGACAACAAAGCCTCTTCCGTCTACCTCACTGCTGCCTTTTCTGTGTCTTCACGCGGGGACCACTTATCCGTCAGGCAGGTCTCAGCTGTCACCTCGACACAGTTCTTGGCTAAACACCCTATCTGAGATTTTTGTCTCCTCACCGCGCTGTTCTTGTTGGCCTCGTGTCGTCACCGTCTGCTGCGCTCTTGTGTTGGCTTCTCTTTGTTCGTTCCCCCAGCGGGAAGGTGGGTCTCCCAGGCGCGGTCCAGAGTAGCCGCTCCATCCGTATCTGCTGCGGGGACGCACCGCTCAAGGACTGCAGGTCAGTGATGCCGCCCCTGTCTCACCTGGCAGGTGAAGGCCGAGCTGCGGAAGCAGTGGGTCCGCTTCTTGCTAGCCCACTCCTCGAGCTGCAGAACCTGGGTCCTGGAGAGGAACTTCCGACTTCTGGGCAGATGTCCCAAGAAATTCTCAGAGGGGACTGGCACCGGGACACTGCAGAAGGCGCTGCCCTCGTCTGGCCAGGGCCGGGCGCTGCGCTTGACCGCGGAGGGGCCGGGGGAGGCGGGAGCCCCGCCCCGCCGCGGCCACCCAGCCTGGCCCCGGGGCAGCAGCCTGTCCGAGAGCAGCGAGGGCGACTTCACCCTGGTCCACACCATGGAGGAGATTCTCGAGGAGAGCGAGATCTAGGCAGGGGCCCACCGCGCTGACTCTGCTCTCTGGGGACCTGGGAGCTGGCCCGGGCCTGTGGTGTTGGGGGTGCAGAGTCAGCACCCCTCGCGTGTGCCCGCCCCACTCCAACCGGACATCTGTTTCTTGGAGGCCCTTCCTGCTCTGTGTGACAGAGGCTTCATCAACACTCACCGCTTGCGCCACCCTTGTCAGCCTCATCTCCCCCGCAGGTGTGTTTCCCCCCGGCCTCTAGGGCTGGCCTTCAGTTCAGGTGGACGGGGCCCTGCGATACAGAGGGATGTCTGCTGTGAAACAGAGGCCAAACGCTGCCCTTCCTTTTCCTTTCATGGTAGAAGGTGTGTGTCTGAAGTCAGGATCCAGTGTCCGAGGAGCACCTGCCAAGTGTTTTAAATGCAGAGTCCGACTCATGGCAGAGATTCTAAGAGGGTGTGTCTGCGATGCTGGCCAGTGACAGGAATTGTGGGTAACAAGCATCCCATTCATTCTGCTGCAAGCCCACGCTTCCAAAATCCTGGGCAGGGGGCACAGGAGCTAGACGCCCCTCTGAGCTGGCTCATGGCCTGAAGAGGGTGCAGGGTTCTGAATGCAGGGGTTCAGCTGTGACACGTCTATCCTTCTCTGGCTGTGTGGGTGCCGTGCCACCCCCAGAGCCCAGTCTTTCCCCCTCTTGTCAAGTCTTCCCTCGCTCTCTCCATCTCAGTTCCCGCCGTGGGCAGTGCAAGTCTGGTCTGACCCGTGACAAGCCCGTCCTTGCTCTGAGGGTCTGCCGCAGCCCCCAGGGCCCCTCTGGAAGTTGCAGTCCATTGTTTCCCCAGCTCTCTGGCTCTACCTGCTTTTCTGAGCGTGGCTTCTTTGAGCCTGACCTGCCTCCCGCTCTCTGCCATTTTTGGTTTCCCAGCTGTAGCTCCTGCCCTGGGAGGTGCGTCCGCTTCTCTCCGAGGCCGAGCCCCACTGATACGCGTCCCCTCCCTCGCGTGGGAAGGGCTGCTGAGAGCTGGAGGGGCCCGGCCGCAGTGAGACGGCTGTGGCTGATCTGAACCCCTGTACCGAGAGGCGGGGCTTGGGGATCTGAGTTGTGCTCCAGACTCTGAGTGGAGGATGCTTCTGGCAGCTGAGGGGGGCCAGGCAGTCGGCGTCAGGCTCAGTGGCTGAAACTGAAGGCAGGAGGCTGCGAGAGGTCAGGGGAAGACTGCTGTGTGGAAACAGGCTGTCAGTGCTCAGCAGTGTCGATTTTGTTGTGTGTAACATGTACGTGTACGTGGGTGGGTGGGGTGTGTTGCTGTGGGACCAGATCCTGCCTTATATTAGGGAGACGGCGATAGGATACTTATCAAGTCGGGTTGCCAGATTTAGCAATTAAAAATATGCAGGACTCGCTTGTGGCTCAGTGGGTTAAGGATCTGGCACTGTCACTGCAGCAGCTCAGGTCACTGCTGTGGTATGGGTTTAATCCCTGGCCCAGGAACTTCCACAAGCTGTGGGCACTGCAAAAAATAAGCATAATTCTTAATTAAATTTTAGTATCAGGTAAATGAATAATACCATTGTCTCAGAATATCCCATAGGATATGCCTTACATGAAATTCAAATCTAATTGCATAGTCTGCATTTTATCTGGCAAGCCCACTGCAAAGGACACTTTGGAGCAGGGCAGGGACCAGGAGGAGGCAAGTAAGGAACTCAGTTTAGGTGTGACATTTAAGAGAGTACTAAAAACCTCTCATTGTTAAGTAATATTTTAATGCAATGTTTTAAAAAAGCAAATCTACAAACCACAGCCCTCGGGCCATTTATAAACATCACTTTTACTGAAACCAGGGCCAGAATGAGGGTGAAACAACTGAGGCCATGAGGTGCAAACGTGGGGTCTTGGTCCTGATTAGTTAAAATTTTTAGGAGTTCCCATTGTGGCTCAGTGGGTTAAGAATCTGACTAGTATCCACGAAGGTGCAGATTTGATCTCTGGCCTCAAAGGGTTAAGGATCGAGCGTTGCTAAGAACTGTGGCATAGGTCTGGCGTGGCTGTGGCATAAGCTGGCAGTTGCAGCTCCAATTTGACCCCTAGCCTGGGAACTTCCATCTGCTGCAGGTGTGGCTATAAAAAGCCAGAAAAAAAATTTATATTTTGCTCATCGTGGATATTTTAATTTTTATCTTGGAACAATTGCATCAAAATATTATTTTTGCAATCACTGAGGTTAGGGGCCCCCCCACCTTAAATTCTATACCCGAGGCTGGTGCCCATCTTGTCCTCCCAGTCCCAGCTCTGCTTTGCACCAGGAGGAAACGAAGCAGTGACATTAGGCAAGTACGTAGTTAAGCAAAGGTTTGTTTTGGGGGGCCAGAATATCCATAGTGCAGTCATTAAAATGTATGGCCTAGTTTTTCCTCTGTCGTTCTCGGCAGCCTCTTAGTACCTAGAAAGCTGGGCCGTGCCCTCTTTCCAGCCTGTTGCGGCACAGCCGGTCGGAGCAGGTGCTCAGCACACATTCAGTCAAAGCAGACAAGACAGAGACCTCTCAGGAGCATCAGATGCTGTTAGGGTCAGTTCTCTAGGACTCGGCCGCCAATAGAAGGAAGTTTTTCTAGAGCTTTTGTAAATACGTCCTCCTCGCTCACTCCGTACATAGGGTGGCACACACACACACTGCTTGCGCTTGTCCTGCTGACGATTAAAATAACCAGTTGATTTTATTCGATTTGTATTTTTGTTGATTGTTTTACTTTGTTTTCTCACTGGAGCTGAAGGTCTCCGCCCCTGGAGAATCCGGTGCTCTGTTCCTGGCCAGAAGTGGGAAAAAGAGCTACAGGGTTAAGCCTGGGTGGTTCAGTGTCTCAGAGACCAAGAGGAAGGGGGAGGGGGGGAAGCAGAGGTCAGAGGTCACAAGGGTGGAGGCAAGCGTCTCCCTTCCTCCAGACCGTTTCCTAGATGGTCCACTTTGCCGTCGCCTTGAAGAGCCAGCCTTGGGAGTTAGTTCCCTGGTGGTCCAAGTGGTTAGGATTTGGCGCTTTCACTGCTGCGGCCCCGATTCAACCCCTGGTCCAGGAACTGAGATGCCACATCAAGCTGCTGCATGCAGTAGCCCCCCGCCCCCCAAAAAAAGATCCAGCCTGGTGGGTCTCAGTCCTGGCATTGCAGTTACCTGGGAAACTGCCCAGAAACATTGACAGCTGGTGACCCCAGAAGGCACACCAGCTGCCAGCACACAGCTTGGGCATGGCAGGAGCATGGTAGCCTGGGCTGTGATGGGAAGGTGCTGCCTGGTGGCAGCAGTGGCACCTGGCGCTGGGGGACCTGTTGGTCAGTCTTTCTGGGGTGCCACCTAGGGGTGCTGAGAAACGCGCAAGGGCCACTGCACAGGAAGCCAGGACCCTGTGAGAACAGTATGAGTGCCTGTTCCTCACGAGGCTACTTCCTTCCATGTACGGCAGGAAGCAGACATTCAGACGTGTGACGTGACCTCCCCAGAATCTGCATAGCGGATGTCTGTTTTAACAACCCCCCCCCTTCTACTAACAGCACCAAAACTTTCCTCTTGGAAACCATATGTCTTCTGCTCTGAGTCTCTGAAGTTTGAATCATCCTGACTCCATCCGCAGCCCCAAGGGTGGGCATGAAAATCTGCTTGGCCAGCCTGAGCATGACATCCCCCTGGCCCCAGACACTGGGTTAGGGATGGGCCTGTAACCACTCAGAGCCAGGGGGGCTTTGGGACTCTCAACAAAAAAAGCCTTTTTTCTTTTTTGCTAAAGTTGGAACTGTGAAGGAGTTCCTATTGTGGCTCAGTGTTAAGAACCCAAATGGTATCCATGAGGGTGTGGGTTCAATCCCTGGCCTCGCTCAGTGGGTTAAGGATCCGGCATTGCCGCAAGCTTCAGTGTAGGTAGCAGATGTGGCTTGGATCTGGCGTTGCTGTGGCTGTGGTGTAGGCTGGCAGCTGCAGCTATGATTTGACCCCTAGCCTGGGAATTTCTGTATGCTGCAGGTGTGGCCCTAAAAAAGCAAAAAAAAAGGGAAGGAAGGGAAGGAAGAAGAAATTGCAATCATGAAGAACTAAGCCTGGATCTCCTGGTGGCCCTCTTGGGGAAAAAGCCTGGCTAGGGATGGAGAGTCCACAGCAGGAATCAGAACCAAGAGATGGAGAAAGAGCCCTGAGACCTTGGTGGAGCCCCTAGATTAAGCCTGACCTTGGTTTAGCTGCTGCTACTCCTGGAACCTCAGTTACACAAGGTAATACTATTTGTGCCACAAGAATTGGGGTGTTGAGGCTTCTGCTCTTGCAGAGCTCTGGAGGAGTCTTGCTGACATAGCTCATCAGCACTTCTGCCTCCTTCTCGTCTCTTCTGCCAAGTTGGACCTAACCTCCGAGTTCTCTTGGCATTGTCCCCACAGAGTGCCCTAGAGCTGTACGGGACCGCAGCCCACGTGGCCCTGTCACCCCAGGCCCACATAAGATGTATTAATTAGGCGATGACTCTTGGGTCCCCTGCCGGCCAGAGGGGCTGCCGGACCTTCTCTTGGCCAGCGGAGGACCCGAGTCATCACCTAATTAGCACGTCTTCTGTGAGCCTGGGGTGACAGGGCCACATGGGCTGGGGTCCTCTCTCCTCCCTCGTCCCCCGTGACCAGTCCCGTGGACTCTACCGCCTAGTATCTCCAGGGCGGGTTCTGGTCTTTCCATCCTGCTGCTGCGCCCGCGGCCCGGGCCGCCTGGGCCACTGTGAGAGTGTGAGCTTCCGGCCCCAGTCTTGCCCCTGTGATTTATTTCTACCTGCCAGAGGGTCTCTTACAGACCCCGCAGTGGTACCCACCACCCACAGGTCTGAGGGCCACAGGGAGGGCCTTGCGTGGTCGGCCCCTGCCGGGCTTGGAGGCTTACCTCACAATTTACTCTCCCTCCTCCCGGCTGCTCTCCGGCTCCACGCTCCTCCCTGCTTCCCCACCCACGTCCCCTGGGTCCTAATTGAAATGCCCCTTGCTGAGGCCCACCTTCCCCATCTGGACAAGTCAGCCCCTCCGGTTACATCTTCCCCCAGTGCTTTGTGTGTCTCCACGGAAACCTCACCACCGGCACGGGCTTCTTCAAGGTGTCCGGTGCCCTCTGAGCTGTAGGAGAGAAGGGCCGTGTCTCTCCACCACCACTGTCCCCGCAGCCCGGCCTGCGACCGCAACGCTAACACATCTTGGTGTCCGAGGCCGAGCTGACAGAAAGCATTTCCTTTTCCAGTTCAAGAATGACCCGTCGGCTGCGCGCCCGGCTCCTCTTGCATTTATTGGAACCTGCTTACCTAACAATCCACAAAGGAGCTTACATGAGGCGGGGGAGGGGAGCGGGGCCATATTGGGGACTCTTGTGACCTAATCCTGGGATTATTCCTGAGGCCCGGGCTGGCAGGAGGGTTGGGGGGGGGCGGGCAGGACCCTAGAGGAAGGAAGAGGCCGAACTGCTAAAGACACTTCCGCCTGGCAGGGAGCTGTGCTGCGGGCTTCATGTGCTGTGGGGTGGGGTCTCCCAGCCCCGGGGGTGTGGGCGCCCGTGTGTTTATGAGGGGGCAGGGGAGACCTGGGTAGGTGGCATCAGGGTTTCTTTTCCTTCAACTTCTGCTTCACTTTTTGAGGCTCAAATTGGATCAGTCGCAGAATTTCCTTATTGGACATGGTCCCCTCGATGAACTCCTTCTCTGTAAGTTTATCTGTGCACAGTGGAAATGCCACAGTAAGGACAGGCTGTTTCCGGTCGCAGTGAGGCTGGCGTCAGCCAGCACGCGCAGGACAGAAGAATACCACTGGGCAGACACTGAGTGTCCGTGCCCCTAAGGGTACCTCCACCCCGACTCCTCCCTAGGACCCCCGGACTCCCATGAACCAGCCACGAGAGGGTCACCGACGGGCACTGCGGGGCCTCCAGGAGGCAGCCCGCTGTCTGTCTCTTCTGATTGGTTGGTGCCTCTGCCTTGCTCGATTCTGAAATTATCTGCGTATCACCCCAGGTCTCAAGCCTCAGGTCCTGGGGGCAGGGCAGAGTGACAGGGTCTCAGGTGAGAGGCAGGGAACAGCATCCTCCCGGGAGCAG